>JAHLJT010009436.1:225384469-225441554 GCA_031308135.1 Acheta domesticus
TGGCATTGCCGGCGCAAACTGCAAAATGATACTTTTCTTTCTATGCTGCATTGCAAATTGTCGTTTTTTTTATTTTTCCAAATCACACTAGTATGTTTATACCTAGTAACTGTTCCAATAAATGTTACAAAAGTATTTTTTTTTTCTGTCGTAATATCCTTTCCCAAAACAATGAGACTTTTTCATTCGAAACAACGGAAAATACCCCGTAGAAATACGACGCGACCCACTGTGCCACATGCCGCCGATCGATATTTGATGACGTCATTTGATCTTTCTGCGTCGAAAGAGGAGAGAGAGCATTCGGCGGTTCCTCCTCGGAGCAAATGGTTGAGCAGCCCTGCCATAAGGCTATTGTAGAGAGTACTGCCACATATGGGTCTGAAGTTTGGGAAATATCGAAAGGTGATGAGAATAAACTTACAGCAATAGAAATGGGCTTTTGGCAAAGAAGCTGTAGAGTGACATTATTGGATAAAGTAAGAAACAAAGAAACTAGAAGAAAAGTTGAAGTGAGTGTCAACAACCATTCAAATTAAAAGGTTGAAATGGTACGATCACTTAAACATAATGGGGGAAAAACGATAGCCTTTAAAGCTCTGGAATTGAAAACCAACGTCACACAGAAGACGAGGAACACCCAGAAGTGTATGGAAGGAAGGAGAGGAGAAGGCGATGGCAAGAAGATGATTAACTACAGAAGACTGCAATGACCGGCTTAAATGGAAACTGGGATGCGAAAGACGCCTAATAGTGTTAAAATACTCGCCATCAGTGCCATGCTGCGGACATATTTTGTCCCCTCCCAGCCCAGTTCGTGGAAAGAATGAGTCTCCATGATTGACACTAGTTACTCGAAGTAAAACAATGCCGAAACGGTGCATGAAATCAGACAAGGAACTTCTCACATCTGCATAGAACATACATGAAACGAAAAGAGGCTAGAAAGGAGGAGAAGACCACTGCCACAGCAAACTAGGCCTATCCCAAGGAAACAAAAGAAGCGAATGCGAAATGCATCTTCCTAATCATTAGGATCTGAGGATAAATAGCTAAGAAACGGTCACATCTTGAAGAACTGATTAGTGATAATTCTTACATAATTACATAATTTTTGTCTTTGTTAGTTCAGTGCTCAAAATAGTGATCTTATAAAAACAGGGCAATCCTAACTCAATATCCAAATTTTTCGTAACAAATTGTTTACTATATTTCGTTTATTGCTTATATTTTACATGGTTTGTAAAATTTTTTATTATTCTAAAAAAATTCTTGAAATTGACATCACCAAAATATTTAATGAATTTCCAAAAATGTTTTTATTTAAAAGTGGAGTAGGCCAATGGTTTAGGAGACACCTCGTCTTTTCGTTGAAAGGAGCTCCACGAGGTACATTTCTGGATTTCGAACCCGGGTAATTGAAACTAACCGGACGGCTGCAAATTGGTATGAAAGAATGAAAATATCAATGTGATTTCTTCACTAACCATTCAGAAATAAAAAGCGGTAAATTTGGAGTACAGTTTGGTGTGTATACTTGCATTATTAGCTGATTTAGTGGTGTGGTCCTGCTAACTTCCAATGGAAGTTAGCATGAACACCGATTGTTTGCGGGAAAATGACCCGCGGCAAATGTTTTGTTTTCACATCTTAAAAACGTCGAAAAAGCGGCAAATTATGAGCTATTCAGTTTTGTTATTGGATGAAGTGGTCCTGCTAACTTTCAGGAGTGAATACAATCGCATCAGCACAATTCAGTGTATCTTTATATAAAGAATATACTTGTTAATTAAATGTCAATTGTACCTGGTTTTCTTATTAGTATAGGAAAGATGAACCCATGCCTTGTGTTACTGTAGGAGCAGGCTACCTGCTGTATGCAATTTCTAGTGATATCCATTGATGCCACTTACTCATCGAGTGAAAATAATCTGCTCGTGTCATTCGATCTGGCAGTAGAGAGGTCGGTGACAATATTGGTTGCGGGAGACGTGTAGCACAATGAATCAATGCTACAGTGATTGCCGGTCATTGAATTCCCTCGTTTGTACGATGGCTATCGTTGCTCTCAGAGACAAAATGCACTCTTAAAAAACTAATCTTCTGGGGCAGACGAAATTTACATTTAAAATTGTTTTAATATACATTTTATTAATATAATTTTAAGTTGTGTAAATTTATTTTGTTTGTTTGTTACTGTTATAAAAATTAAACCGTTTTTATTTACATATTATATACCTTTTCAAGCTTATCTGTTATATATTATTATAATTTTCATTACATATTTAGATACTTATTTTGGCATTTCTTACTACGTATGTTTCCGGACTTTATTGATTATTTATCGACAAAACTTGGCGAATCGATTCAATGTCGGAGGAAAGGTAGAAAGTAATATCACGAGACATGTGTTAGTTCACTACCGAAGAAGAGATGTGTACTCAATTGCGCCAGAAAAGTATAATTAAATAACTTTCCACAAGATAATTTCTGAAAAACATTAATAAATACATATGTTGAGAAATGCCCAAACAACTTGTTTATATTAGGAGAAAACGCTATTTTTATTCGTTGATAAAATATTAAAACTCTAATGAATGAAAAAAAGAATAACATTATTTTCACGTAAACAGGTTTTGCCCCGCTCCGTAGGAAAAAAATAACAGGTTAATATCCTCCGAAGCATTAAGCTTCTGGGAACTATAACGGTACGTTCGTATTTCATTGCGCATCTCTGCTGCAGAACCTTTAATATCTCAATAAAGCAAAAGTCGATGAAATGGCGCAGCACAACGAGATCATTTCGTAACGTATATAGCCATGAAAGTATTGCCTATAATCAAAACATTACGATATGAGCCGCAGGGATCTCCAGATAATAACACAGAGGGAATAATAGCTTCTCTTATCCTCAGCATTGAGAACCTCACTGGAACCTAGGGGTAGCTGCATAAAACGTGCTTTCTGCTCTGGAAACGTTTCCTCTGGAAGAGGTGAGAGAGGCTGAGCTGACAAAGGAAGTAGAGAGCAGATTTGACAGAAGGGACAGAAATACATCAGTAGACAAAAGGCCTTGCGTATGGGAGACTTCCTGAATGGCATGGAAAGTTCAGACGTACCCAACACAGATAAGGGGGAGAGGCATCGGGAATATTTGATTGACTGTTAGTGATTTCAGGAGCGTCAACTATTGAGGTTATTAGTCTCGTAATAGTAGTGCGTGTTTTTTCATCGGGAGGTGGCGGTGATCTTCCCTTGCTGGATGTCGAGATACGCGCTGACCTACCCTTAATGGATGTCGAGGAGGCGCTCACCTAGAGTAGTGAATGTTAGTGTGTTTATAAAGGCATAGGATAGGCAAAGAAGAGGTAGGAATGATCGTACGCGGTTCGTGGCTCGTTTGTTTGGTACTGTCCCTGCATTCGCCTGGTGTTGGTCGAAAAAAAACACGGAAAACTACCGATCAGAGCAGACGGCCGCTAGAGTTCTGCTCCAGAAAGCGACTGAATTCGACCTAGCTGACAAGCTAGAGCCGAAAATCCTGCCGCCGTCAGGTCTCGAAGCTAGGACCTCCCAGTCAGAGGCACTGTAGTGACATCAGTTGCGCAGTGAGCGGTGTTAAAATTTGAAACTAAACGACTAAGTGGAGTGACCCTTCGGACGACCAACGCAGTGAACGGTCGTTAAACAGTTAGTTGAAATTTCTTCTCATATTCGTGAAGAAGACCTGCTAATAAGGTCTTGAAGTTGAAATAATGGGCCCTTCCGTTTATTGGTTGAGAAATTATGTAAACAGGAATCTTCAAATAAACGGTGAAAACAACCCGCTTTCCCTCCCACGGTGTAAACACGCTGCGCTAACACTGCGGTAAAACTGCAAATACAAAAAAAAAAACATGGTCTGGGCTGTGCGGGTGGCATCCTGTGTCGACGTCGGGTGCAATCTTTGGACACTACAGCCCTGAAAAAGACCGCGAAATGTTGGTCGAAACGTTGGCGCCACAGCCTTTGACGCGGCGTCGCCCGGACAGCCCAGATCATGACTCTGGTCGCGGGAGCCTTCGATATCAAAAAGAAACATTACAGAATATTGTCAAAAAGCGATTATCCCCATCTCCGTTCCCCGAACTAAAATTACCTGTTTCAAACTCTCACCAGTCGTGATAGCTCAGCCGCAACACCGTTGCTTGCGCAGCCTCGTTGACCGGGAGGCCCCAGGGGTCGAGTGCCGTCGACATTAGCTACATAGCTGATTCGAATTCAATTACCGTCTGAAGCAGAGCTCTAGGAGTTAACTGCTCTAATCGGTATTTGTACTTGGATTATCCGATCAACGACAGCTAAATGCCGGAATAGTGCTCCAAACAACGGGCCACGGACCGCACAAGATATTTCCTTCCTTATATTCCTCTTCTCCTCTTATACACATCGAGAAACAGTAGGGACCTTTGAGCTAGTCCCGGTTGAGGGGAGGGTGATCCGAGGTTATGCACTGAGAGGAGATGCTTGGAGAAGGCAAATCAAGCCGATGTGTGTCGGCGCCGTATCTCACTTCCTAGTGATCAAGGATCACCTCCATCTCTGAATGTAGCACGCACTACAATTACGACAATAAGTACACTCTCTCTTTCATACTCACACACATGCGTTCCCGCGCGGTCGCTACACACGCTACACACATGAGAGACACACACAAGAGAGATGGTATAACGGTCAGCGTGTCGGATTGTTGTACCCAAGATCGGAGGGTAAGTAAAGCCGGCTGTCCCATGTTAGTAGATTTACTTGCATGTAAAAGATCCTCACGCCTAAATGACGCTTCTGAGCTAAATTCAAATCGCCTGTTTTGTCGCCCGAGATAATACCTTCTTCCTCCGCTAGTTGGTGAAAGGAGCGTAGCGAAATTTGCGTGGTCAGACGGAAGAGCGGGCCTCATGGCCCGAGTCTCGCCACGTAAAATAAGGCATTAACTTAAAACTTAAAAACTTAACACATTGGTCCAACCCGCATTTGGCGGTGGCGGTGGCGGAGCGTTGCGCGTGGCCGCCGCAACCGGAAGCAACCGGCGAAGGCAGCATCGAGAGGGTGGCTTCTCAAGAGAGATGCTCTCTGCCGTATAACCAATACTTACCGCGCCAGTAAACAGCACCGACATAAAACAGAGCACGCGAGGCCGCATCAGAGAGGGAGGGGGCGACGACGCGAGGTGGGCGCGGAGGCGCAGAGCGGCTGCCTAAGCAGCGCAAGTAAACGAGAAAGCTCTGGAAGGAGATGCGAAGCGCACGAGAGGATGCAGGAGACGTAGAAGATAGTGGTTCTGAGATTCAAGGTGATCTCACAGAACAATGATGTGGCTGCTCAGTGGTGGAAATGACCGCAGAATACTAGCGAGATGGAAAACAATGTTTGGTCATTTTAAAATGGACACTTCTTACATAGGGTTTATTGCCTGGTCCTTGTGAGGTCCATTGATCTGAGGAAGACTTTCACAACATAACAATCTTTATTAAACAACTGTAATCACTTATTACACTTTTTGTAGACCTAATAATAATAATAATAATAATAATAATAAGTGTAATAAGTGATTACAATTGTTTAATAAACATTGTTATGCTGTAAATGTCTACCTCAAACAAATTGATGGACCTCACAAGAATCAAAAACATACCAAGAACATTCTTAATCATTCATTCAAGTAATTTTAAAAATATATTATTTTCATATGCGTGGCTTCACTTGTAAGTATTGTTTGTATCTTCCATGCTTCCATCTACCAACATTTATTTTATTTTTGCTCGGTTCTATGCGCGGATGTTCAAATTCTCACTTTACAAATGCATAAACACGAATGTGACTAGAGGCTTTGTAGATGTAATACGCAAAAAGATTTAGAATAAGTCAACAATAATGATAAGAAAAAGAAAGAAAAAGTAACAAAGAACAACGAAAAATGTTATTTAAAAATGTCAGAATGTCGAAGAAATGTTAAAGGTAGATGAAATTAAGTTAAACAATTAAAACTTGTACACGATATCGACCGAGAGGAAGCGTCAGAAAAATGGTAAGAAATGCGGAGAGAATTCGTTTCTGAAATAAAGCATCTCCATCTTTTCATTTGTTCTATCACCCGCCACCTAACGTCCCCGATGATCTGCATCCCTACATGCCGAAGAATTGTTTGCTCCATTATACATAACACACTAACTGAGCCTACGCGATTATATCGCTCCCAAAAGAAGAGCTGTAGGAAAGTTGCAATAGAAAAGTGCTACCTATACTCCTTATGGAAAACCGAAAGATTTAAAATAGTACATTATGAAACTCGATGTAATGATGGATACTAATACACAAGTGTGATATTACCATACGAGCGAGGAACGAGCAAATAACACAAAATGACTTGTGTTCAGATCTTAACGTCACTCAAATGTTCTCTGCAATAACTACCACTGCGCAAGTCAAATACGATCAAAGTGAAATTCAGATCCAATTTGTTTTAAATAATATTTAACATAAAAACTACTACTGATAAAATAAATTAAAATTGAGAAGTATAATATAATATTAAATGCAATTTTAATATACACACTTCAACGAAACATTTACTGCAACGATTCTCAATGATTAATGAAGTGACGATACTGATTTGTAAGCGTCTCTGTGATTGGTCAAAAACTTGTATCATAATGAAAACTGTATCGAAATGACTATCATTATGCAACTGGTTGCAGCCATCCAATGACAGCATTATACAATGGGAGTAGAAAATATTGTTTCATATCCTTCAGTATTAAATATTATTCTCCAAGGCTAATGAAATGAGATATTTACAAATTCTGGAACAATGTAATCACTTGTGAAATGTGACTGTGAAATGAGTTACACGTAATATGAAAATGTAAATTGGAATGTTTTATGTTTACCTAGATCTGTTCATTTATTCTGTACTGACCTAAAGCAAAATACCATCCATCGTAACTTTATCATGTGTATAAGCATGACTTGTAAAATAACTGATTTGTTTTTAAAGGGACGAATATCGCACGCGATTGCTCGACATAGAGTTTATAAACACTCATTGACTATCGCATTTAAAAGTACTCATAGATCTTCAAACACACAAAACTCTGTCGTCCCTCTGCTAACTACAACCTCTGCTCTGCTCTCGCCAGACACTCTCGCCACAGCTCCGGCGCTACTTACCAAAGATCGATGGCAATTCAAAAGAGGCAAAGCCAATTATTGTAGTCAGTCTAGAACGAAGTAATGACGTCAGAAACGCTTAATTCTATTAATTTTAAGTTATTATTAATATTTTGTCTTTGTAATTCTTATTTCAATAATAATATTTATCTCCTTCATTAATATTTTGTCTTTGTATTGTACATTCGGCTAATATCTGCAAATGAAAACAGTCTAGGGATCACTACAGCTTATTTAAAGAAAAAAATCACGAAATGTGAATTTGAAGGTGACATTTCCTTTTTCAAGTGTAATATACAAAATATTACAGAACAAACGCCGCGCCTTGATCTAGACGGACGGAGCTGTAATATACAAAATATTATAAAACAAACGCCGCGCTTAATCTGGACGGTCGCGGTTACTAGGCAACGAAGGTTGTTGACGGGCTAGAGGGGGCGCTGGACTAGAGAGAGTTGGTGGTTGACTGGCATCCTGGTGGTAGTGGCGCGTATGTAAGCTGAATTATTTAAGTTGGACATCGACGCGTATAGGGAGGACAAATTGTGGAACAATAGTGCAAGAAGTGAGCAGCAAGAAAGAAGCAGACGACTTCGGCGACGACCGGCGCGAAGACGGATTTTCGGCGCGGAAGTCAAGGGGCTACGAACTGCGGGGCCATCGTTTCACAACGCCAGACAATTCGGTACCGTGAACCTAATGCATGAAATCAATCAAGAGAATTTTTATATTGTTAATCTCAAATTCCATTCTTAATAAACAAAATTATTGTTGTGCCACGTTGTATGTAATTCCTTCGGAATATAAATAATTTCAGACTTCCAGGCTTCTCTGTATAGAGAGCATGAGAACCAAAGAACTGAGCTAGTAAATTAAATTAGATAAAATAAATCATTCATTATTTTATCACTCAAGAAAACTCTTGGTGTTTTAAATTTATTAATAATGTACTGATATGACAGACATATCTGCGACTGGTCCGTGCAGGATCAAAATATTCGTCTTTATCACGGTCAAATCGAAACAGAACCAAGGCTTGATACTGACTTCAGCCTTTCAGGTAGTAACAATGAAGTAAAAAGTGAAACAGTTGAAGTAACAATGAAATAAGTGAAAGATGTTGAAGATGTAATCAGTATTCGTTTCCGCGAAGATTGCATTGGTTAAAATATTTAATTTATTGCAATATATGAGAGTATTTTATGTTGTTTTTGATTAGTGCTATTTATTGGTGAACCATTTTCTGTGGTTTTGTGCAACATTGTTGTTGCTGCAGGAAACTTGTTCTAGTTGCTTTTTGTATTGTTAGTGCATCGCGATGCAGTTCTGTTATTAATTTTCCATTCTGCGCTAGTGACCGAAAAATAATCCAACAGTATGCTTTAGATCAACCTAAGAGATATATTTTTACCGGGGTATGTAAAATGGGGACCGGAAGGGGAATAAGAGTTAAGCCTATATGTAATTTGAGGACCGACCCACAAAGGGTATACGTAAGTTGAGGACCGACTACCTGGCATTCCAGGTAAAAGTGAAAGGTGACCACTGGCATAGTGGTGACCACTAGCATAGTGGAGGCCGCAGGGGCAGCCGGCTCCAGGCAGCAAAATTTCATAATAAATAATAATAATAATTCATATTTATCCGTTAATTAGGGGAATAATAATATTAATAACAATAACAATGTTGTAAAAGTTTTAACATCTCATATTTTTGTCGCACCTACGATTCGCACCCATTGAAATGAGCAGGGAATCTTTCATTACTTACTCTGTGACGAATTCTTTAAATTAGTGTATTATGATGAAATGCTGCTAATTGTAGCGACTGGCAACAGTCTGCACTGACTTTTTTGGATTCCCTGTATTTTATTTTGTGCGTGGATTGTTTATGGCTAATATTCAGCGAGAATGACTCCTTTAATATAAAGCATAGTGTTCAATATTGTATAATAACACCTGAAAATTAGATTACAGGACGGAAAAGACCCTCAGGAAAGTCCGTGACTGAAGCTTCGACAATTCTAAGAAAGTTTAATTTATGAATCGTCATTCAATTCACATTAACTTAAGCGAATATAGGCCTATGTGTGCGTTTCCAAACTGATTTTAATGCTCGTAAGTGCTTGTAGTGATTGTTAAATTATTGAACATTGTTGAAAAATTATATTGTGCGTGTACGTCTATATTCGACTACGTGAGTATTAAATATTTTATTTAATAGAATGATTAAAATGTAGACGAATAAAGTTGAAGTTAAAGTTAAAAGTTTTGTTTTTAATTTTTTTATTTTTAAGCATTAATATTTATTTTTATTATTATTATTAATTATTATTATTAAATAATTATTAAGCATTAATAACTATTTTCAATAAAAATATAAATGGTATCGGTATCGTTATAGTTCTAATTGGAAATTGGTGTTTTATTTTCAATTCGCTAATAACTGAATCTTGTCGTTCGTCAAGGTATAATCATGAGTAGGGAGTTCATTTTGATGACCTGAAGCATCGCCAAAAAATCAATAAAATGATTTTAAAATGTTCTAAGAATGCCCTAAAAGCAAAGAAAAATGGCATAAAAGATGTGATCAAAACCAGTTCCCACGAACAAATCGAGCTGTCGGATACGTTACTGATGTAATCCAGACTTCTGAAGTTCAAGTGAACTCAGCTTTTAAACTATTGGATTGCACTCTTTTTTACCAGGATATCTGTCCTTAGCTATTCCGAAATAAGCAGATCTGCCAATGGACTTGCCACAAACTCCTGCCAGCTGCCATCTATCGCCGCCTAAAGTACTTTTTTATTTTCTTAAGTTTTTGGTTTACTAATAGTAGAACGGAAATATTATTCTAAGAACATTAAAACACAGTAAAACTTCGTCCTAAATGGCAATTTTCTTTGAGTTTTCGAAAAACTGAAGCACTTTAACTCAATAAATGGAACAGTGTTTACAGATTGGTGGAAAGGTGCATATTAACTGTGTTAGAAATCTTAAAAAATACATTTGTCTAATTTTTGAAAAAAAAAAACCATAAAATGAACTTTACGTCATATCAAAGAGTGCAATTTGCACTATCCGTCTGAAATGTTTGAAGAAAACATTTGGAGCCATTTATGAGAAAATGCCGTTTGAGCGTTTCTGAAAATGCGGAATTTGAGCTAGTTTTCATAGAAAACGGTCGAGTTTTCGAGAAAAATTACTTGGCATTATTTAAAGCACATGTACTCATAAATGTAATTATGTGAACAAATTGCCGCTAATGTAAATATACAAGGATACAAGTGGGATACAAAGTAAAAAAAATCATCTATCAAATGTCATAAAAAAAAACGTCTGTCACCAGTTCTTTCCCTTTCTGCGTAACACCAGGTTTCACTTCCATCTTTGAAAAAACGTAAACGCTGTTGCTACTTCAAAGCTCGAAAAGCAAATGAGACTATTGTCATCACTGGACCTCTGGAAGAATCTCCGCCGGACAAGTGAAGGGAAAGAAACAAGGAAATGCTGGCCAGCAGCGCGTCGGCGGCGGCCTTCTTAACGCGCCTACCACAACTTCCTGCCTCCTCAATCCGTTTCTTACCTGAGATGGTTTGGTCCTCAAATTACATATAGGATTAAGAAGTAAGCTTCACGAGATAAGATGAAGGGATTATTTGGTCCTCATTTTGCATACGCCCATTTTTACGAGCACCAACGATCATTACACAAATTATTACGAGCACCAACAACATTATTTTTTCGAAGGAGAAAAGCAAGTAAGACATTTTGAGGGCGTTTAATTCCGTCATTTTATACCCATGTGCTACCATTCACTGTTAATATATAGAGAAACCTCAAGAACTAAGATCTGCAGGGAGGGAGAAAGAAAGATTTATAGTTACAAGAGATTTGGACCTAAAAGAGATTCGAGTTAACAAATTTCAGAGGAATAAGAACGCTTCAGATTTTCGAGTTACCAAATTTTGAGTTATAAATGTTCTCATAAAGTATTGCACGCGCCCGCTTCCTTGAGGTCCAGTGAATCAACATAACTATGCGGAAAACTCCGCCGCCGTTGGGACTCGAACTCTAGAATCTTCCGGTCAGCGCCGGAATGTAGATGCAATGTAAAAGCTGCCACTGAGACATCGCAGTCGGAGAGAGAGAGTAGAGATAGATGTGAGAGGGAAGATAGAGAGAAGAGAGGAGAGAGAAGAGAGAAGGGGAGGGAAGAGAGGGAAGGAGAGAGGAGAGAGAAAGAGAAGTAGGAGAGAGAAGGAGAAAGAGAGAGAAGAAGAAGGAGAGAGGAGAAGAGAGAAGGAGAGAGAGGAGAAAGAGAGAGAGGAGAGAGATACGGAAAAAGAGGAGAGAGAGATTAAGAATACCTGCGAGGATCATGCCATTGTATCCTCTCCTGGAAGTTCCATTGATACTTTTCCATAGCCCCACACACGCATGTGGCTCCTTCGAGGTGTCCACCCGCTACCCGCGCCTGCCACATTCGTCAGCCGTAAGGTTCGCGGGGCCGGCGAACCCGGGCGTCAGCACGATCGATGGAGACCGAGTCTCCGGAGTCGAACGCCGATGACAAATAACAAATGACGTAAGAATTCGCCGACAACATCGTAAATCACACTGTGCACCGAACGGGCTAAAAAATGGGCTACTCTCGCCGTGTCCGAGCGCTGGTCGCTCAATCTTGGCGGCGGCGGCGGCGGCGGTGGCGGCGGCCGCTGGGTGAGGTCGCGAGGGCCGGACGCCGAACCACGCCCGCGCTCCAAGTGCGAATCGAGTGTCTCACGCCTCGCGAGAGCTGAAAACTCTCTAATGTCTATTTGATGGACGCGCCCATGCAGTGAGAAAGGCTTTCACGCGCGGTCAAAGAGAGATCTTCGCGCTACTAATTTGTCATAAGTCTGCTTGTCACGTGATTTGTTGCTTTATTGACAAATCGATGTTTACAATTTCTAAACAATTGAGACAGAAAAATGTGTAATGCGTTCCAAGAAACGTTCGTTAAAATATATACATTTAAAGCTAGTACTTTTGCTTTAGAAACGTAAATCAAGGTATGTTAAATGGCGTCGATAAATAAATCAGAACAGTGAATGACAGAAAAGTGCTTGTTCAGCATATTCCAGAAACATGTTTAAATTTATTTGTTGAAATAATTTAATATTATTAATTCTCAAATGCGAATCGACAGTTTAATTCCTTGCGAGTGCTGAAAGCTCTCTAATGTCTTTTTGATGTACGCGCCCATGCAGTGAGAAAAGCTTTCATGTGCGGTCAAAGAGAGCTCTTTGTGCTACCAATTTGTCATAAGTTTGTTTGTCATATAATCTGTTGCTTCATTGACAAATCGATATATAGTTCTAAACATTCAACACAGAAAAATTTATAATACGTCTCAAGAAATGTCACGTTAAAATATATACATTTAAAGCTAGCACTTTCGCTTTAGAAACGAAAGTTCATCAAGGTGTGTTAACCCTAGGATGCATGGGCCTATGAAACTACACGAATGCATATGCAGGGCCTCCGAGGCCCTGCGACATTTTCACTCAAAAAATGCAAATTTTTTAATATTCGTTTCTTTAGAGCATACATTTAAATAAAATTAAACCCATACCATTCAACAAATGCTTATTTATTGCAATATTTGTTAATATAACACATAATATTACACTTATTCATTGTGAATTTTTGTAGAATATCTTTACAAGCATGAGGAACAAACAATATGGCTATGTTCTTTGCACACAGATCTGTTACATTTTTCACATACCATTGTGCTTTTCCTGTGTCTTTCATATGGGCAGAAAGAACATCTTCTTCTTTGTTGCACACATCTAAATGTTTCTGGGGTGGGTTCTGGACGCACTATACCGCACAATGAAAGAGCATGTTGCAATGATTTGGGTAAATTTGGTTGATTCGCTCTCCTCTCCATGAGGTTTCTAACTAACTCAAACGACAAGTCTTTCAAGAATAATCTTCTTGTATCATTTCTTCTTGGATAAAACTCTAAATTTTGAGCTGAAAATATAATTTGACTGTTTAGTGCAGCAACGTCCATAACGTTCATCCACAAGACGAAAGGCCACCGCCGAGTTTGTCTCTTGCACGTGTAATTTTTCACTTTCTGATCCATTTGATCAACACCACCTTTTGTTTCGTTGTAAAAGCATATAATTTCTGGTTTATTTTTCATATTGTTGCTATCAATGGCCTTGTCGTGATGCATTGTGCTTATCAGAATTACCGCTCTTTTCTTTTTAGGCACATAGCTCACCATTGTTACTTTTCCCTTGAATCCAAAAAGGGAAGACTTTATCTCTCTCAGTGCAGATGGCAACATTTCTTTTGGTATGTCAGGCTTGTTATGTCTCAGAGTCCCGACAACTGTGATTCCTTTTTGAAGCATTTCTTCAGCAAGTGGAACACTACAAAAGAAGTTATCAAATGTGATGTTCCGTGATGAACCTTCAACAATCTTTGCCAAATCATTTACAACTCCTCTTGCCAAGTTCTTTTGTACTGGCTCGTTTGGCTTTCTTCCAGTGTAAATGGTTCCGTTTATTGCGTAAGAATTTTTTGAATCACAAAGCCAAAAAATTTTGATGCCATATTTAGCGGGTTTTTTGGGCATGTATTGTACGAAACTGCATCTACCTCGGAATGAGAGCAACTGCTCGTCAATAGTAAGATATGCATTAGGAGTCATAACATTTTGACAGTTCCCAATGAACATTTCCCAAACATATCTAAAGGCAGCAAGTTTATCTGTTTGGGCACGTGACGCGCGCTCTGGTGCACCGATCATCGAATCTAATAACTCTTCTAATATCTTCAAATCTATTTACAGACATAGTAGCTCTGTACAGAGGGTTTTGCTTTTGATCTAAAAAACAGTTCCCTAACTGGTACATCCCAGCTTTTCTCCACACCAGCAAGAAGTAATAATCCAAAAATGCATTGATTTCATCAACGGTAATTTGTCTCCAAGTTTTACCCTTTTCTGTTGCAATTCGCCTTCCCTCTAAATTCGAACATAGCAATATTTCATCAATAATATTTTGAGTAACAAAATAGTCCCATGCCTGTTTAGGTGTTGAAGTAGTTATTCCTCTTTTAGGGCCAGAAGTCCATGTAATAATATTATGTGCAAGTGTACGAGAAGAAACTGGAGAATCATGTTGCCAAACAGTACCATTTCTACTTATAAATGTTCCAGCAGTAGGGGGCTAGTAACACTCACCGAAATATCAGCGTCGCTTTCTGAACAAGAACTTGTGCTGTGATCATCACTTTCAATATCTGTCACTAAAGGATGATATTCTGGATCTAAATCTGAATCATCACTGTTTACATCATCAAGAACTTCCTCCTCAATCAACCATTCTTCCACCGTAGGTTCAAAATCACCAGCTGAAGCTGAGACGTAACGTCTATCACGTGAAAAAGCCATACTTCAAATTGAAAGCACACGGCGCAATTCCCACTCCTTGCCAAACTGTTTCGCAGCTGAAATCTTACTAACAATACGCAAGATTCTCCAAGATTGCTTGTCAACAATGGAAAAACACGATAACTTTGTTTCTCAGAACGAACCACGCATTGTAGAAGCCTGCTTATCGCCCCACGCTTCGAAATCTGACTTTTTCACGATAGGGCCTCAAAGGCCCTGCATATGCATTGACGTAGTAGAATTGTATTTTAGTAACTATCTATAAAACTTCTAAGAATTCTTCCTTTGCGAGAAGATCAAATGAAAGTAGAATAATCAATTGAAGATTACACATCCGGCCAGTTCTCATATTTCCAGCATTGCAGAGTAACAAGAGAAATAAAAACCGATAGGGCCTCGGAGGCCCTGCATATGCATCCTAGGGTTAAATGGCGTGTACAAATAAATCAGAATAGTCAATTAGAGAATAGAGCTTGTTCAGGATATTCCCCTAATACACAACAAATAAATTTTGTTGTTGAAACAATTCAACATTATTAATTCTCAAATTCGATTCCAGAACTCTAACACCTCACGTGTGCTGAGAGCTCTCTAATACAGTGTAGTCAAGGTCGATGCCACGAGGGGAATGAGTGCCACGACGAAATCGCCTCTCCACGCAGTTCATAATCCCGCCGCAAGAGACGACATCCCTATTGTAAAACGATGGGGTTACTAATAGTTTCCTTTCCCGACGCAAGCTGCGCAGAGTAGCTAGTGGCATGCCACGGTGCCACGACGCGTGCCACTGCCACCAGTAGCATACCTTGACACCACTGCTCTAATGTTTATTTGAAGGACACGCCCACCCAGTGAGGTTTCCGCGCGGGGTCAAAGAGAGTTCTTCACACTACTAATTTGTCATTAATGTTTGTCATATAATTTGTTGCTTCATTCACAAATCGACATATAGTTATAAACAGTCAACACAGAAAAAAATATTGCGTTCCAAGAAAAGTAATGTTAAAGTAAGTAAAGATATAACTTTTCTTCAGAAAATCCAATCCAGATGTGTTAAATGGCGTTGAAAAATAAAATAGAACTAGGGACAACAGAAAAGTTGTTGTTCAGGGAATTTCAGTAACACCGGTCTGTATTTTCGAAAACTGAAAAAAAATCGAAATTGTAAATTCGAATTTCCGTCGCTTCGTTTCACGCGCTGTCGGTTCACAAAATGGCAACACGAAGGTTTCAAATTATATTCAATAACATCTCATTTTTGTCGGTCGTAATGACCCAATGAAGTATTTTAAATTCTTACGAAAGGAAATAGGTTTAATGAAGGTAATATATTTAACATAGAACTAACACCTACATTTCATTTACTTTAAAAAAATTTTTAATCGCTGATTATGGTAGTCAGAAATTGTTAGCACTCTTCAATATAATCAAGGCAATCGTGTGTGAAATAATATTCTTTCTTTTCTGAATAACGTGGTGCGATTAGTGGAGAAGGGGGAAAGGGGAAGACAGTCCGGGTCACGTCGGAAAGAGACCGATTCTCCAGACGAAGGGTAGTTGACACGCCGGAGCTCACACAGGATTTCAGCTACCCTCCCAAGGATCCAAAGCGGGAGGGGGCACCAATTAGGCGTGAAGGTCGTGCAGGGCGTGAATCAAGCAAAGCCGCTTACGCACCTGTGCAAAGGCGCGGCGGGCGCCATCTACGTGGGCGAAATTTGCTGAACGAGGAGGGCAACTGTCGAGGAGCGATTGTACTATCTGCGTTGGAGGAACTTGAAGTTATTCGAACAACAATTGAAGATCAAAGAAAACTTAATCATTAAAAGAGGATCAATATTTTATTTTAAAATTTTTAAATAGTTACGTATTTTGTATATTGTAGTGATATAGTAGTAGTAAAGTATAGTGTAGTAGTAGTAGTAGTAGTAGTAGTAGTAGTAGTAGTAGTAGTAGTAGTAGTAGTATAGTATTATATAACATAGTATAGTATAAGTATAGTAGTAGTAGTAGTAGTATAGTAATACAGTAGTAGTATAGTAGTTGTATAGTATACGTATATTGTAGTTACGTATATTTCAACTACGGAAAAATGTTAGTGTATCTAGAAAACAATTAAATAATGGTGTTTTATGCAACTAGTTAATAATCTTATGCTTTATTTGATAAGTAGTACATGTTTTCAAAACGAGCTACGTTGGAAGCGAGTTATAAAACTATAAACGAGCAACATTATTAACGGCATGCATACGCTATTCTTTTTTGTATAACAGCATTTCAAATTTATAAAAGAACCAAAATTAATTTTGGAAATAAATATCAAAATCAGTAATGCAGTTCGCAACATAGGATGGTAGTAATGACGTCATATGGGAAGGGAGAGTGGGTTGGGGGGACAAATGGTTTGGTCGGGCAGGACGGGTGGGACGACGACCGAAGAGGACGGTGAGGGTGACGGCCAGGGAGAGCGACCATATGTGCCATACATGCCCGCTGTGCCATAAAATGCCCTGTGTGCCACAAAATGACCTTTTATGAACAATTTCTTGCAACGGAAACGGTCATTTGTAATGCTGTTATACAAGAAATATATTTTCATCCTGTATTTGGTTTCAATAAGGGACTGAATTGTCCATCAGTTCGGTTTGTAAAATGATATCTGTGAACTCAAAAATACAACACGAACATTTTCATAGTACCTTTAAATAACAAATACAAATCGTGAGATTGTTTCGTATATATGCGGAAAATGTTACATTAGCATTTCTTGAAACAGAACGATTTCTGGTGACAATTTGGCAAATCATTTCATTTCTACCAAGAAATCTTATGATGGGAATCAATATTCAAAAGTGCAGACTGCCATAAAAACCCTTCGTAACCCAGGTGAAATTAAAATTTCAAATGTAAATGAATTTGTAAATAATGAGTGTAGTTGCCTTTAGCATATTATAACCTTAGATGTCTTGTATGGTATTATAAAAGTTGGGCTTTATCTTAATTCACTTCAAGTGTAAGCTAGTTTTAAGCTTAAAATTTCGACAACTTAATTGTATTTTCACATTTGTAATTGATAATTCAACATTTTTACTGTCACCGAGGTGGTGGAGGAAAATAGGAATTATTTCCCGAGATACAGTAAATAACGAGATAATGCAACTTGAATGTTTCTAGTAAATTAATAGAGTGGTACAGGGAAATGAGAGCATGTAGAGGGGTTATAGCAATTGAGGATTTCGCTTGAAGCATTATCACTCGAATTCCAATTGGTAACAAGAAGAGAATTTACCTAACCATCCAATGCCAGATTCATCAAAGGTGAATTAGTCATTAATTAAATGAAAATGTAATTCCTCTAAATCAGTATGAATACGTATGCTGACATGAAACAGATCCCGGATAGACCTCCAATGGAAAAAGAAGTAAAGGTGACGTATGCACTAGACTGGAGCACATACTGATGCCCATCGCTGTGCCAGCATATTGCAACCCATCAAATGCATACCACTCTCTAGACTCCCGAGCAGTGTGATCGCTGGTCAAAACGTTCACCCTACAATATTCACGGCCCCAAAATAAAATCGATTTATTCTAACCGAGCCTCTCAATCAAGTCATTCGATTCACTCTTTACTGAACATCAATTCCGTATATTTAAATCTACAAAACATTAAAGTTTCTCATAACTCGTTTGATTCTGTTAACAGACATTGTGTTGCGACTGAACGTCGGCCGTTTCAATTCGGCCCATGCGGCCGTCAAGGGTCCATGCGGCCGTTTCCAGTCGTCAAATCTTTCAGCGCGACCTGTCCATCAACTATACGTCTACTCTACCTCAGAACAAAATCGGCGAAAGCCGTCTTTACCTATTACAAAAATCATCTTTCCCGACGAATGAACTTTTCTATACCTAACTTATCGTAGGTTCGAGTCCCGATGGTGACAGGATTTTCGACATTTGTTTGCGATTATTAACTTGGCTTGTTTTCAAATTCGTACAAGTGAAATTACGTCTTGGCATCAACGAGTTCCATACTTATTTTCTTTTTACTTTCCCGTATACATACGTATACACGGAGTGATATACGTAGTATAGGGAAAGTTATGTAATGCTGTGCGAAAAAATGGCCAATTTTCGGCGGAAAAAAATTAATTGCCCGGCCGTGAAAACGAAAAAGTGGATAAAACCAGTTGCTAAAGTAAGAAAAAAATCCCCTAACACGTGGTGTAGCTAGAAACCCTGTTTTCTAGGTCCTTGATACCGAAAACCCAATTGAAAACATCCGTCCGTCTGTCTGTCCGTCTGTGAACACTGCTAGCGCCTAAACAAATACGTACGATTTCTCCCAAAATGGATATTCCCCGGTGAATCTGGTTCTAGTGAAAGCTTTGAGATTTTGAAAAAGATTCTTCAAGCTTTGGGGGTACTTTTTATGAAGCCCCCGGGGATTTTCAACATTTTCTCAAAAACGGCCCCAAATTTTTTCTTTAAATTTCTTGTACGAATAGAGTAAAATACACATATTAACATGGCATAGGTCCGATTTTCACGGATAACTCTAAATTTTCCAAAATTTTGAAAGTTTGAAATTTTTCGGCGTTTTTCTCAAACTACAAAATTGAAGATAGAGATTTTTTCTTCAAATCAAATTTGTTCTGCATATTGAGTTCTTTCATCAATGTCATGTAAATTTTCTCAAAATTTTAGTAGTTTTCTTGCAATATTGCGTGCAATATGTGCAACATTAAAAAATTACAAAAAACAGATTTTCTCAAAAATGGCCCCAAACTTTTTCTTTAAACTTTTGGTAGGGATAGTGGTAAATTACTCTATCAGATGACATACAAGCCATATTGATCTACCGGTTGTTTTTTTCAAAAATTACAAAAATGTAAATTTTTTTACTTGTCTCTCACGTATATTAATATTTACATTATCGGCGATCTTTTCACATTATTATATTTACGAGTATATATGCTTTAAATAGTGTCAAGTGAAGTTTCTCGAAAACACTACTGTTTTCTATGAAAAGTAGCTCAAAATGTCGCATTTTCAGAAACGCTCAAACGCTATTTTCTCATATGAGGCTGCAAATTTTTTCTTGAAACTTTTGTAACGGTTTGCGATAATTACACTGTTTCATTTGACGTAAAGTTTATTTTGAGTTACTTTTTGTTTTTTCAAAAATTACATAATTGTAATATTTTTGAAAGATCTCTCACATCTTCAATATGCACATTACCAGCATATTGTAAAGATTATTATATTTGTGAGTGTAAGTGCTTCAAATAACTTTAAATAAAATATTGTGAAAACTCAAACATTTTCTGCGAAAATGAGCTTCAAATTTCGCACTTTTAGTAGCGCTAAAACGCCATTTTCTTTAAAACGGTACATAATTTTTAAAAGAAAATTGCCATTTATGACTAGGTTTTTGTGTTCTTTAATATTCTAAAATTGATGTTTCCGTTCATGGATCATTCCATGTCAAATCGGCCAAAATTTCTCGACCATCTTCCGATTCGACTGAAACTTTTGAAATCGTTCTAGAATGACGAAAAAAACACTGAATATCGACTTTTTGTCATTAAATTTTACTTCCGTTTGAAAATTTTAAAATGTGATATTTTCATGAGTTTCAGAGGGTATTATCTAAAAACTAGTAAAATATTTTTAAATTTGATTTTACTTTGCAACTTGCTTTATATTTCTAATGAGTACATCCCACGCTAAAAGTTTGATATGATAAACCTAATTTTAACGGCATTAATAAGGCCGAATTAAGGCCAAAGTAAATAATTACGATTTTTTTTCAAAATTCATTTTCCAAAATACTCCATCTTGGATTTTCTTCTTTTTGCCGTCAAATTTAAGCGGGGACATTGAAGTTTGTAGTAGTTAAAGAATCTCGATGGTAAATTTAAATTTACCAAAGTTATTACCAGTTAAAATTACATTTTCATTTTTGCTTTTTATGGACTTAAGAGAACTATACATATATAAACGCTTATCATTTGTAAATCTTGCTTTCGTTATTTAGTGATTAATTTTCGTACATTTTCAAAGTATCTGAAGCATATTTTCGAAGGCACAATCTTCTACTTATACCGGGTGACCCACAAATTGTGAGCCCCCCTCATATCTTCGTAACGGTTCACAACATCCAAAAGCAGTTTTTGTTCATCAATGCGAAATCATGGGGCAAGTAATGCGCTTTATAGCCATTGTAAGATTTTTAGTTTTGTGCGGTTGTAGTAGCTGACTTTTCAAAGAAATACGCATTCACAATTCAAGGCAGTGTACAAAACGTACATTGAAACATCGCTCAAGCTACCAACCTGTCGAGTAGCGGGTTTTGCCAAACCAAGTATCTCCCACCAGCGGGGCACCGCCCAAGTCGGGACAAGCTCTAAGCCCCCGACCGGTCTCCCGACATGTGTGGTGGTGTAGTGAATGTTAGTGTGTGTATGTGTGTTTAAGGGGAGGATAGGACAAGAGGAAGGAAAGATCGCGTGCAGTCCATGGCAAAATTGTTAGGGTACTGCTCCGGCATTCTCCTGAGATTGATTGCAGAAACTACAGAAAACTAACGATCAGAGCAACTGTTACTGATTAAAAAAAGGCAAAAATCAATCCAACTTCACAGTTGTTGCCAAGATAGAAATTATTCATTATAAATGTGTTTTTAATTTCGGGTACATAGTTTTTAATTTCAGGTAAACACGTGAAAGTTTCCGTTTTTGAAAAGATGATTCAAATATATTTAAAACGTATGAGAATTAGTCACTAAATAATTGCCAGCTATGTCTAATTCAGTCGCTGTCTGGAAAATTCTAGCGGCCGCCTGCTCTGATCGTTGGTTTTCCGTAGTTTCCCCGATCAACACGAGGAGAATGCCGTAGCATTATCTTAACAACCGGTCCTCGGACCCCATGCGATCTTTCCTTCCTCTTGTATCTCTGGTTTGAAATTTTAGTTTTCAAGAATAATTAGCTGTATTTGGAAATAATACACGTTGCCGTGTTATGATTTAAATCGTCCGATATTTTGACAAAATTTATTGGAACAATGGCTTCTTTGCTTGACCGTAAAGAGCATTTATAGCATGAGCATTGTTTCAATGTACGTTTTGTACACTACCTTGAATTGTGAATGCGTAGTTCTTTGAAAAGTCAGCTACCATAACCGCACAAAACTAAAAATATTACAAACAATGTCTCTAAAGCGCATTACTTGCCCCATGATTTCGTATTGATTAACGAAAACTGCTTTTGGATGTTGTGAACCGTTAAGAAGATATGAGGGGGGCTCACAATTTGTGGATCACCAGGTATATGTAGAAGATTCTGCCTTCGAAAATATGCTTCAGTTACTTTGAAAAATTTCCGAAAATTAATCACTAAATAACGAAAGCAAGATTTACAAATGATAAGCGTTTATATATGTATAGTTCTCTTAAGTCCATAAAAAGCAAAAATGAAAATGTAAATTTAACTGGTAATAACTTTGGTAAATTTAAATTTATCATCGAGATTCTTTAACTACTATAAACTTCAATGTCTCCGCTTCAATTTGACGGCAAAAAGAAGAAAATCCAAGATGGAGTATTTTGGAAAATGAATTTTGGAAAAAAAATCGTAGTTATTTACTTTGGCCTTAATTCGGCCTTATTAATGCCGTTAAAATTATGTTTATCATATCAAACCTTTAACGTGGGATGTACTCATTAGAAATATAAAGCAAGTTGCAAAGTAAAATCAAATTTGAAGATATTTTACTAGTTTTTAAATAATACCCTCTGAAACTCATGCAAAATATCACATTTCAAAATTTTCAAAAGGAAGTAAAATTTAATGCCAAAAAGTCGATATTCAGTGTTTTTTCGTCATTCTAAAACGATTTAAAAAGTTTCAGTCGAATCGGAAGATGGTCGGGAAATTTTGGCCGATTTAACATGGAATGACCCCAATAGGAAACCGAAAAAATTAAGAAAATGACAAAAAAATGTACTTATGGCTGTGATAGATGACAGCTGGTAAGAAAGAGTATGTGGCACATCCGAATAGCTAGCGAAGACCCAAGGAAATAGAGAACTAATACGGAAAAGTCTGTGCCATTCTGTAGCACCACTACTTTGTACAATAGCATCATACATTTACAAATGAAACCAAAATTAGTTTTGGACACAAGTGTCAATAGCAGGCCTGCAGTTGGCAATATATGTTTATAAGATGTCACGCAGAGCACGGGCAGGAAGGACGAGCGATGAGGAGGGGCAATTAGGGTGGACAATGAGGACGGGCAATGAGGACGGGCAGTGAGAGCGGGCAGTGAGAGCGGGCAGTGAGAGCGGACAGTGAGAGCGGGCAGTGAGAACGGGCAGTGAGGACGGGCAGTGAGGACGGGCAGTGAGGACGGGCAGTGAGGACGGACAGTGAGGACGGGCAGTGAGGACGGGCAGTGAGGACGGGCAGTGAGGACGGGCAATGGGAACGGGCAGTGAGGACGGGAAGTGAGGACGGATGGCGAGGACAAACCCTGAGGACGATCCCCGCATACAGACGATGAGGACAAACGAATCCTTTTGAAAGCTGCAGCGTACGATTCCACGAAGATTGTTGGTGGGGATGGTACGTCGCCGTTTAATGAGTTATGGCTGCATTAATGATTTCCGCTCTGGTGGCATTGTCTTCATTCATGAATGGGGAGGAACAAACAACTGCGCTGGTTGATGGACCAACTCGCTCACTAATTTACACTGAGATAGAGGAGATCCGGCCAGAGCAATGTACCTGAGTTTTAGACACTCGAAAGAAGTGGAAACAAAGTTCATTTTGGAAAGAGAACAAGTTGCATTTTTCTAAATTGACATTTTGTTGAAAATATTTTATTTTTATTAGTAAGCCATTATTATATAACTAAAACAATGATAATATAAACTGATTTAATATAAACTGATACAACTGAGATAATACAAAACTCATACAGTGTGGCTACGCTGAATACCTTTAGGCCATTACTAAACCTACATTCTCCGATATTCTAAGTGTTTGTATTATGGTATTCCTTACAGATTTTCTGTCCATCGCATCAAAGCCAAATCGTACGGCTGAGTAAAAAATCCTTATGGAGAATCTTCCATTCAGAAGACGAATACACGCAATTACTACCAGACTTGCCAAACTAACTATTGTCATGCGAAGACGTCAGTATTCTTCTTTCAGACTTCAGCATTTTCAAAGCCTGAAATGGAAAAAGAGTGCCACAAAAACTCGTCCGCTAAAATTGTATGCGTCCCAACGTTTCGTGTACATTATCATTTATCCAATAATATTCTCTATTATTTATTTTTTAATTTATTTTCCAAACATTCTGGAGTTTAGTCTGCTTATTATTAACCACTACTATTTCCCAACCAGTAATTACCCTTTCTCAATAGCCATATACCGAAACTTTCCAAGAAATTTCCCTAATTCTTTAAATAAGACTTGTTATAACGGACAAGAGTTGCGTTTCAATGTTGCCAATAGTACTTCCTCCTTTCCCTTCCGTTTCCTCTCTAGTTCTCGCTCGCACAGCAATTTAATAGGATGAGTCTTCTGCATCTCCGCAAACCGTGTACCACCACTATTTGTGTTTCTTAAATCTAAATTGCATCCAACTTAAGTCACTTGTAATATTTCTTGACTGATGAATTCTCATTCTTTCTGTGACTAGTTCAGGAAAGGGCACACATCTAAGATAAATTTATATAGTAATCACCTTGTCATTTAAACAATCTGGTGTTTATAGTATCATTCCAAACAAAGCGATAAATTTTTTAGATTTCATGAATTTAAATATTTTTATGACTCCCGTAAAAATGTGACTTGGGTTTTTTCTAAAAACAAGCTATTCAAATATTAGAAAGTACAAGGAAAATATGTTTATTCATTTAGCAATTGCAATTATTACATTACTTCCTTTAGATCAAGCTCAAAATTCGTAAAATCTTCAATTTCTTTTCACTTTAATCGATCAAATTTCTTAGAATCCACATTACATTGAACAATTTCTTATACCAACACGGCTAGACGATATGAAACGGGAGTGCGCTTTGTCGATGTTGAATTGTTTCATTCATGCAGTATCCATCAAGCAACCCTTCCATCGAGGAGTATATTGGTTTAGCGGCCACAAAGCTATACTCTGAGAGGGTGCAACGCAGAAATATTATCCCGCCCCAACGCCGTCTCTTCCACCCCACCTTCATTTCGGTCGCCATTAACGGTATCCCTCATTTTAACGAGGCGTTAATCATCGGCTCGGTCACTGGCAGGGCGGCGAGCACGGCGGGGAAGGCGAGGGGGCTAGGCCGACGAGGACAGAGAGGACCGTGGGGAGGCGGAAGAAAAGGTGACGTTGCACAGAGGGTCGAAACAGCACGACATTGTGTGCACAGTGGATAGAAACGATCCCAAAAAATTGTGGAGGGGTCTTTGGACACCCTTAAATTTTTCGGGTCAGTTTTCAGTAAGGGATCAACATTCACTTATAATTCCTATTGGCATACCTATACACATTCCATACATTATACACATTCCGTTTTTTTTAATGTTACGTAACTGGAGGAAACGCACGACAATATTTTCCTTTTTTTAGATTCTGTGTAATATTTTTGTTTGAAATGTAAATTTATACCATTCACAGTTTTAATAAGCTAATATTTTATCTTCTCTGATCGAAAGAGGTTTATAGGTGTACTTTCCGTAATCTGCAGTGTAATTGCTGTTAGTCACATACGAAACTTCGTTATATGAAATTTCCTACCATATGTTCATTGGGAAAAAATTATCATCTTTGTAAATGATGACCTTTGTAAATGCCCTATAAGTTTGTAACATTTATTCTGAGACATTCTTAATAAATAAAATACAAACTCCTTCAACTGCTGATGTAAAGGCTGCTATGAGAACAGAGACAGTCAATCCGGTCTTGTGGATAAGAATATGGAATTTAGCAAATTATGTTTAGAAAGCAAACATACTTGGTATTAGAAATGTACGCAATGAACTGGCTTATGCAAAATCTAATGCTAATGAAGCGTGCAATCTTAATAGCTCAAAATATATGGCTTAAAATAAAAAACAATAGCAATGTCTTAAGTTTTCCTCACTTCCCTACTACGTGAATAATTAAAAATAAAACATCATGGAATGGATTAATTAAGGTTTTGATTAATTAAGGTTCGCTACTTTCAAGATTCGTATTCATTTGCAACGTTTATTTTCCCGATGAGATATTTCCAAATGTCATTTAAAAGACTCCTCTCATTTACACACCGAAGGAATTACATAGCAAAGAATTTCATTTTTTGACAAATTCTTCGTCGTTTTTCATTTTGTTTTCGGAAGTATAGTTGTATTTACACAGTACCTAGTATCTTTATCAGTTTTATATATAAAAGTCCTTACAATAAGCTCTAAGCTGATCAAGCAAAACTCAAGTTTCGTCACCTTCTTAACATCTCCGACTTGCAAATTTCTAAGATAATCTCAGTATTTTAACAGGATTTGAAAATAGCTGGAAGTGTATGAAGGTATGAAACTCCACAGCGAAGAGAGTTTTCGAATGCTCTGTAATGGCTTACAGTAATTGTAAATGAATAAGGTTTAAAATGATCTATTCTAATCACTTTCAGACGACAGCACATGCGGTTTCCGCAGTCGAAATTCCTGTGAGATATAGATTCTTTGGAAGATGTCGTGTCCTGTAGAATGTTTCCAACGAACTGCGGATTCCCTCACGATATAATGTATGGCGACTAAAACCTCAGATTAATTAGGTTCTAATATCTTCTATTATAGTAGCTTAAATTAGGCTTTAAAGAGACAAATTTTGTTCGACAAAAATTTTTTTGTAGGTAGTAAATTGTCACTAAAATATTGTTATAAATACATTTCAGTTTTTGACAAAAACATTAGCGTAGAACATAAAAAACAGAGAAATATAGCTCATCTAATTTCTTTCACTCAGATTAATTGAATTCTGATGAATTTGTATTTCAACACTTGTGATTGGTGAATGTTTTAATGGTGGAATATATGCGATCGAGAATAAATAAATTAATAATTAGTAGTTTGAAATGACACATGTTAAAAGAGTGCTACACCAAAATCGAAAGGATAATAATTTAATGTGAGCCATATTACATAATATTTTTTTAGTTTATCATGTGTAAATAAACATCATTTATTAAGATCTCAAAGTACAAATAAATCACACGTGATGATGACACCAAACCGGAACAATCGAAACGTTGTACTATTTTAATGTTTCATATTGAAGTTACGTTATTTTTTTATTTGTTAATTGTTCATTATTTTGTTTTTAAACATTGATTTATGAAAATTTAATAATAATAATAATAATAATAAATATTTTTCTATTACACTGGCCTATAGTAATAGATTAATGTTCATGAAGTATTTCGACCGTGTACATCAAAGAGTAAAATTAGCATTGCCCTAAAAATCCGGGGTTTAATGACACTCCCAGATATCTTCAATTAACAATCACATTTAACGCGGATGACACTCATTTTAAGACGGCAGCGTTCAGCTGTCTTTTTCGCACAGCGGGACAGTTTGCACTGTTTCGGACCAGTGTGCACTGCAGGAAGGCGGGGCAACGCGGGGCGGTATTGGGGGTGGGAGGGGCGGTAATAGGATGGGAGGCAGGGCGGCGACGGCGGGCTTTGCCCTTCTCGGACACCGCCTCCGGCATCCTGTCTCGCCCCCGCCCCGCCCCCGCGCTGTTCGGTCATTACCGCATCGATCTCTGGCTGCGAGTGGCGGCCGCCGCCGCCGCCGCCCGCCGCCCGCCGCCCGCCGCCCGCCGCCCGCCGCCCGCCGCCCGCCGCCCGCCGCCCGCCGCCCGCCGCCCGCCGCCCGCCGCCCGGGACGGGAGGGCGCGTGCCGAGTGCACGCCGAAGTGGTGGTGATAGATTGAGGTTTGTCATGCCGGATGAAGTCATCGAAGATGATCGCTTTGCTAATATAATACGGAGCGTAGTAAAGACAACAGCATCACTAGGTATTGTGTTCCTGCTGATACTATCGGAGTGAGAATTTCGGGTTTCCGGGCGCGTCTTCTTTGGCCATCAGTTATTTGGGTGATGTTTGGGTTGTAGTTGGGGTGATTCTCCACTGCCGGAACGTGATCCACTGCGTGGAACGCGCCGAATTACATGTCGGTTGATTGGTTGTTTCCTGTCACGTCAACTGCAACGGTCATTGGTCCCGTTGGCGTAGTGATATTTTTATTCCGGGAGGTTGCCTCTGTAACGTTCCGCTTCAGCCACTAATTTTCTTTTGCAGCATCTGCTGCTACTACTTATTTTCTATGAAGTAACACTTCAATTCTTAATTTTATATTTTATTTCAAATTATTACAATCTTCGTTCATTGCAAAATACTAGGATATTACAATTTTTTTGGAGGAACATCCGTACGTTCAAATTTTTTGTCTCTGTTCATACTCAATAAATCGGTTGCTAATCTCATTTCAACAAGTGAAGTACATCCCCGTTACTTGTTTACGAGAATGTCAGTAAACATCCGTATAAGTACTGTACTAAACGTTACACCTCCTTGATGAGATCCGGTGCCTACCTACTCGTCTGTTTGCGGGCGATTCCCTCCAGGTATCAGATAGATTGAGATTTGTCATGCCGGATGAAGTCATCTAAGAAGATCGCTTTGTTTATTATAATACAGAGCATAGGAAAGACAACAGCATCTCTTAGCATTGTGTTCCTGCTGATACATTAAAAAAGTAATCACGCTCGTTATTATGTATATTGTATATACTGGGATATTGATTGATGTATGTACGAATTCGTGTGGTAATAAAATATATTTGTTCGCTTCTACTAGAAAGTCCATTAGCCAATATAGCTAACAGCATCTACCCTCTCCCTCCTAGCGATGTACCTACCACCCCAACCGGGACAAGCTTGAAGCTCCTGGTGTCTCGAGATGTGAGGCAGTGTAGTGCTCGGCCTGTAAGTGGGTGTGGGTGTGCGAGCGTGTAAGGGGAGCGGGTAGGACAAGGAAAAGGAAGGAAAGATAGCGTACGATTCCTTTTGTTAGGGTGCTGTTCCGGCAATCGCTTGGTATTGATAGGACAAAGCACGGAAAACTACCGATCAGAGCGACGGGTCCATAGAATTCTCTAGGTAGTGGCTGAATTCGACCAAGCTATCTTTCCTTCGTTTTCTAAAATCTGAAAATCCTTCAGGTTTCGAACCTCAGGACCACCAAGTCAGTGTCGCTGCAGAGTCAGCAGTAATGCTGACTCTGAACTAAAGTCAGCCGGTTGTAAGTGGGATGGCCGGATTGACGGACCGGTTGTA
This sequence comes from Acheta domesticus, assembly GCA_031308135.1. Lineage (NCBI taxonomy): Eukaryota > Metazoa > Arthropoda > Insecta > Orthoptera > Gryllidae > Acheta > Acheta domesticus. The sequence continues at coordinate 225,413,526 of JAHLJT010009436.1, forward strand.
ACCGGGGATAACTGGGCGATGTTCCCCCCTTCTGTAACGTGAGATTCGGTGCCAACTTATCTATCGGCTTGCGAAGTTTTGCCCAAGATCTCACTCCCAGTGAGGTTCCACTCCAGACGGTATAAGCTGTAAACTTCCGACTGGGCTCCCGATTTGTGTGTTCCTGAAGTGCATAAAGGGCAAGGATGAGGGAGAGAATATTATGCGTGATCCTGGTTAGTTTATTTAGGTACTGCTCCAGCATTATCCAGGAATTCATCAGCGAAACTACGCAAGTAGCAAACTGAACAGCCAGTTGCTTGAATTCACCTCCACACAGCAGCTGAATTGGACTTAGTTATCAAGCTCCTATCTAAAATCCTGCCACCGTCGGGATTCAAAGCGTAGGACCTCCATTAAAGACGAGGCTGCAACGGCAACATATGTTGTGAACCATTTCAGCCGGAACTCTAATTGGGTGGAATATAGCATAGAAAATTGTAATGGGAAAATTGCGTACGTGTTTTTCATTGAATGGCCCCTTTTTATTACACATTAATGTAATTAGAACTTTCAAAGTGGGCAAGTGGAAGAGCAGGCTAAATGGACTGAGCCTCGCCACAAATAAAGACATTTATTTAATTATTTATATGGAGTTGACAACCGTCATTACTAGAAAATGCGCTCTTCTGCACTGGCATGTATATAATCAATTTTATATACATACTAGTTTCTCACAATCTTTGACTAGTTTCTGATCACACGTATATTCAAGGTGAAATTATTCAGTGAAAAGTTGTCTACATATTTTTCTAACTTGATTCCTTGCTACGTATGCAAATTTCTCTCCCTTCACGAAGGATACATTTTTTTATTACATATTTTATCTACCCAGGTGGTGTGAACTGCTGTACCCAGATGTAAGCAGAGATGGAGGAGAATTGGGTTGAGGAGACATGTACCCTTATCAATAACCTTTACATGCTCCGAATACGAATGACTTCGAATTTGGAGCATGTAAAAAACTCAAACAAAATTGGTCCAGGCCTCACCTTTTCCGAGTTATGCTTGATGGTAACATGAACGTTGTTAATCTCTTTCAACATAACAAACAAAATGCTATATTTTTCGTCTTAAATCTGTTTGGTGCACCCATAGAGGATAATTATAAATCCGTATGTGTCATTAGCACATCAACAGGGATTTCTATTGATATCTTCTAAATTGTAAAAAAAAAAACGTTCAATTCTTAGTGTTGAAGAAAGGATATATTGATGACATTAGATGCTATTTGCTATGCAATTTGAATCCCATGTACAGCGTAAAATTGTATTAAAAGTTGGTATTAATTCTGCGTGATATTCGTGGGAAGTTTGGGGGAAACACTATGATAAAACGTGAGAATAGTACCTGCGAATTCAAGAAGGGTACAAAAAACATTAAGAGTAATGTCCTGTGCTAATATCTAACGCATGTGTAAATATCATACCCTTTGATTGCAAGAACAAGCTAATTCACCATCGGAGAAAGAAGTATTACACAAAGTAATCTATGCTATCTATGCTAAAATTTGTATGCTTATTGTATACACCCAAATATGAAGTATTTAATTTACTATTTTTCACATTCTAGCGTGGTTCATTGTGAAAATGATTTGTTAATCGACTTTGTTATTTGAAATTATTGTTTTATAAAGTCCTTTGCTAAAGGGAGACTTCTATGTCAGACCTTCGCCTTTAATCCTTCGCATCGGTGGTCCCCCTAGCTGCCCTAAGGGCTGCGACGAAAAAAATCACTATTCCGAATCTAATCCACAGTAGGGCGTTCTCGTCGAAATGGACTCCGGTTACTCTGAATTTCTTTGCTAATTGTTCGTCTAATGCTCTCTGTCTGATGCAGCGCTATCGTTAGGTGAAGCCAAATCATCAGATTAACATTGCAATGAACAAAAGAATTACACAAAGAATTACGCATGTAATACGCAATTGAACAAAATTTCATTCAATAAGGAGTTAAGTTAATCTCGGCAAAGAGGATTGTGACTGTGTGTAGAAATGTCCGTGTCCCCTTCCATGCAGTTCAGTACTATTCTCTCGTTATCTCTTTTTTTTTTGTTCCAATTGTCTTCTTTTCCCGAGCACCGCATATTCTGTATTAGCGCGTCGTATTTCATTTCCGAAAACGACGTAAATATAACACAATTGTTCCTAATAACAGCTAATTGTACGGTGTTCTTTGAAAGGGATATTTTAATAATTAAAGTAATGCATTTGATGTCATTTCCTTTGCAATTAACTCTTCCTATGGAAAGCATTTTATGCCGCCATTTTTTCACAAAGCCGCAAAGTCAGCGAGCTTTGTTCGCTTACGATGTTCATTATGTTACCAACCATTTTTTATCAGAGATAATTTACATTCTTAAAATGGCTGCAGTTAAAAATCGCCAGATCTCCCGTTCCCACGCTCGTTTTCAAATTTATCTTTAACCTAATTAAAATGTCGGGTATGCCATACCTCCACGCCGACGCACGGAGTCTAAATCCATCGATAAACTACCATCAATTTGGGTAATGGGCATTCAGGGGAAAGGAAACATACGTCACGCAAGCCCCGGTGCCGGAACCCATCAAAATGCGGTCTCGTTTTGCGTCTCATTACCATAACGCCCTTGTATAACAATCAGCACTCTGGCGGCAGCGGCAACGAGGGCAGCATTGGGCATGATAAAGCGTGCTCGGCATGTGGAGGCAGAGGGAATGCAGTGACAGGACGAACGAGTCTATGGAATGGACGATGGAGACGATGGAACCGAAATATTTCAAGATGGACACAGATATCGAGACAAAAATATTCGAGTCTGTCTAAAAAGTAGGAGAAAATAATACTGATTGAGAAATGGGAAGCGAATTTTGAATGTAAAGAACAGAACACAAGCACAAACACTAGAATAAACAAGTTCTTTGTAAACATGTTTATTCTTTTGAGATGGAATGTGTCGTTAAGTATCAAGTACTTTACAAATGTGTTTTCAAGCTTGTGATAATTACAAATACAAGCTAACTTAATCTAAACATCTAAGAGGATTTTTCGCTTCCCATTTTTTCTGTCGATGTTATTTTCCCCTGATTTTTGGGAAGATGCTATTATTTTTGTCTCGTTACTCTAGGGGAGAACGACGGGGTTTTGCATCTTCGTTGGCTACGATTTTGAGAAAGGCATCAAATGGGAATCTACTTTTTATTAGACTGTGGGTAGAACAAACGAACATTCAATAAAAGACTTAATAGACGAGCCATCACGACGACAGCCGACGTAAGCCCAACGAAAGCAACATCGACAGCGCGGAGTTAGAACGCTAGGCCAGCGACGAGCCGGCAACGTAGGAGAGCAACAGGGCGGACGGCCAGCGGCGCGGCGCCGGCACAAGCGAGAAGGAAAATTAGCATGGGCGATAATGAGCGCAGGAAGGGGAGCAGCACCGAAGCGGTGCGGGCAGCGCGGGCGGCGGAGGTCGGTACTACGCAATGCATTGCGTAACAGCGGATCGGACATTGGCTGCAGGGTCCCCCAGGGCGTCGGACGGTGGACAGGGCCACCGTCTGCCCCTTCCTGCCTCCACTCCCCAAACTCAATGATCCACGGCGCCCTCCCGTCCCCTTTCCCGCGCCACCCAACACCGTCCTACCTTAACCGCCCAATGCTACCACTCCACTCCACAACCACTCCGCACCGTAGCACCTCACGCACTGAGCTGCCTCGACTCCCCGACCCACCCCGTCCCTTTCCTTCCCGCCCAACCGTGTTCTTTCCACCCCACACATTCCCATCCTTTTCCTTTCAACCCTTCCCACCAAACTCCGTCTCCTTCCTTTGCATCTCTTCCCGTCCTGTTACAGCCCGCCCACTCTCGTCCTGACTTTCGCTCCTTGTCGCTCTTCTCGCTGCCTCGAGCCCGCCCTGCGCGCCCTCTTTCGTTCTCTTTCGATTTCTCTCTCTCTCTCTCTCTCACACACACACACACACACACACACACACAGTACACATTCGGCAAAGCGTTTGTTGGGGCCTACGGTCAACATCCATCTCTCATATTTCAATTCTACTCACTGCGAAAAGAAATTAATAGCGTGGAGTATGTAGGTCGAGTGCGTTATCCTCTGCCGAACCGGAGACGCTCGTGGGTCGAAACGCTGACCTCCGGAAACTGCCTACGCAACGGCGCAGCCCTCGCAGTTCTTACAAAGGGGAACTGATTCCGAGAATCGGAATGCGCCAAGGAACGTTGCGTGAAGTCTTATCAACCGATGTCAGATTTCTGTCGCCTTCGTTCTTTCACAACTGATGTCGAAGGTCATATCCTGGCAGAGGCCGCAGGCCCGACCACGCACGGCGATGTCTGCACTTCGAGAGGCGGCACGTTGCAATTGTTTTAAAAACTACTTGCCATACTTCACAGCACTTAAATTTCATATTTATGAGTTTTGAGGGTGAGGATAGGACAAGGAAGAGGAAGGAAAGATCGCGTGCGGGCCGAGGAGAATTCTAGCGGCCGGCTGCTCTGATCGGTAGTTTTCCTTGGTTTCTCCGAACAATATCAGAGGAATGCCGGAGCAGTACCCTAATAGACGGGCCACAGACCGCGCGCGATCTTTCCTTCCTCTTGTCCTATCCTCACCCCTTCACTTACACTTACACTAGCATGCATTACACTGCCATACATGCCGGAAGACCGCGCGGGAGCTTTTGCCGGCTGGGGAGGGGGGCGCTGGTGGGAGATACCTGGTTTAGGGAAATCCCGCTAATCGACGGTACGTCGGCGCCTGATCTTGCCATGCAATGAGGAAGATCACTGCCACCTCTCGTAGAAAACGCCCTGCACTTACGGGGTTATCAATTGCCGCGCTCGGAATCACTTATAATCATTCAATCGTTAATAGGAACAGACTCTGACTAGTCTCCTGAGGTCTAATAGTGTAGCGCGTGAAAGAGTGTGTATTTAAGGCGAAAGGATTAGGAACAAAAGATAATGTCCGATCAGTGGCCCGTTCGGGCTCCCACACGCGCCCGTTGGCGCCCAACCCACGCGCGTTCGCGTCCCCACACGCGCGTTCGCGCTCCACACGCGCGTTCGCGCTCCCACACGCGCGTTCGCGCTCCCACACGCGCGTTCGCGCTCCCACACGCGCGTTCGCGCTCCCACACGCGCGTTCGCGCGCCCACACGCGCGTTCGCGCTCCCACACGCGCGTTCGCGCTCCCCACACGCGCGTTCGCGCTCCCACACGCGCGTTCGCGCTCCCACACGCGCGTTCGCGCTCCCACACGCGCGTTCGCGCTCCCACACGCGCGTTCGCGCTCCCACACGCGCGTTCGCGCTCCCACACGCGCGTTCGTGCGCCCACGCGCGTTCTTGCGCCCACGCGCGTTCGTGCGCCCACGCGCGTTCGTGCGCCCACGCGCGTTCGTGCGCCCACGCGCGTTTGCGCCCCGTCACGCGCGTTCGTTCCCTTACACGCTCGCACGACTCCACAAGCGCGTTCGTTCCCTTACATGCTCGCACGACTCCACAAGCGCGTTCGCGCTCCCACACGCGCGTTCGCGCGCCTACACGTCAGATTGTTTCCCTTCGAAACCTGTATGATTCTACTGAAATACGGGTATTTTGTCATGAAAATACCGGTATTTTCATGAGAAAATACCGGTAAAATACCTCTAAATAGAGGTATTTTACCGGTATAGACGTCGAATAAAGGTAAAATACCTCTAAAAATACCGGTATTTGACGTCTTATACCGGTATTTTTAAGGTATTTTGAATAAAGGTATAATAGAGGTAAAGGTATTTCTATACCGGTATAAAATACCTTTACCGCTATTATTTCGGTATTCGGTCCCTGATTTTTGTACACTCCATTTTTACACGGGTTTGGCGAATATTTAAGGCCGGATGCCCTTCCTGACACCAACCACAAGGGACACACAAGCACATTATGCATAGACAACACACACACACACACACACACGAAACACACACAACAATGTCCGAGGCGGGACTCGAACCCGAGGCGGGACTCGATCCTTCGGCCCAAGATCGCCACGGCACAATTGACTTAGCGATCTTGGCCACCGGATCGAGAAAAAACAACAACTAAGTAACCGGTTTCTAAAATAGAAAGATTCTTGTTAAGTTTCATTCCTGGTTCTTGGTGAGTAATTCTGTTTAGTCTTCCCGTTTGTAAATAGGAAACATAAGAAACGGCAGAACTATTAGAATTTCAGCATCTGATTTATTTGTCTCGTTTGCACAAAACGTCTGCATTGATTGAGATTTGACAGGGATTCTTGTGCACTATTTTCGTAACATTGTTTACAGTTCAACGCTCCGCAAAGACGTTCCTCACATATCCAGTCTACACAAAATCGAACATTAATATTCTACTGAGACAGGTCGAGTTTTTATCGCCCGATATATTAAAATATCGATTTTCTGCGCAGGTTAACCCACTATCGATGTTTCCGTCGCGCGTCACAGTCGACGTTAACTGCCGCCGGTTTCCTTCGCTCGGCGCGCCCCCGCGGTGGGCGGGCGGCCCCGCGTGCTATCGACTCGCGCTTGACAGTCTCATTACCGCTTAATATTTGAACGCCTCGGCGCTCTGGTGGCCCCGCCCCGCGCAAGCTCTCGTCCCCGCCCATGTCCTTGCCTCCACTCCCGCCCACGATTTTGAGCCCGCTTACGCTCCCGCCCCCGCCCTCGCCCCCACCCTCACCCTCGCCCCCACCATCGTCTTCGTCCCCTCTCGCCCTCACCACTACCCTCGCCCACGCCCACTCTCACGTCCCCGCCGACGCAACGACCTCGCCCATTCTCCCGCCCACACTACCGCCTTCGTGCCCGCGCCCGCCCCCGCTCACGTCCCCGACCCCGCCCTCGCCCGCGCGCCTGGTCGAAGTCCACGACCCCTCCCAAGGTTCCGTCCAAGCGCGCACCCCCGCCCCCGCCCCCGCGCGCGCCACGATCCCGTCATTGCCTCCGATCACGTCCCTTCCGACACCTACAACCTCGCCCTTATCCCGCCCACGCTCTCGTCTACGCGACCACACCCACACCCGTCCCCAGCCTCACTCCCACCCCCACCTTCGCCACCGTCCGTCCCCGCCGACGCCCACAATCCTGCCCATGCTCCCGTCCACGTGCCCGCCCCCGCTGTCGATCTCGACCTCACCCCCGCTCTCACCCACACCCTCGCTAACGTCGCCGGCATCTCTCACGTCCCCGCCGACGCCCACGACCCCCCCCCGTGCTCCCGCCCACAGCTTCCGCCCTCGCGTTTGCTCACGGTCGCTGCCCCCGTCCACGCCCGCAGCCCTCTGCGCCAGCGTTGTGATTTTCCCTCTCCGCCGGGGATGCCGTCCATGACGCCCCCGCCGTTGCCGCAGGCGTCGCCGCAGCCACCGCTGCTACAACTCGCGTAACCTGCACTACCATTGCCTTCACCCCGGACCCAGCAACCCTCACCTTTCTGCCTTCTTTCTTTACCTCTTGAATCCAACTTTTTTCCACACCCTTTCGAACAAACTTGCCCCGCTTCTGTCCCACCGGTCCAGTTCCTGTCTCATTCTTCTAGCTGTTTCGCGTCTCCACCTTTGGTCCCATCTTCCCCACCACAACTCCAACGGTCTTTTTTCATACAACTTCTCATTTTTCCCTCCTCACCCCATCGTCTCACCGTCCCCGCGACTTCCGCTCCCCAAGACTCGCGCGTCACATCGCTTCCCAGCCTCCACCTCGGCCGATGCCCGCGCCACTCTTGCCGGTTCGGCCGGATCGCTCCCCCCCCCGCCGCCATCGCTGCACCCTCCCGTTGCCCGGGAAACCATTGTTCCAGCGGCGCGGCGGTTGGGCTGGGCTTGCAAATTACCCTCTGGGTCTGGGTGACGCATGCATAATTCACAGGTGGGGGCGGTGCGGGGAGCGAGGCTTTGGGGAGGAAAGAATGAGCAGCCGCCCCCGCCCTCGCCGATTGTCGCTCTCTGCCTAGGGCCCCATTTGTGGCACTCAGTTCAACGATTCCTTTGACGTGAAGAATACAACGATGTGTTGAATTGCAGGAAACCATCGTTGTAAGAGTGAAACCTACTACATATTGACATCAGAAATAACATCTTCAGACGTTCTCGATTGCAAATTCAAATTTTTGAAATAAGAAAATCAAAATTGTAAACCATGTTCTGTCAATAACAAAATGTTTTGTATATCATTTATTGACATTTTTTTAAAATGAACTCATTGCCAAAATTTCAATTTACTGGCTCAAAATTAACTCAATTCCATACTTTTGCAAGGAAATGAATTCAATGCTGTGCGATTATATCCACAACATTGTCCCGCTTCTGTTAAAACTATTTCAACTTTTCTCTATTTCCTTTGTTTTGTAACATTACAAGAAGCAAATCAGTAAGTGTTAAAAGAACTCTCAGAAGTCGTTCCATTCACATTTTCGTTCCGATGAAAAGTAAGCGCGACCATTCCATTATGTTTTAGGTGAGCAAAATAATTACTCTAATTTCAAAACGAGTTTTTGTGAGGTTTGATACTGTTCAGTTTTATCTAGAAAAACCAAAACTAATGTTTTAATGGGAATAAATTCCAATATCTTTTTTTCTATTTCAGTGTCAAAATTTCAGTTATGAAATGTAGATCGAAAGTTATTGTGTGAGGAAATAAATTGCATTCAATATTTTTTTTTCTTCAAATTGACCAACTTTTTTTAGCGTTGTGACAACAAATTTTTGCTTTCATTGATAGGATTATTATTTAAATGAATTTTCTCGCGACATTGTTAACTGGCCTCCCACAATTTCTCCAAACTCATCGAAGTATCTTATTCACAAAACTGCTAATAGAGATTCTCTCTGTATTCCGCTTGTTGTCACATGTTCGACAAATGTACGTGATGTTAGTGTTCACAATGAGAAACGATTAATTATCGCCGTATTTGGCTATCATCGCTCCTACACAGCTCATGAACTAATATTCAGTTGATCACTGAAACTGTTTATATGCTAAATTCAAACATCATCGGTGAATGATCTTGAACGTGGTTACTGACACGCTTCAATGCAAAACTGGGCTTTAAGTTGGGTAAACCATAATTTTTAAAGGTAATATTTATAATATGATTTCTGCGAATTATGAATGGGGCCGATTGTATTAAATTCTAATATTCTTCATCTGCTGGTGCTCAAATAAATACGAGTAGTTCATACATTACACGAAGTTCAATAAAACACAAGGTGATGAAGAAACGGTCGTAGAAACTGTCCTCTTATTTCCTTCAATACAACAGCTCGATGCGGATGGCACAAGATAGTCAGGGACAATTCTTCTTTCCTCCTTCTTTCTTCAAACAGAGTAACTGGCAGCATTCATAATCCAACTACTTCAATTTAGAACATAGTAAACACATTTTCCGCTATAGAGTAATTTGCATGTCGATAACGTAAATGCGCCATAGAAGTTTTCAGCCATCTAGATTAGTGCGGAATTGTTAAGGGCGTGCTGCATATCATACGTTTGGTAGATAATGTTTTTAATATGTACCCCGTCTAAGCCAATTGTTAACCAAAAGCCTTGTGATTTTCTCATTTCGTCCACTTTCACCCTCCATTCACTGCATTGCATATCAGATGAACTGACTTCTCCCACCCTCGAACAAAAAAGTAATAAGATAGCAAAACACCCTTTAGTTGCATTACTTCACATTGTTAAGTGCACTGTTGAAAATCTAACTAAGCTAACGAACTACCTAACCTTCAACGCTATCACTGAACAAGTTGATCCTACTTCGCTACTTTTTGGATAAAGTACGATTTTTGTCATGGCCCCATTCATTTAGTAACAATTTATAAAGTAAATAAATTTCCTAAATAAAATCAGCTAATAAAAATAAATTTACATCACTACACAATGTTATATTTTTACTTAGTAAAAATATTGGAATCGCTGTGATTTACAATCTGTTCTTTGTGAGTTTTTTTTATGTTAAGCGGAAGTGAAACAGAATTTTTAACAACAAAATATAATAAACTCTCGGGTTCCATAAAAAATGTGATAATAAAAATCGAATTTTCTCGTAATTGAATAAATTCTTATGAAGATTTTAATACACTCAATCCATTTATTAATTAAACAAATTACCAACTCACAAGAGAATTCACAAGAAAAATGTTCCAAAGCTCTGGATCGGACCCTAGGGAAAATTACGCCATAGAGTATATCGTCGCTAGGATCTAGAGGCTTCACGGTTGAGGCGTACATCACATCGAAATAAGCAAGAAGCAATAATTGTTAAGATCTTTTGTCATTAAAATATTTCATACGTAATTATAATGGAAATGTCAGCATTGAACTCTAACAACGTTTCACGCGTGATACGCTTACCAAATTTCCCACATGTACGTGGTTCCTCATGTGTATTTTGTTACAAAAATTATCCAATTAATAATCGTTAATGCAATCCAATTTTTCTGTAATCACTGGATAATGAATAGCCTTTCAAAACCCTGGTGTCACTTCCGGTTTCGTGCAGGAACTATAGGTAGATCCATACTACATTTGTAATTCATTCACAATCATCCAAACGCGTGTACACATTCGCACACATTCACATAGACACACTTTAATAGATGGTGTCGGAGATACATTTACACACCACACACACACACTCGCTCGCACACAGACAGCCTCGCTCCATGCTACAGGAAAATTCCCTCGACCCTTCCAATGATCGTCGTAATTTTACCGAAATGGCAATCGAATGCTAAACACGCTACATTGTTTTAATTGAGTGTGAAGCCTTTGTTGCCAAGGCGCATAAATTGCATTGTCTATACGCATCGCGTCCCGAATTCGACAAATGTGCGAGTGTAAAAATAAATGTAGCTGCTTTTTATCGTGAACGACGCTCGTCGCTTCGGCGGTCATCCGCTCCTCCGACTCTGAATTAATGCAAAATTTACGTTTGCATGCGAATACCATAAACTAGCTTGCCTGAATGGCAACAGGGAATATTACTTGCGCACAAAAGCACCAGGATTTACTCTAATCCGATATACGAGTTGGCGGTGGGGCATCCGAATCCATTGGATTGGCTCTCTTATGAATCTTGATGACTTGATCGCAGTTCAAGGTCACCTCTGAAATGGAAGATTGGTTCGTGTGTGAGAATGAGGGTAGGGCGATGGCCATTTGAAAGCTAGGTCGCATAATTTCATGATTGGCGTTTCTCTCGCCCATCTACTGCTCATTCCGTCTCTCGGGTGAATTCTATTGATTCGGTGATTGTCATGTTTCCGAGTGCATTAACAGGAATGACCATTAGTCCCGGAAGTGTAGTGCATGAATTTAAGGGGTGGCAGTGTTCTCCCGCTGGACGGTGAGAACCGCCACCGAGCTAGGCTTGCGGGCTTTTCCTCCTCTAGGAATCTCCCGGGCACGTTCTCAGCCACGACAAGCTTCAAACTACAAGCTCTCGATCGATCTCTCGACAAGTGTTGTAGTGTAATGCATGTACGAGTGTGTGAAAGCAAATACTGAGAATAGGACATGGGGAAAAAGGGAAAGATTGTACACAGTCATGGCCCGTTTGTTAGGTTACTGCTCCTGCATTTGTCTGGTGTTGATCGGAGAAACCACAGAAAACTACCGATCAGGGTAAACGGCCGCTAGAACTCCCCATCAGAGGGCGGCAGAACTCGACCTAAGTATGTAGCAAGTGTCGAAAATTCTACCACCGATGGGACTCGAACCTGGGATCTCCCGGTCAGAGGGACTGCAGGGACATCAGTTGATGGGCTTACCCACTTCGGCAAGTGGGGTGAATTCCAGGGTGATATAATGTAACTGAGATGTGTCCCTTTGGAACTTGAGAGTAAACGGTTGTTCACAATTTCCGTTAGAATCTGAAGCGAAATAATCGGAAAAGAATTTGCAAATAATTTTAAATCATTTTAAGTAAGTGACATGATAGATGAAATTTAATGCCACTTTTTACTGAAAGTATTCTGATCAGTTACAATTATGATGTTGTCCACAAATGTGGAAAATGAAAAATAAAATATTTCAGAAAATGCGGCTGACAAGTTAATTCCTAAAGAACCAGTCGATTTAAAAAGTTAAAAAATTCAGAACACATCTTGTGCAAAATATTGTACTATACAGAAACATAAAAATAGTTATTTATGTATGAAGGCCGAAATATGAACGATTTTGGACTCGATTAGTTCAATCGAGTCCAAAATCATTCAATTTCGCCTAAGGTGCCTACAGCTGTTTTTCGTATACTCACCCTTCAATTTTAGTTTCGAACTTTTATAGAGGTCTCATTTATATAATGCGGTTTTGTCGTATAGATGCAGATGTTCTTCTAAATTATCGTCACTGAAGTTGTCAGTACTATAACAATTGTTAAAGCATGTAGAATTTGGGGCTGGTTTGGAGATTTTTTTTTCGTAAGTATGAAGTGCGATACTCCAGAGATTATAATTGAGAAAGCTGGATTCATACGAAAGAGAGTATGAAATCGATTTAAAATGGAAAAGAGAGAAACATATAACCGTGGTAAGTGAAACAACTATGCTGGCATATCTCTACTTCAAGTTGTCTTGAAACTCCTAGCACGAGTGATCAATGCACGAAAGACGTAGCAGTTCCAGGTATAATATTTCAAAATATATCAAATCCTGTTTTAATACTTGTTAATAATAAATAAGTTATAAATATTCTGTATTCGAAAAATAATATTCTTTGCCAATGTGCCAACAGTAATTTGTTGTCTTGTTTACTTGACGTTGCCATGGTAATCGTTCTCTAAAATTCTTTCTTGGCCTAGGCCCCCAAAACTCACCTTTATGGCGTATTAATGCTCTGCCAAATACGGGTTTTGAAGTGAGGATAGTAAAACAAGTTATTTATGCCACGAGTACTTAAAGACTAATAGAGAACGATTCACATACAATATTTTTTGTTATTTCTAGTTTATCGCTCATTAAATATGAACATTTTACACTTTCATGAGTTAAGAAAAAAATGTCATTACTCTCGGTTTTCTGTAGCAAGGGTTGGTTGTACTGGTTACTTTGTGATTAAACAGGTGAATGCTTTTTTCTGGTAATGCAAGCTGAGTGAGAAAAAAATCCGGGAATTTCGAAGTATCGGCAGATATTTTCGTGCAATGTTATTCTGGAGGAAGCAGACGATGCAAGATATAGTTTGATGCCTTCTAAATCTGTGACCACTTATGAAAAAGCTAATGATTTATTCTGTGATTGACGAACGAAAAGTAATGTTCGAGTCATTAACGAAGAGATTATTCTAGCATTTTTGAAGGAACGATCAAAAACATTAAAACTAACTAGTCTCTACTCATATTTTAGTATGCTAAAAAAATGTATAAAAATGCATGAGAAGACTGAGTATCTGCATAAGTTTATTGCCTATAATTCGAAATAATAGGAAATACTGAAGACTAATTATTTAAAATTTATTTGAATATACCATTATAAAGTTATTGAATATTTCAAGAAAAAATGTAAGTTAACTACTCGCCTAAAATTTCAGAATAGCAAGTAACTAAGTTCTCAGAAGAGGCTGACAATCACATATACCTCCTTTTGAAGGTCATTCTTGTTTTTGGAGTATTTGGTGCTTGCTGGGGATAAGAACTTGCACACTTGACCGTTAACAATACACAAGAGAAAGGAACACTACTGGATACGTTTTCCTCTGATAATTGTTTACATTTATTCCCAAAAATTGTTTTGTGTTGGTCATATTTATTCCAAGATTTACGAGCACTGATAGAATCTAAACCCAAAAGTCCGTTAAAATATTTTTAATGGACTCTCCAGCATTTTAATGGCCGTTGCTATGGACGCGTTCTTAAAGCGTTGTTTAGATGTTTGGTTGCTATGGGGCTGAGTGCGTGTTTACCAACGTAAATAACAAAAATATATTTTATGACTTGAAGCGGGAAAGGAAATGTTTACACACATGATTATTCATTGAATTGCTGAAAATAACTGATAACACCTTTGAATATTGGTTTATTATCAGTAAGTGTATTTTAGACACGTAATTTGATTTTTAGAAGCAAATACATTACAAACTATTTTAGTTTGTCATTCGGCAAAATTAAATTGTAAATGAACCGTTCAAAAATGATATTTTCAATTGTAGATTCCTCGTTTCAACCTTTGAGAGGTTCCCCCATGATATTATACACATCTTAATCTCACCTTTATGGTCAACATCGAAACTTTATACAGTAAAATCTGTCTAAACTGGATCCTGTACAACGAAAAACGTGCCATAACAAGAAAATCTCCCTTGCCTGTGAATTTAAATGGGATTTTACACAGCATAAAACGCTACCTCTCCAACTGAAACGGATCGGTTTTTCGTGACGTACTGGAAAAAAAACTTAAAAACCTGTGAATTTAATGCAATTGGCAGAGATACGCGAGATACTCTCAATTGAATGAATAGATCTGCAAGTCTGTTTTAACCTCTATCCCTGTGACAGGCGATTTGGTCGTGGCAGCTGCACAGTGAAAGAGAGGGGGGGTCAGGTATCAGCGTAGAATTCGAGCGTAGTGTCGATTATCTTTCGAGGTGTAGGCCGTAAGGGAATGCCCTCTCTCTGGATCTCTGAGCGCGAGAAGGCGTATGGGGTATGACATCTATTGACGCATTTCACTGCCCAACGTTGAGAATCGTAACCCCGTGGCCAGAGGCCATGCTCTAGGAAGTGGCAAAGGCAATGGTTTCAAGGTCTTCTATTGGTGGCTGTGACACGGGCTTCTCTGCGCAACTAGCGTCGGGAAAAGAAACTATTAGTAACTCCACCGTTTTATCATAGGGATGGCGTTGTCTCTGGTGGTGGGTTAATGAACTTCGCGGAGGGGCGATTTCATCATGGCACGGACTCCCGCTCGTGGCATCGACCTTGACAACACTGCTCTAAGCCTAGCAAGGGTATCAGAAAGATGTACTTATAGTACTCTGGGCTGTAACGCATTGTATGTTGAAAGAGTCAGCAAGCAGTCAGACAGGGGCCACTAGGCAGTAAGACCGAATGTATATTTATGAGTTGCACATTTAGTTTACTAATGGTTAGACAAAGCCATTAAATTTCCACCTTAGATGAAAAGGTCAATCTTAAAGAAGCAAGCAAATCTCAGAAGCCGTTAGAAAACGTTTAATATTCATTTTTTTATTTCCTCCATAAATACGTTACATGTTAATGTACTTTAATAAGTATAATAAATATAATATTCTAGTTTCAGGACGGAAATATCAATATCACGAATGTCATAAAATGGACAAGTCTGCATAAAACGGACACCTTGAGTTTTTGGTTCCGATCGATTCCCGCTTAGATTTTACTGTACATGTATGCAACCACAAAAAAATAATGCACTCGAATATAATAAAATATCTCGTGTGGGTGGTGAATTGGGGTGGGTATTTGTCGATGTTCATTCACAAGAGTGAAGAGCGCATATAAATATTTGTTAATTTTTCTACAATGATTGACAACTTAAGTATCACGGTTCGACACACGTATGACGAAAGAATACGAACTCAACACATAACAACCCTATTTAAAACAGACACACTTCAGGGTCTTCCAGAAGCTCCAAGTTACGGATCCAGAATCAATGGTCAGAAATATCGACGATCACATCCTCTGCAATGCGGGCCCAAGTGCATTTAATTTCTCGCTTGATCGACGCAGCAAATGAAAGATAATACCCATACAATCAAACGGCCATCTGCGAAGGCAAACACGCAGCATCCGAATGAACGAAGGGGAGTTGGGAAGGGAAAGGGGGCCGCTGCACCGCTACCCACGACCAGAAAAAGCCGTCCGTCCGCGTCCGCGTCGAAGCTAATAACGCGGAAATAAATTCAATGCAAATGCATTCTGTCAGCAAACAATTGCGGGCGCCGAAAAGAACTGCCGTGTAATCAGATGCGTGACAATTCATGTGGCATGTTTGGTTTGTCATAACAGAGCATACATATTTGCATAAGCTTCCGGTTTTATTGTGTTGCGGGGAAAGGGGGAAGGGAGTAGCGCTTCATATTTTATTCAAGTCACGTCTGACGCGAACAAATTGCAAAAATACGCACTGTAGAAATTGTTATTAACGTTTGCCACATTTTCAAGCTAACATCTTCCCAGGGCACGTTCGGTGCAAACCACGTGAACGCAATGGTTGTAGTCTCTTTTAGTACTGAACGTGATGTTTCAAAAAAGGTTTCGTGAACAGGATGAAATTGTAAATGGATATTTTCATATTTAGGAAATGTTTGCACTTGTAAAACGGACTGCTTGCTGGGTATTAAAACGTTTTAATTAAATGTGAATTAAAAAAGTAATTTGATTGAGTAAATGAAGACTGAGAATTGAGATTAAATGAAATTTCTCCCTATAATAGTTCACATCACGTTAAATACTATTTCCATTAAAAGTTGAAATTTGTGTTCAAATTTTTTTTGTTGCAAAAATTATTAAATGGCACGTATATAATTCTGACTTAATTGGTAAACTAGTCACAATCGACTAATGGATGACACTCTTAAGAACATTCAACGATAAAGATTTAAAAAATAGTTTAATTGCTTCGTTGATAATACATAATTCAGTTAACACAAAACTGTAGATGTTTGGTGAATTACAGCTAACTACTAACTTCACTAATTTTAACATTGGGCGAAGAATCAAAAAGCAGAAGAATTCGTTGCTTAATATTTGGAGGAAATCTGTGTGCGTGGAGAGGAAAGCTGTTCTGAATCCTTGTTTTGTATCTGAGGTTTTTTCAATGCCTTTATTGAGTTGATGCTTCACTGTATAAAGTATACAGTGAAAGTTTGCGTACAATTTGTTTGATATGAATACTATTTAGTGTGCACTTAATTTCTGTTTATATCATCAGTAGCAAACCTTGAGGGACACCGGCGAAACTACGTCTCGGGAAGGAACAATGTCCATCTACTTTTATTGAAAATGTTTCTCTAGATATGAAGTTTTTGAAGATCTTTATTAAATAGGTTGGAATACAATTTCGAATCTAAAATAGAGGTCTTATTAAAATATTTTTTCGAATGCTTGTGACACATTTACAAACAGTGGTAATGTGTTACCTTTTCGAAGGCTGAGTGTACAGCTAATTTTTTCTAGGGTGGCCGCTGGAATTTGCGAGTAGAGGGGGAAGCTGAAAGTTGTGAGGAGGGAGTCAGGAGGCGGCGCTCGCTCACACCTGGCTCGTCTGCCCATACTAAAAGCATTAGCCTACCGCACCGCACAGACTAGCGAACTTCCTTGGAAATTAATTTGCTGTAGTGTCTTCACTCGGTAGTGGAGTAACATCAAATTCACATGACGGCCTAGCTCTGTTCTGATCTTCCATATCGTTCCCACTGTCTTTGATACCCGTTCCCTTACTATCATGAGTATTACCACTATCACTAAATAACGATTTGTTGATAGGGTACATTTAATCATTGTGTGGATAATAACACTGTCAATGAAACTGAATCGATACGGGCGATGGCCGTCGGACTTGGACCTGCCGCAGGCAAAGCCGCAGGTCCATCAAGCTGGCCGCCCACCATAGCAGAATCAAACCAAACTAGTGCCATAATTTTTAACTATTTTATTACTAATTTATTACCGCAAAACTAATTTTTTTTACCACTCATCTTCACCCCAAAACAGGGGGTGGCGGGCCAGCTTGATATCAAGATGGCCCGCCCACCATAGCAGAATCGAACTAAACTAGTGCCATAATTTTTAACTATTTTATTACTAATTTATTACCGCAAAACTAATTTTCTTACCATTCATCTGCACCCAAAAATATAATTTTTAACTATTTGGTTACTAATTTATTAGTCATGAGGGCGGCGAACCCGCCCTCTCCTTATAGCGTCCGGCTCTAACAGTCTTGCTGGTTTTTTCCAAAGCCTGCCCGAGGGTTAATACCCGGTGGGTCTTGGCTATTTTTGCCTGAGGCAGGTATTGCCAAAGCTTGCAAATGGAATTATACTCGTAGATACTTCGCCAATGGTTTTGGTATAACTAAAATTATTTATGGTCGTTGATGTTCAGTTACTGGTCTAAAATGTCCAATAATTGCAAATCGAGACTGCCGTTGGAAACATTAAATAAACTTTGTAATTTCCAGATATCTCGAAGATTCCGGCATGCGATGAAGGATTCATTCGTTGGTTTTGTTTTGTTCTCCTTACGAAGTTCATCGTAAGTAGAGAAAGTTATTGCAATCGTGCGCCGGAAAACGTAGAATTTTCCGCAGAAACACTCTTATTTAAATAAAAGTTTATTAATTTCAAACATTACGTGGTGTACGTTGGATTTCCACATCTCCTGAATCATCCGGACGGTAAAGTATTGTATGAAGAAAAAACAGGTGTTAACCTTAATAAAAGAAGAAGAAGACGTTGTGTACAATGATGAAACGGAGATCCTGTAATTGGAAATCTAATACATCTATCGAGTATTATTTTGTGTGCGTACTTCACGAAGAGAAACTTACCGAGTAAACTATCCAATTTAAAATGCGTAATATAAAGAAAGTTATGTAATTCCGCCACAAAAAAAACGGGAATTTTTTTTTGACACAAAAACTCGTATTGTGATTCGGAAAAATTGGACAAATCCTATTACAATATGTAGTAATTTACTTTCTCTAACATGTCTTATAGTGAGATTTCGAGAATTGCGGTTTCTTAATATGTTTTTTACTTCCTTGAATACGTATATATGTGTATACGGAGTTTTATACGTAGTGTGATATACCAGAATATTATAGATTTTATGTAATGATGTTAGCTATACATGGGGTGGATAAATGGGTATACAATATGGCGGTATGCGGCCTTAGCAACGTCAGCGCAGAGGTTGGCAAGGTCAACAAACTGTACACGGGCCTTGAAGACGTCAGGACGCCGGCTAGATAGCTGAAGAACATAAGATGTAATTGGTTCAAAAACGAATGACTGACGGAGGTCGCGGCTACTCGGGTTCGTAAGAGACGCACGGGTTGGCTAGTGAAGACTAGATAGTCTAATTTTGCCGCTGTGTTTTGAAAAAATAGAATGATGGACGCTTACCGAGCCATAAAGGGTTAAAGAACGCATTAACCTTTTAGCGACCGAGTTTTTTTCCTTCTGCACTCCGTGCGGTACCGACTTTTTTAAATAGACGAATTTGCTTGACCCCGGTGGAGGTTTAACTGCGGCGAGTGATGACAGCTACCCCCAAGTGTTGAAAGTCCTTGTTGATAGGGATTTAAAGGGCTTAACTAAGTAAGACAGAATCCACTTTTCCTCTGCAAAATCAAGTAATATTTTTGAGCAATGATCCTATTAATTTTTTTCTACTAATTTTCATTCTTTACTCCACCCACCCAGCCTGTGCAACGAAGTTTTCCGCATTTGATATTTAAATTGCTTTTAAATTTAGTATGTTTCAAAATTTAAAAAAATATTTCCCACTTGCAAAGAGGTAACCTACATAATACTTTATTAAAATTAATTACATAGTTGGAATTTGAAGAATCTATTTTTCAAAAAAAATGTTTAACATATTCAAAGTATTCGTTTAGGATATTGAATCTATATAAAACTATGAAAAGTATGATTTTTTCAAAGTTTTCTAAGTGATTTGGGAAAGTAAAAAAATAAAAATTAATTCCAAAATGTAAAAGTATTTTATTTTTCTTAAATTAATTTTAAATGCGTAAGAAATGTATTTCGTACTCCAGGGATAAAGCTAAATCGTAGTGATTTAGCATCTTGAACGTAATCAATGCACGAAGATGGACAGCTTGATCGGAGGTGAAAATGTTTAATTATATTGGCATGGATCATCTTCCACACTGGACACAGATGCACAGTCACTGCCACTGTCCAAAAGTAACTCAATTTTGCGAGTTGTTAGCGATTGTTCTCGACAAGCCATTTCTACTTCAAAAAGTACACGACCCAAGCGCAAGCAGCAACTATTAGCAGAATACGACTGCGATCGCCCGTGAGAAGCGTGGGCCGAGACGGGTTTGTTATGACTGGGGTGTGTGACAGGAGATAGTAGACAGTGAAGCGCTATATATAAGTACAAGGGCCTAAAGAAGAATGCGCCCTAACAAAAGAAAAGCTTTGATGAGCTGAAGAGATATTTATATGGAACCACGTCTTTGGTTTATGCCAATACAATAAAATATTAAGACATTGCAAATAATACAATACAATAGATAACAAAATATGAAAACGATATATTTATTGCACTGATATAAACTTGATTTTACCCTACTGTTATCTGCTACTGTAGAAAAAATATATTTCTAATACAATTTAATTATTACATACAAAGTTAAAAGAACATATTATGGAACAAATTTGTGAAAGTTATATGTACATGCCCCACGAAACCCAAATTCCGTTATAAATTCCAAACAGAAATCATCTTTTCAGT
Source organism: Acheta domesticus (assembly GCA_031308135.1). Lineage (NCBI taxonomy): Eukaryota > Metazoa > Arthropoda > Insecta > Orthoptera > Gryllidae > Acheta > Acheta domesticus. The sequence continues at coordinate 225,434,064 of JAHLJT010009436.1, forward strand.
TCTTACTGTGGTATGTGAACTTATTATAATTTTATTGTCGTTAGAGCGGCGTCTCCAGGTGAATGTTGAATTGGGATCAACATTCTCCTATGTTTCTCTAGCGGCGGCGCACTGTAGAAGCATGAAAAGTCAGAGCAGCCCACGCTTCCTTTCGCGCCTCAAGACCGTACTCCGTCAACACATCCCTGCGGGATGGCGTAGGCCGGAGCGCCGAACGTGAGAATCGCCGCGCCGCTGCTTGTCACCCGTCAGCAAGCGATAGATAAGAGCCGTCGCACGCCTCTGGAGGTCAAGCGAAAAATATCCCATTGCTACCGCTGGGTTGAAATGCTCTGGGAAACCTCTTTCCCATTAGTCTTTTAAAGGTTAAACAGAACATTCTGACTCTGGGTGTCGTAGTGTAAAGATCGTTCGCAGACAATATAGTGGGAAAGTGAGACTTGTATATTTTTCTTGTGAGAGAAGTAATAGTTTTTTTTCGGACTCTGAAAATTATTTACCAGAAGTGAATTCGCGGAGGACTTGTACAGATTTCGGACATTGCAGTTGAACTTCAATATTTTACGTAACCAGTGGGAAAGATTAGGAACCGGGAGCGTCGGATAAGAACTGACAAATAGTTTAGGCAGTGTGGACTGGACGTGTCAGCAGCAGCGCAAGACCGGAAGAAAGAAGCGGAACTTGGAATCAACAACGGTCAAGTGAGAAGCGACTACGGAGCGTTGGCATGCAAAACGGTAAAGAAATACTGCAGTATAAAAGAGATAATTTATTCAAAAAAAAAAGGTCATGACCATCAAATTAATTGTTTTAACTTTAAGTTAAATAAATTATTGAATTTTGTTCTTTGGAAAGGAAAGGAGTTTTCATTTGTCAATCATAATCTTTAATTAGTTGGAAGCATATAATTATTACATTTCAGATTCCACGCCATACTGTATAGTTGGCAGATCAGGTAATCGGCTATCGAGGCGATAGCGAGTATTTGTATCCGCACCCATCGACCCAAGCTAGCTGGATGTTTATATAATTTTGTTTAAATCAGATGGAAAAACTTTGGTAGTAATATATGTAACCTGTTTCTGGCGCCCAAATCTTAATAAATGTGGAACAGGACATAATTACAGCCACACTCTTGATGAGACGTTGAGGAAAGGGATATTTCAGTAGAATACAGAAAATGATGCTGCGGAATATCAATTTCGAGATCAAAACGGAAATAGAGGTTTTGGACCTTCCTGATACCGAAAAAGTATTTTTTTTCAATACGTCCGTCCGTCCGTCCGTCCGTCTGTGAATTAGAAGAATAATTTTAATAATAATAGTAATAGTAACAACAACAAACATTTGTTCTATTAATCTGGAATTATTAGTTTATTAATATTTATTTACAACAGCAAGAAAAACTGTACATTTCTGGAGCATATTTGTTGCGAAACTAAAACAAGGAAAGTTTATTACAAAATCTATCTGAATGTATACTTCATTTGGCAAGCTTATTTCACTTTTAAACAGTTTACCAGGAATTCACTGTTCTCTGTCAATACAATTTTCTTTCGACGCCAAACACGCAGGCGCGTGCCTTTCTCTTTAAACTCGTGGTCTGGACGGTCACAAGAGTATTTGTGTTGAAAAATCGCCGATTTACGCTGCCCCATCACAATAATTTGTCTTTACTATGTACGTATTAATGCTGAGAACATAAAAATATCTGATATGTGTAACGCATATATTTTGTTTTTCATGTGCAACATGGTCTTTCAATTAGCTTTTGAGTTCATTTCTGTAAAGCGATTTTTTTAAATTTATACTTCGAATTTCTTGTTGTACTTTCTAAATTATGTAATGTGCTGAGCAATTGAATATTCCTGTCTTCTTTTTTCTGAAGCAATCCTTTACAGGTCCATTGGAGCGTCTTAGGAATATTAGTGTATGAATGAATGCTGTACTTGCTGTACACTTGGTGCCTGATCCGCTCCTTTGGTTAATACTTCTTGATACACACCGGGTTTAAAAACGAGTCCTTAGTCCTCTGACGACTCCCTGGACTTATAATAAATATTTTCTGTTAAGTTCACACATTCGGTTCTAGGAATTGCAAATTCAAGTTTTATGTCACTATTTACATGGAGAGAACTTTCGGAAGCACTTGAAAATTCACTTGCTAGTTCCAGGTGAAGCCCTGGAATTATCAATTCATTCCTTATTTTGGCTTTCGACATTGGTCAAAGTAATCAATTGTCGTTTGTAATAGTTGGCATATACATAGAGCGATGCCACGGTAATATTTAGTCCCATTTCATCAATTATTCGAGTCTATGTAGGCATTCGTTTTGACACAATTCTCTGCAATGATTCATTCCAAATATCATTTTTTATACCGTTCGCAAATCTTCATAAATACTCGCGGTCCACTTTAGGCGGACGTCCTCGCTTGCATTCCATTTCCATAATAATTACCAATTTCTAGAGCGAATAACAATGTGGTCCGCAAGAACACTGAACACAGACGCACAGAGAACTCAAACAGACGCACACTATGCACAGACGCAACCTGAACGCAGCTACAGTTAGTTACGCCTTGTCTCCTACAAGAACACTGCTCGTCTCATCCTGCAATTTTCTTAAATCTGCGTTTGAACTGTATCAGCTGTGGACGGTGTCATCCAATCGGGAGCTTCAACGTCAACATAGTGACGTCACTGCGGCCCTACAGTAAAATTTGTCCATTCAGAAAAATTATGAACCTTCTGCGAGGCTAGTTCTGTGAATTGTCTACAAGTGAAAGGGCCCATCCTACGCATTACCGGATGTTGCAGTGTCTCTTCGAAAGATGAATGCAGAACCATCGTGAAGATGGCCCGAAAAAAATTCAAAATTCAGTATTTTTTATGCATACGTTTGCCCATCATTTGACCACGTTTACCCAGCCTCCGTGTACAAATTAGAGTAAAAACAAATTTTTCGGTCCAACTTCACGCTTTTTATGAAATTACAGGATTTTTGCCTAAAATATTAAAAATACCAAAATTTGAAGTGCGCTTTCGTTTGCTCATCGTTTGACCACCTTTAAAAACTAACTAGATTATTTTCTCCACGTTTCCTCTAGCCGATATTCGCGAAAAAAGTATTCTACTGCACCCAGAAAGCGTGAGGCTGGCACGAAAAGTTTTAAAAATGCAAACATTTTTTTGTGGATACGTTTGTCCATTGTTTGATCAAGTTTGCCCACCATTTAGAAAAATTTTTACCAGATCGGGATCAAAAGTTACTGATCAAAACTTTTTTCCCCACCATTTCTCAAAACCGCCAAATTAGCAACAAACAAAAAATTCAAAACTTTTAATTTGCATTCGTTATTTTACTTCCTAGTGACCTCTTATTCACCTTCAGACGAGGTTTATCACTAACGGAAACAACCAAAATAATTTTTCAAACTATTGGTGCTACTGAATGGTCCAGTCTTTCTCATAGTTAAGTTTTCTTACTTCCTTGGGGTGGACAATCTTTACCGTCTTGCCCCAACCTCTTGCCAGCTGACATCTATCGCCCCACAGTATATTTCTTTTTAAATTTTCTCAATTTTTCCGTTTTACTAATTGTAGAATCGAATTGGGTACTTTAAGAATATTACAGAAGAGTAAAACCGCCTCCCATATTGAAATTTTCGTTGAAAAATTTGGAGCCGTTTTCAAGAAAATTGCGTTTAAGCGTTACTGTAAACGGGAAATTCAAAGCTCTATTTCACAGAATTTTTTGAGTTCTAGAAAAACTTCATTCGAAGTCATTTTAACCTTTTTAAAAACTAATGGGAAAGAGGTTTCCCAGAGCATTTCAACCCAGCTGGTACCAATGGGATCTTTTTTCGCTTGACCTCCAGAGGCGTGCGACGGCTCTTATCTATCGCTTGCTGACGGGTGACAAGCAGCGGCGCGGCGATTCTCACGTTCGGCGCTCCGGCCTACGCCATCCGGCAGGGATGTGTTGACGGAGTACGGTCTTGAGGCGCGAAAGGAAGCGTGGGCTGCTCTGACTTTTCATGCTTCTACAGTGCGCCGCCGCTAGAGAAACATAGGAGAATGTTGATCCCAATTCAACATTCACCTGGAGACGCCGCTCTAACGACAATAAAATTATAATAAGTTCACATACCACAGTAAGAACTGAAAAGATGATTCTGTTTGGAATTTATAACGGAATTTGGGTTTCGTGGGGCATGTTACATATAACTTTCACAAATTTGTTCCATAATATGTTCTTTTAACTTTGTATGTAATAATTAAATTGTATTAGAAATATATTTTTTCTACAGTAGCAGATAACAGTAGGGTAAAATCAAGTTTATATCAGTGCAATAAATATATCGTTTTCATATTTTGTTATCTATTGTATTGTATTATTTGCAATGTCTTAATATTTTATTGTATTGGCATAAACCAAAGACGTGGTTCCATATAAATATCCTCTTCAGCTTATCAAAGCTTTTCTTTTGTTAGGGCGCCTTCTTCTTTAGGCCATTGTACTTATATATAGCGCTTCACTGTCTACTATATCCTGTCACACACCCCATTATTAACAAACCCGTCACGGCCCACGCTTCTCACGGGCGATCGCAGTCGTATTCTGCTAATAGTTGCTGCATGCGCTTGGGTCGTGTGCTCTTTGAAGTAACAATGGCTTGTCGAGAACAATCGCTGACAACACGCAAAATTGAGTTACTTTTGGATAGTGACAGTCAGGGACCGAAAAGGTATTGAATACCGGTAAAAATACCGGTAAAATACCGGTATTTTTTCATACCGGTATAAAATACCTTTATTCTTTTATACCGGTAAAATACCTTTATAGGACGTCTATACCGGTATGGACGTCCATAAAGGTTATACCGGTATTTATACCGGTATTTTCAATGGAAATACTGCCGCGTGCCCCACACACGCGCCACAAACGCGTGCGCCACAAACGCGTGCCACACACGCGCTCGCGGCAAACCCACGCGCGCGCTAACAATACGCGCGCGCCAAACGCACGCGCGCGCCAAACACGCGCCCCAAATAAATGCGCGCGCCAAACACGCACGCGCGTCAAACACGCGTGCGCGCTCAAACACGCGCGCGCGCCCACACACGCGCACGGCCACGAACGCGCGCGCCGAAAAAACGCGCGAGCCGAACAAACGCGCGCGCCGAACAAACGCGCGCGCCCGAACAAACGCGCGCGCCGAACAAACGCACGCGCCGAACAAACGCGCGCGCCGAACAAACGCGCGCGCCGAAACAAACGCGCGCGCCGAACAAACGCGCGTGCCGAACAAAAGCGCGCGACTAACACACGCTTGCACCAATCACACGCGCGCTACACACTCATGCGCTATAGACTCACGCTCTATACACTCTCGCGCTATATACACACGCTCTTTCTTCCTCTTTCTCTCTTTCGTTCTCTTTCGATTTCCTTCTCTCTTTCTCTTTCTTCCTTTCTCTCTCTTTCTCTCTCTCTCACTCTCTCTCACAGTACACATTCGGCAAAGCGTTTGTTGGGGCCTACGGTCAAACATCCTTCTCTCATATTTCAATTCTACTCACTGCGAAAAGAAATTAATAGCCTGGAGTACATAGGTCGAGTGCGTTATCCTCTGCCGAACCAGAGACGCTCATGGGTCGAAACGCTGACCTCCGGAAACTGCCTACGCAACGGCGCAGCTCTTTTCAAAGGGAAACTGATTCCGAGAATCGGAATGCGCCAAGGAACGTTGCATGAAGTCTTATCAACCGATGTCAGATTTCTATCGCCTTCGTTCTTTCACAACAGATGTCGAAGGTCATATCCTGGCAGAGTCCGCAGGCCCAAACGTGCGTTCGCTCGCCAAACGCGCGTTCGCTCGCCAAGCGCGCGTTCGCTCGCCAAGCGCGCGTTTGCTCGCCAAGCGCGCGTTTGCTCGCCAAGCGCGCGTTCGCTCGCCAAGCGCGCGTTCGCTCGCCAAGCGCGCGTTCGCTCGCCAAGCGCGCGTTCGCTCGCCAAGCGCGCGTTCGCTCGCCAAGCGCGCGTTCGCTCGCCAAGCGCGCGTTTCGCACGCCAAGCGCGCGTTCGCTCGCCAAGCGCGCGTTCGCTCGCCAAGCGCGCGTTCGCTCGCCAAGCGCGCGTTCGCTCGACAAACGCGCGTTCGCTCGACAAACGCGCGTTCGCTCGACAAACGCGCGTTCGCTCGACAAACGCGCGTTCGCTCGACAAACGCGCGTTCGCTCGACAAACGCGCGTTCGCTCGACAAACGCGCGTTCGCTCGACAAACGCGCGTTCGCTCCCCCACACGCGCGTTCGCGTGTGCACACGCGCGTTCGCTCCCCCAAACACACCTTCGCGTGCCCAGACTATTATAATAATTCTTTCTCAACCAACAACAGAACTCGACCTAGGTTGAATGTCTGGTGACGAAAATACGCCAACATTGAGACTCGAACCCTAGGACCCCCGATCAGAAACTCTGCGGAGTCCATAATTGTTCCTCTGAGCCATCTCAGCGTTAAAAATCAGAATATTTCCCCTCCGAAACCTGTATGATTATACTGAAATACCGGTATTTTCATGAGAAAATACCGGAAAAATACCTCTAAATAGAGGTATTTTACCGGTATAGACGTCGAATAAAGGTAAAATACCTCCTAAAAATACCGGTATTTGACGTCTTATACCGGTATTTTTTAAGGTATTTTGAATAAAGGTATAATAGAGGTAAAGGTATTTCTATACCGGTATAAATACCTTTACCGCTATTATTTCGGTATTCAGTCCCTGGTGACAGTGATGACTGTGGTGACTGTGCATCTGTGTCCAATCTGGAAGATGATCCATGCCAACATAATTAAACATTTTCAGCTCCGATCAAGCTGTCCATCTTCGTGCATTGATTCCGTTCAAGATACTAAATCACTACAATTTCGCTTTATCCATGTTGTACGAAATACATTTCTTACGCATTTAAAATAAAATTAAGGAAAATTAAATACTTTTACATTTTTAGAATTTTTTTTCACTTTCCCAAACCACTTTGAAAAATTTGAAAAAAATCATACTTTTCATAGTTTTATATAGATTCAATATCCTAAACGGCTATTTGAATATTTTTTAAAAATATTTTTTTTATTTCAAAAATAGATTCTTCAAATTCCAACTTTGTAATTGATTTTCATAAAATATTATGTAGGTTACCTCTTTGCAAGTGGGAAATATTTTTTTTTTGACAGAAAATGAATTTCTGTCATAGGGACGTCATTATATCGTTTTAAGAGGAAAAATAACACTCTAACCAATTGCTTGCATAATTGTATCGAACCATGGATTACAAAAGTGTTACGAGAAAAAACTTCAGCTGTTTTAAACAGTAACATACTTTCTCGCCTTTAGTAATGGCTGCGTCATACAATTCTACGGAAGTTTCTCTCCTTATTAACATATGCCATCTTTTTTTTGTAAAACTAATTACAAGTTATAGA
>JAHLJT010009436.1:225442554-225478916 GCA_031308135.1 Acheta domesticus
CGCACAGACTAGCGAACTTCCTTGGAAATTAATTTGCTGTAGTGTCTTCACTCGGTAGTGGAGTAACATCAAATTCACATGACGGCCTAGCTCTGTTCTGATCTTCCATATCGTTCCCACTGTCTTTGATACCCGTTCCCTTACTATCATGAGTATTACCACTATCACTAAAATAACGATTTGTTGATAGGGTACATTTAATCATTGTGTGGATAATAACACTGTCAATGAAACTGAATCGATACGGGCGATGGCCGCCGGAGCACCTGAACTCGGACTGGGAGCCGCCGCAGGCAAAGCCGCGGTCACCTCCGTTTGGGCCGTGCAGCCGACTAGAGCTCTGCAATCAGGCGAAAACAACCGCTCGAGACTCTCGGGCTCCGCGCCGACGCTCGGCGAAGGGTGGGGGACCTTGCTTGGGGGGGAAGAGATAGGGCCGAATTTATGAACCTCTGCCAGGGGCCTGCCAGGCCTAGCAGGCTGCCAGGGTTCGGTTTTGCGATCTATGAACGGCCCCCAGCGCTAGCTGGCCCCTAGCAAGCCCCCAGCAGCGGCTCTCTGCTGGCAGCGGCATGCTGGTCCTGCCAGGAGTCCCCCAGCCTGCCCCCACATGTGATTTTACTCCCTCCGTGTGTTGTTGTGTTCTACTATATTCGTATTTTACCGACTTTGCATGATTTTTGGACTTTCTTCTTGATTTACGGCAACCTAGCACACGTTTTGGACTTGTCAATCGGATATACGGCGAATTTTAGCTTTCTCTTTTGGACCGTCCTTTTTACATACGGTAACATAACCTGCAAGATTGACGTGAAATCTGATTACGACACTGCTAACTGTAGTGTCCGCCTGCGCCGGAACTACAAAAGTCCGCCAGCAGCGCCACAGGTCAGCACAGGCGCCGCAGAGAGCGCCTGCAGAAGCGATACGCCTCACCGCCCCAGGAGAGCGGCCAAGGCGTGGAAGGCGCCCCCCCTCCCTCCTCCTGTAGAAGAGGGGGGCACTCAGCAGACTCCCTTCCCTGCGAAGGGGTGGAAAAGCCGACGAGGCAGCCGCGGGGCCAGGGCCCCGCCATTCCGTCACCGACCGCATTTTGTAGAGCATCAACTGGACTTGAACATTGTACCTGGCATACTCACTTGTGATTCTTGGTTAACGGCTTTCTGTAATTTGTATAACGACCCGGCTATAAAAACTTATCTTCAATATTGGGACTCCTGGCAGAATTTTGTGTATTATTATTTGGGATTTTATGAATAATAAATTGTTGTTGCAGAACGCAGAGGATTGTTTCATTTGGTATACAACACTAACATTTTTTATATCAAGGTAATTGAATATAAAGCAAAGTTCTTATGTATCTTGTGGATTGAGGCTTGACTTTGAATATTAGTTGTTTTTTTGCGGATATGGTATTGTTTCAGGATATGGATGATTTGTATGAATTTATAGAATTCGTGCAGGATGTTGTAGAGAGGGGGAGACGACTGCCACGTAGGTTCATTCGAGACTTGGCGAATCCATTAGAACATTTTTCTGAAAGGCAATTTCAGGAAAGGTATAGATTTCAGAAAAGAACGGTCATAGAATTCCTGTACCCTTTAATGAATGCATTATTAAAGCCAGATAATCGCGGAAGACCGGTACCCATGATGATAAAACTTTTGTCTCCGTGAAGGGAGCGTCTCTCTTCTTTTTCAACATTTTTAATTCACACGAAACACTGGATAAGCACTCGCGAAACACTGGATAAACTGAACGAGACACGTTGATTCTATTCAATGGAAACAATGCTCGGACCACGCGGGACACGAAAACAAGAAGAAACATGTGAATTCTTATACCAACTCTCACAAGGTGAAACTACTTGTGTATCAGAGTCATTTCGTCGATAATAACGTGCATAATACATTTACATAAAGGCACATATTTATAAAAGGGAATTGGGTCGAAACAATTCATTTAATTTATATTAATAATATTTGGACTGTAAATAATGGCTTTCGAATGCGTAATATTGGTACCACTCGCTCAGGCATTTCCTTGTTTCCAACAATGTTGCCAGTGCGCCTCCAAACTAGCCCCCAGAACTCTGCTACCTGGGAGAGAGGTAGGGGACGATTTCAAATTCCAGCCGCCCTCTTCCTCCCAGCAAGCCCCCAGCTGGCAGACCCCTGGGAGCTCTGCTGGCAGACGTTTATAAATATGACCCATAGCTGTTTAACGGACATTTCGACCGGCCGCCCTGCGGCTCCCGCCGAGACGCGGGAGTCGCCAAGCACCCGGGAGCTCGAGCGCTCGAGCGTCTCGAGCGCTCGAGCGCTCGAGCGCTCGGCCGCTCGGCCAAGCGCCGGACTGCACAGTAGCTTCGCCCCTCAATGCATGTACGGGATATAAAGTCGCCGCATGTAGTGATCGCAACACTTTCAATTCATTTTAATCGAAAGAAAATACAATTTCAATCAAACGATTAATTTGTTGAAAAGTAACAATTTATCGATTGGCTGGAAATAATTTTATAGAGACAAACAATACATTTTTTGAAAGAATTAAGGCAACAAAGACTCTGAAAATAAATTTTTATTGTTTTTCTATATTTATAGTGCTTGAGGGAAGATAATTCGTTGCGTACCAATTGTAATGTCATTGAAGTTTCTTACAAACCCGAATATAAGGCATATTTATTAAATACAATGAATATTTGGTCATAATTTCACGAGCATATAAGAAAAAAGCATATGCTAAACAAAAATGAGGTGGGTACTATTTTCCTTGCATCAAAACGTCTTGTCATTGGGCGTAGTAATTTATTGTGAAATAGTTTATGTAAGCCGACATGGCCTTTGTATTTGTCGACTCAGTCGGCGGCCAAACAACAGCGGTCACGGCACATCAGCCTATTCAACTCAATAATTCAAAATAAATTATTTACTATTATATACACACGTTTAACATTATTTTAAATTCGTCAAAAGTATGTATACATGAAATGATGCATATAAAGTTTTATATGTACTAGTACAATGTTTTTCAATTATTCCATTATTTTTCGTTTCAATACACGATAAGCGATTAATTGTAATTAAAAAATCGTAAAAGCTGAAATTGTGAATCATTGACTTCTGTGGAGTGGTATTGAAGCTCCACGAGACCCCCTTCCTTTGGGTGAACTACTGTGAACAGCGTGGCAGGAAGCGATAACAAAGGTTGTGCGAGGTGACTCGGTGGCTCCCACGCAGCGCGCCATCGCCGTTGCGACGAAATTTCCAGGAAAGGACAGGAAGCAGTTGAAAGAGAAGGGTCGAGATATGTGCACAAAGCTTTCCTCGAAAGATATTGAGAAGCTCGCAAGATTATAAATAAAACTAAAAGTACAATGAGCTCAAAATAATGCTGAGGTGACTGAGGCAACCCGCACGCCTACTGCCGGATTAAGAACCAAGACCTGCGTTTCAGATGCCTGAAAATTACAACAACAGCAACAACAAAAATATTTGGAAAAAGACGGCAAAAATACAAAATTGGAAGGGAAAGGTACTAATATATTTCATTGCACTTGCATCTAAATTTAGCAGAGCATTTGTATTTGCTCCATATTGCACCATATAAAATGAAGGAAAATTAATAATTTTATGTTCATTAGAATAAAATAGGCAATTTCCGAAGCATCCGATACCTAGTCATTACAAAGAACGGAATTTATCTCTAAAAATTTTGAGTGCCTTTTCTTTGAAGTCACAGGATGCAATAGATCCACTTGAGGTTCTCTCGTGCGTCCGAGGAGTCGATTTTTAAAGCTTTTTATTCTTTTTTATACAATTTATTAAAATTATTTATTACAATTTATTAAAATTATTTATTACAATTTATTAAAATTATTTATTACAATTTATTAAAATTATTTATTACAATTTATTAAAATTATTTTATTAAAATTTATTATTTGAAAATTAATATTAAAATTCCTCTATATTTTAAATTTTGAAAAAACGAAATTATTGGTCATTTATTTTAAAAAACATTCAATACTCTTTCCTTTTCCTGAAACTTGGCATTAGATATTTATTGCGACGTGTCGGCCGATTGTTACGTGGCGCAGTTCCCGTGAACGGGGTCCGCCGGTTGTCGAGTCTCGGCCGGTTGCAGAGACCGGCCGAGTCTCGGGCGGTCGCCGGCTCCCGGGAGTCCGCAACCGGCTGCGAAGGACAGTCGAGCGCGTGGTCTCGAGAGAAGAGAGGCGGGCGAGCGCTGGTCGGTAAAAATCGCGGAGAATGCAGACCTCTACAGCCGACGACCAAGGGGTCGCCGGTAGCGCCCGGGGCGCACGACCGCCGCCCGCCGTTCCGCCCGCCGTTCCGCCCGCCGTTCCGCCCGCCGTTCCGCCCGCCGTTCCGCCCGCCGTTCCGCCCGCCGTTCCGCCGTTCTGAGGAAGGGGGCGAGGAAGGCCACGCCGCCGACACCAACTGACCGTGCTGCGCGGGGAACTGCGTGGGACGCGAGCCGCCGCCGCCGAACCCAAACGCCTGGGCAATGACCCATGAGGGCCTAAGAACTAAGCTAAGTTACGTTAACTAACATTTTCTAGTAAGTGGAGGCTTCGCCTCGTATTAATATTGAATTAAATTCGCCAGACCACAAATGTGTTTCAATGCCTTAATGCATTAAAAAAGCCGGTTACGCATGCGTTCCCTCATAATTTCAGCCTGAGCGCCCGAGGCAACGATGCAGACAGAAAATCAGTACAGGTAAGTCGGGTCACTCTGGGATCCATCCGCCCTCTTTCTGCGGCGAGTGTAAAGCAGTTCAAGTACGGTCAGATTGATCAGGTTGCACTCAATCTTACAGAGAAAAAGAAAGCCATGGGGGAGAAGGTGTTACAATATATAAACATAGATGGAGAGCAGTAAGAATGGACAGCAGTGGGAACATTTTTACAAATATCATAATTTCAAAAATAAATTGTGTTCAATCTATGCAATCTAGTGCCTGCAACAACCATTACATACTGGCATAAGACACATTCCACAAACAATTAATGTCCTGTGAACAATTGTGTATTTAAAGCAAAGCAGATTACACTAAGCCAAAATACACTAACGGAGCACCAGGGTCTACGGGACCCGACACTTACCGTTGCCTACAAATATATAATTTTACAGCAGCATACCAGAGCACTAATCAGAACATGGCCAAACATCTTCAAGGTTAGTCAAAATACTGAAGTGAATTTACCCGGCAGTCTCGGTTACGTAGAACTCGTTGCGACAAAATCACGAAGCAAAAGAAATTATGAAGTGTTCCCAGGACACTCGTGCTTCAATTAAGGGTTAATTATATGTTATTCTTTCCACTCCCCAGAGCAATAGTGAGATCCTGTGTAGATATTAACATTTACAGTCAATTCGTCCGCGTCGCCTTCTTTAACGCTATGGTCCGCCGAGTTTGCAACAATGCTATCAAAGGTAAGCGAAGGAAGGAGTTGGAGTTAATTCGCCACTGTGCTTCATCAGTCCACAGCCTCTAAGTCAACCCCCACAAGAATTATTACATGACAGGATATTAACCTGTTCTAAAAATGGATTTGCACTCGTATATATTGTTTAAAATGCAATGGAATATTAAGTAATGATGTGGGGAGTGTTATATTAATTTGGTCGTGACCTGGTGATGCTTATTTTTTGCATTTTGCTTATGTAGTGTAAAGTAAGCTATGTTATCCTGCGTGAAAACAGCGATTTAGGGGTAGAAAGAAGTGTATTTTATGCTCTTGATAACGAAGAAGTGGGTAACTTTGGTTCCTATGTGCACTAAATTGCTTCCTCTTATAGTAGCTTATTTAGTAAGAATCCATGTATTGTCGGATTATTGATAGTAAACTAGTGATGCTACAGAGTGGCACAGACGTTCCCGTATTAGTTTTTTTCTATTTCCTTGGGTCTTCACTAGCTATTCGGAATTGCCACATACTCTTTCTTGCCAGCTACCATCCGTCACCGCCAAAAGTAAATTTTATTGTTATTTTCTTAATTTTTCGGTTTCCTATTTGTAGAACGAAAATATTAACTTTATAATGTTAAAGAACACAAAAACCTAGCCGTAAATGGCAATTTTCTTTTAAAAATTATGTGCCGTTTAAGAGAAAATGGCGTTTTAGCACTACTAAAACTGCGAAATTTGAAGCTCATTTTTACAGAAAATGATTGAGTTTTCAAAATACTTTATTTGAAGTTATTTGAAGCACTTACACTCACAAATATAATCTTTACAAATTGCGGATCATTGCATATTAAAGATGTGAGAGATCTTTCAAAAAATCTCATTTACATAATTTTTGAAAAAACCAAAAAAATAAATCAAAATAAACTTTACGTCATATTAAAGAGTGTAATAATCACTATCTGTTACAAAAGTTTCAAGAAAAAATTTGCAGCTATCTTTGAGAAAATGGCGTTGGAGTATTTCTTAAAATGCCGCAATTTGAGCTACTTTTTACAGAAAACGGTAGTGTTTTCGAGAAACTTTACTTGACATTATTTAAAGCACATGTACTCGTAAATTTAATAATATGAAAAAATCGCCGATAATGTAAATAAGAGAGAAGAAAGAGAAGAGTAAAGAGAAGTAAAAAAATTTACATTTTTGTAATTTTTGAAAAAAACCAACCGATAGAGCAATATGGCTTTTACGTCATCTGATAGAGTAAATTTATCTCAATCCCTACCAAAAATTTAAAGAAAACATTTGGGGCAATTCTTGAGAAAATCTTGTTTTTGTAATTTTTTAATGTTGCACATATTGCACGCGATATTGCACGAAAACTACTAAAATTTACATGACCTTTATGAAAGAACTCAATATGCAGAACAAATTTTATTTGAAGGAAAAATCTATATCTTCAATTTTGTAGTTGGAGAAAGACGCCGAAAAAAATTCAAACTTTCACAATTTTCGAAAATTTAGAGTTATCCGTGAAAATTGGACCTATGCCATGTTAATAAGTGTATTTTACTCTATTCATACAAGAAATTTAAAGAAAAAATTTGGAGCCGTTTTTGAGAAAATTTTGAAAATCCCCGGGGGGCTTCATATAAAATACCCCCAAATTTTGAAGAATCTTTTCAAAATCTCAAAGCTTCGACTAGAATCAAATCGACCGGGGAATATCTATTTTGAAAGAAATCGTACGTATGGTTTAGGGCGCTAGCAGTGTTCACAGACGGACGGACAGACGGACAGACAGACGGACGTTTTCCTTTCAATTGGGTTTTCGGTATCAAGGACCTAGAAAACAGGGTTTCTGGCTACACCACGTGTTAGGCGATTTTGTATTCTTAATTTAGCAACTGGTTTTATCCACTTATTCGTTTTCACGGCCCGGGAATGATTTTTTTTTCGCCGAAAATTGGCCATTTTTTCGCGCAGCATTACATAACTTTTCCTATACTACGTATATCACTCCGTGTATACGTACGTATACGGGAAAGTAAAAATTGGTGATGAAAATCTGTCTGTATATGAACAATGCTAGCGGCTAAACAGGGAGGCAAAATTTTCACCAAAAGTGATATTTCTCAACCGATATAGCTCTAGTCGCGGCCTCTTGAGTTTGAAAAGGGTTGTATAACTTTTAGGCTACTTTAAATGAAGCCTCGCCAACATTTTTAAGGCTTTCGCAAAATATACTCCAACTTTGTCCTTGAATATTTTCGCGTGTGTAGGAATGTAAACTTATAAAGTGATGCAGGTCGACTTTCGATGAATTCTCTGTATTTTCGAAAATTGCAAAAGTTCAAAATTTTGTCCGCGTCTTCCTACAACTACAACATTGAATAATCAATATTTTGTTAATGAAATCTTTTATTTCAAATTAGACTTTTAATTCGGGTCAACTACAATTCTTTTTCAAAACATGAATAGTTTCGCATAATTTATTCGTGAAATAAAAGCAATTTTAAAAACAAGTTTCCTCACAAATTACTCAAAATTATTTCTTTAATTATTCATGGATATTGGGAAGTGTTGTTACAAAAAATGAAGCAGGCTTTTATTTTCGTCCAACTCTCCATTTTCGAAAATTTCAAACGTCGCAAATACTTGTAATACGAGAAACTATGTTCCATATTAGCAGCACTAGTTTATTTGGCATTTTTATTGCTTGTTTGATTTCATAAGGAACAATGTAATATAACTGAAATCTATGGGTAATGTTGCCAAACGGAGCGTTTGAAATTTTTAAAATTTCATTCTGTTTGGAGATTTTTTTACAGAGTTATTGTGTGTGATTGTGCTGAGAAAATTGTTCGCTAGAATTTCGGCTTTCTATAATATTTTTTTCTTTTCTGTGGATAGTGTGTGTGTGTGGGGGGGGGTGATACTGTTTTTTATGCTTCAGAATTCTATTTGTGCAGTGTCAGAAAGAATTACTTTTGGTACTTATTCCCACAAATCGATTTCTTTTGTCTTGATTGTAATTCCGATTTTGATTGTATATCCATCTGCGGATGTTAGATGGTTTGGTTCTTTTTTCGGTGTTGAGATTTTTAGGGTGTTTCAGAATTTCTGGTTTTATTTCCAAGGTTTATTAACTTCATAATTTTGAGAGCTAGTATTTTTTTCTTTTCGATGTTTTTTTAACGAAACTCAAGCAATATATTCCGGCAATCTCTTTGGCTACTACATTAAACTTTTTACGAGTAACACGTTATTTAGAAATCACAATAAAAAATGTAACTAGAAATCACAGTTGTGCCCAAAAGAGAATATTGCATATACACGTGTGACAAGGCTCTACAAACATCAATAATTGGCGATTGAATAATTTGCATTATGTGAATTTTTGTTGAAGTTCCTTTAATTTTGGTTCGAGGCTGCTGTGCATTCCATGCGTCTGCTGGTGGGGGTCTTCATAAAAATTAAATACTTGCAGGCTGAGGCGCTACGAGCGAGCTTGATGAAGAATTTCTTGAATTCCTCATGCTATTATTTCAGTCAATGTGAGTGTGGTGGAATGACTTCGTGGTACATTTGTTCCCAAAAGATAATGCGTCCATTGTAAAAGACAAAAAAGCAAATAAAAATTTACAAATTTCGACGTATATAAGTACATTATTTCGACGTATATTAACTAATGATTTTATTATTGCATTATTTAAATTCATTACTGAAGGGATACAGGCGGACAGTTTCGTCTTTTCAACATATTTTCACAGTTGTTCCTCTGATGTGAAAAGGCTGTGCAGCAGATAACTTTTGAAAAGAAAATCACAAAAGATAACCAAGAAAATGAACAGAAAATCTCAAAAGATAAATTTATGAATTATAAATGTTGAAAATCTTAATCATCCATCGCAGTGTGTGAAGGAAGTTAACTGAAATATAAACCTCAAAGAAGGCCAATTTTGGAATGAAGACGATTCGGTTCCGTTTTTCTAATATTTTTATATTCCAAATTCCCTTCTTTTAAATGTGCTAATATCAATAATTAGTCTATTTTTCTGCTTTGCATTGTGCCGTACTATCTCGTTCGGGACATCCAAGCATCCGCGTTGAAATAGCAGAGACTGTTTGTCTTTCATGAGCAGTCATTCATTCTTTAACGATTATATGGAATACAGTGATGCAACATGGTAGTCCACCTTTGCAAAATAAATATCTAAAATCTGTAAATCAAATCATCTTGTCATTAAATGTTGTGCTTGTACAGGAGAGTTGAAGTGTAATTGTGTAGAATGTTTTTATAGACTGTTGATTCCCTAATATTTATTGCAATCTTTATTTGAATAATTTGGATTAAATTAGTACATGTAATTATCGATGGCAAGAGAGAGAAGACAGAGACAGAGAGGTAGAGAGAGATGATTAATAGTGACATTCACTTGCAGGTAGTTAAATCTCGTCAACACAATACAGACCATGACAACAAGATGAAGAGTTCTGTGCGACAGAAAGAGAAAATATACTACCCAACAAGTTACATATTTCGAGTTGGAGACCACTTCAAGTGAATTCCTCGTCTGTTTCTATCGAGACAGCACCAGAAGAACCTGCTCGAGGCCGAATCTTTCGAAGGCCTGGCCGAATCGAGTTAGAAATTACATCAGCCGTGTATTCCAGACGTTTGCACCCGTTGCCTATACGAAATTCAATATGCTAATGCAGCGCCACGGCACTTTGAGTCGCACATTCAGAAAGTCGTCTTCTGGATTTCCTACAGATGTTTCCACTTTCGGGCGCTTTCTTCCAGAATATCGAAGCACCACTTCCCGCATCGCTGAAGCGTCTCTCCAAAGATGGGACTCTCTTTAAGCTACGGCCCCGTTTGATTGCCAAGGGCCGCTTTGAGAAGATTAAATATTTAGTCAGGAATAAGGAAAGAAATGATTTTCAATGAATTGTAAAATTGGGGAATGCCTGAAGATTTCAGTTTTGTGTCTTTTTTTTTTTTGCTCTTTTTGGTGCAGAACGCCTACTTTGAAAGTACCGAAGATATTGAAGTAGTCAACTTCCAAAATTCGAAACTGGAGATCAAGCAGCCTCAGAAAGCCGAGCCTTTTATTTCAAAACCAACTAAGCGCGAAATATGTTCTAGAAGTATTGAATAAATTGTTTTTGAGGGTGGAGAGATGTTCGAAATTGATTAATGTACTATAACAAAAAATAATATTACGTTTATTGGTAATGCAATACAAGATGTTAATTTTTAACATAGTAACCGACTGTAGAGTTACTGTTGATTCCACAAGAAAACTTT
Organism: Acheta domesticus; assembly: GCA_031308135.1. Lineage (NCBI taxonomy): Eukaryota > Metazoa > Arthropoda > Insecta > Orthoptera > Gryllidae > Acheta > Acheta domesticus. The sequence continues at coordinate 225,453,305 of JAHLJT010009436.1, forward strand.
ATTTTAGTCATTATTAACTACCCATTGAAAATCAACGAATTTAAATACAGACAATAAAATAGTAAACATAAAGAAAACGAACAGATTTCAGTATTCTAGATTTATTCACTAATTAAAAGTAAAATTTGTCATGTATGAACTCCTAATCGACGGGTAGTTACTTATATAAGATTCACACAAATAGTAATGACAGGAATATTTTTATAAAAGTAAGCTAACAACGTCAGCAAAATACGCAAGACTCAGCGACGCATACAACCCTGTTTGCAAAACTTAATTGGACTATGCAAAGAATCGTCAAAAGTTTCCCGTCCGCCAACACAACTTATCCTTCGTTCAAACATTCAAACACAGCGTCCTATTATTCTTGTCCTCGCTGCCGCGACAGGATTAGTATTGAAGTTTTAATCTTCTTTCCTTCCTTCGTGCCCGCATCCAGACGAAGCTTCGCGGCCTTCGACCCCGTCAAAGATTTATTTTAATAACACCGATGGCGCAGATGTATGCATAACGGGGTTATTAATTCAGTAAATATCCCCCAAGTTAGTTAATCGGCCATCTTCCTTGCGCACTCTCCTCTCGTCCCTCTAACGATAACAACTGGCCCTGTTTGGAATCCAATAGGGCCAACTTTCCCCGGAGTGTGGAGGGAGGATGGGGGGTGGCGCGGTGCGGCACGGCGGGGGTGCAGGAGTAATTGCCAAACTTCTCCGCGCCGGGAATTTTTTCCCCACTTTTTCCCCCCTTCTCCCCGCCCCGCCCCGCCCCGCCCCCGGCCGTTCCGGAAAGCCGCGGGTGGGAGCCGGATCTCTGTCGGACGCCGGGCACGGGGCTGGGCGCGGGGCTGGGCGCGGGGCCAGCCTGCGGGCGGCGCCAGGGGCGCGGGAAGACACTCGGGGAGAGGAGCGGAGTTCGACTTCCCGAGTTGGGCGAAGAGCAGGCGGCGGGCGGCCTTCGCTGCTGCGCGCCACGAGGTTTGCTCGACGGCGGTTGGAACGGCCGGTGCCGGGGCTCGAGGATGCAAAACCTAGCGCAGTCACCGTTTCGTTCTCCTCCTTGGCCTGAAAAATTCTAGGCGTAGTAGCGATTTCATAGTTACCCCCTTGAGACATGAAGTGCCCTGCTTTAGGTGTTCGCTTTAAGTAGGAAGCAAATTCTCATGTAAATCATGTTTTTACAGTTGCAATGTTTTTGTATTCCATATTTTAAGAGTCTGCAAGGCTTTCTTAATTAATTATAGCCAGTCTCCTTGTATATATTTTTTAATTATTTTGGTATAGTTATATATTTTGATATTTTACCTATTACTACACATTTTGTTTTATTTTAATTCATTTACATTTCAAAATGGAATGTCTCAGATACAAATCTGGCAATATATGTTACTGGATTAGTCTGCCTGCTTTTACCAAGCTATGTCATCCTGCGATTCTATTAGAACCTTTGTCGTGATTTTTTTCACAGTGATTTAAAGGTCATTGATACTCGATACTACTGTTCTCGAATTACCGGCTCTATGTAAACATTGTATATCTAAACTACGTACATATTTTATATTACGAACAAATCTCCTAGGGTGTCGTGCAGTGACCAATTATTTTTGTAGAAGTGGAACTTCCCGTGAAAGACTACTATTCCATTTTAAAGGCTGGTTAGTGACTTTTTGGGTTAGAAAATATGAAAAAGGTGGAACAATTTTAAAACACTACCATGAATTTCTGTTTTACACATTTTCTGCTTTTCTATATATATTTTGGAGAAAAGTAATTATATACACATATATTGTTTTTTAAGACAATTAATTTCAATGTCTAATTTTAAGTAAAATTTTAAGTAAACTTAAAGTTTGTAAACTTAATGTTTGTAAACTTAAAATTTGAACCAATTCATTTTACATATCTATCAATGTTTGCTTCCTTTACAAATGAATAAATTTCCTTGAAGTAATCAATTGCACTTGTAGGTAATTTTAATTGAATGAATTACTACTGTCTGCCTCAACTTTTTGGAATATTTTTGATTGATGTTTTCCATAGTGCAATGGAAACTCAAAGAAGAATATAATTCGAGGAGTTCATTCAAAACATCTGATTCATGATTTTAAATGTTTCCCAAGGTAGTTTAGATTTATTCACGGTAATGCTTCATGATTTGGCTAACATAAATACAAAACATCTCAGAAATTAATCACAAAAATATTGCACCTTGATTACAAAATGAACTGCCAGAATTAATCAAATAGTAAATCACGACACATTTTCTTTCAATGTTTTTTATGAGATTTAATGAGGAAAAATAAATCATTTCTTAAAAAATCTTTACATCTTGCTCGGAAAAATTACTCATGGACAATAAATATTTTTTGTGCAAATTTCTTAACGTTAATAATTCAATAAACACATAGCTGCTTTTCGGAAATATATTATTTTAGAACTATAAGAATGCCTTTAAACATTTCAGTAAACGCTTCGTCAATAATTTGTCTGTTAACCCTCGTACCGTATCTGGGGTCCTTTTGGACCCAATCATCATTAATTTATTAATATTTTCCTAAATATTTTCAGGATAATTTCAGTCTTCTATATATCCCTTCGTGTACTTATTAAGCAAGTAGTAAATTGTTTTCACACATTTTTCAAATTTTATCAGAGAGTTATTAATTTTTTTTTCGTTATATGTGGCTAGTTTCACTTAAGGTATAGCCTGTTATTTTCCCATTCTCATTTCAAATATATTTTCATGTACTTCAAAAAATGTGTCTGGTACTGTCAGTATTTGATTTACTTCGAAATACATTCAAAAAACTATTATAAATATTTCTGAAGCATTATGTGTCAAAAATGAAGGTTGGTACGGTAGAGGATATTCTGTTTATGAAATATATAAAATAAATAAATTACATGTATTACGTTATTGAAAATAACTTATAAAATGTATAATTATATAAAAACAATTATTTACATTCAATATACTGCACTACACATTCGTCTTTGCCACTTCCAATTGTCAGTAAACCTAGGGGTTCAAAAAGACTCCGGGTAAAGAACTTCATTGTAAATGGCAGATATGGTACGCGGGTTAATAATTTAAAGCTAAAACGCAATTAGAAGTATTATAAAGAGGGAGCTCAATACCTTTTTTGGAGTGGCATTACACAAAAAAGTTGTTATCCATAGCCTCGTAACAAATTCTAAACCTCTTGCCATCGTTACCCATTAAAAGCGAAATGTACCCCCTAAATGAACTCAGTTGCCTGCTGTTTAATAAAAGACTTAGCAAGCAATGCGAAACAAATTTATCTTTATCAATGCAGATAGCGCAGTCAGAAGAAAAGCGTTTCTCTCGAGCCCGTCGTCCTTTTGCCACGAGAAATTTACACAACGCTTGGTTCAAATTCATTACGTGATATAAATTACAGACATCAGAGTATTCGAAGCAGAGGGAGCAGTGAGGAAAATAAATGCATTTGCCAATGTTTAGTGTTAGCAGTCTCATTAATGCGAGGTCTTCCATAAATAACGGACAACGGGCTCGCTTGTCAAAACATAAACCGTTACGAACTGAATATCAAGACGCTCCTCGCGGAGACAAAAGAGAATGGACATCAGCCTTTCCAAGGCGAGCCAAGGAGTGGTATTTAGACTCTGAGCTTTCTCTTTTTCATTCTGTTCCGATTTCCATCTATTCAATATTTTGCAATTTCTTTTTCTATTTATTAATAGTAATTTTATTACTTTCTAGTATGCGTATGCATAGTATACGGAGTAGGAACGTAATAAAGAGAAAGTTTCCTGATGCTGCGGCAAAAAAAGGCATTTTTTCAAAGAAAAACTTGTATTGTAGGACCCTGATACCGAAAAAGTGAATAAATCTTGTACCAGCTGGTATTTCATTACTTTTTCTAACATATTGTTTAGAAATAATCCACGACTTGTGGGTCCTTGATACTGAATATTGGTTTAAGTCGTTCATTGTGTGTGAAAACTGCTAGCGCTTTAACCATTCACAAGAATTTTGTTGAAGTTAGTAATCCCCGATCTTACTGGAATGACCCTGAGAATTTAAAATAAATTCGTTGAATGTACTTTACACGACGTCGAAACTTATCTCATTTCTCTTAAGGTAAGTTTCAGCGTTATCATCTAGTACTCACTTGAGCTGCTGCGAATTAATCATGGATGCTTTATGCACTTTTTGCTAAAAAAATGGTCTTGTTTTCCGTGATTTTTGTGATATGATGTGTATTAGAAGTTAAAATCCTTAGAAGACGTTCAGCACAATGCGGGTACAGTGATTTTTCTTTGGCTAAAAGTTTACTAGTGGATTGAAACGTTCAAAAGTAGTTAAACATGCATTCAGGATGAGAAAATAAGATGTCCAGTCCCATCCACCACTTATCTGTATTGACCAAGTCCGTGCTCTGGTTCTGAATAATAGATGAGTGATTATTGATGCAGTAACAAAACATATGCATTTTAGTCAGGTTATGCATATGATTACGCGGAAATGTATTGTCGAAAGACATTCTTTTGTCGCAAGACAACGCACATCCACATACCGCCGTCCAAGCTCTTCAAATTCTGTCTTTCAAATGCCAGAGCAAACCGAATACGATTCCTATCTTGTCACATTTTATCAACATCTTTTTGTTCCATATAAAGATGCTTTAAGAGGCCGAAGGTTTGGCTCCGACTTCCAACGAGGGAAGCCGTGATTACATGGCTCGCTGCTCAATTGGAAACTGACTTTTTCTGAGAGTAACGGAGAGCTTGCGCTGTGATGGACCACATACACTGAAGAGCATCGTGCCTTTGTTCGAAAATTGCCTCATTGTAAATTCTGTACTGTTGTAATCAATTATAAACTTTGAGTGCAGACACCTATTGACTTACCCTCGTGTATTCGGAGTAGTTTGTACATAGGTACGTATACCCTAAGGTTGAGAATATGTTTGGCGCATGGTGAATTTCTCTTAGGGCTTTAACCTCATTAGTTACTAGCATCCTTTCTTTTCAGGAACACCTGCTTTTCGGAATAAAAATAATTAAGACGCCTTGTGTGTTCTTCGCTTCGAAAAGTACCTTTTTAAGTCACTCTTTTTGCAACATAAATGTCTACTACATATCAACTCACCCTATTTCTTTATGAAACTATTTTGTTCTCTCTTTTTCAATTAGTAGCCTTCATCTTTCTTCAACGCCTACTTTCTTTCCCTCATGTTTCTCCCTCATTTCACTCTCGATTTTTCTTTGCCTCTTTCGAAGTACCCCCTTCTGCTCTTCTACCATCCTCGTCGCTCTTACACCGTCGATTGCAGGCGTCGTCTGCCGACGATCTATCCCATTCGTAATTAAAGTGTTACTGGTCCGGAAAGTTAAAAAAAAGGCTGGTTTAATTAGGAAGGATGTTGGTTCCCGGAGATCGCAGAAAGAAGGCCGACCCCGCCCCCTCATTAAGAGAGACCGCCTGCGCTATCCGCCCCTCCCCACTTCACCGGCGTCGGGTGGGGGGGAGGGTCGTGGAGGGGGGATGCTGGGTCATCTTACACAAAAGGGACGCGCTGGCAGAAGCAGAATGCACAGCGTGTCGTGGCAGCAATGGTCCGCGCTCCCTAACGAGGCGTGGTGCAGAAGCTCTCTCTTAGCGGGATAAAATGCAACTATGCGATATTTTCAGAACTAACGACATCCATCAGTAAGTTTAGTATTGGTGAGAAAACCTTGGTCAAGAAATATTGATTAAGAAGTGTTCATCTAAAATTGATATTTATCAAGAAAATTTATGAAGTTGGGACTTCCAAATAATATCATACACGGGCCCGTACTTCCTGAAGGATTACATCACATTTATTCGCTCCAATTATCATTGGCATCTAGCGCAACCTTCTGTTCTTCTTTAGGTAATCACGTGCTAGTTGAAGGTTTGAAACCAAATGTAGACTGACGATTAAGAAACATTTCGGTATGAAACATTTGATGTGAATTCTTTGCCGTTTTTATAAGATGATTTTTTTTACATTAAGCCGCTTTTGCGAAAATAATTGTTTAAAATTGTTTCAAAGAAGCCTACATTTCAGGCAAAATTACGAAAAACACTCAAATTTTCGAAAAATGTTTCGTGATCTTATTTCAGGATCTATTTCTGAAAAAAATTATATATTCAATATTGTAGTTATAGGAAGACACCGAAAATATTAAACTGATGTAATTTTTGAAAATTCAGATTGTTTATCGAAAATGTGCCCACCACCACTTTCTTTAGCCGTCTCTCCTACATATGTGAAAAAAACATTACAGAAGAAATTGGAGCGGTTTTCGATAAAAAATATTTTAAGAAAAAAAAGCGTTTATGTTTTACGGAAAATTACGTAAAAATACTAATATTTTCGAAACATGATTTTATTTTCAATTTGATGTGCAGATATCATTACGGAAGATATTTCTATCCTTATTATTGTAGTTGTAAAAAGACTTAGAAGAAATGTTGATCTTTTGCAATTTTCGAAAATTCAGGGGGTCTAACGAAAATGCGACATACCTCATGGCCTTAAGTTCATACAAATTAATCTGGAAATATCGATTTTGCAGAAAATCGTCTGAACGGTTTAGGCGCTAGAGTTGACCACAGACGGACAGACAGACACAAATAGACAGACATGTTTTGCCATCAATAGATTTTGCGGTGACAAGTTCTCAAGAAAATGGATTCTGACTACACAACGCATTAGAGGAAGTAATTTTCTACATCATAGGAACAAGATTTATCCACTTTTTCGTTATCAAGGGCCAGCAATAAGACGTTTTGTGTCGAAAATTCACGGGTTTTTCCCGGAGCAATACTTACTTATAATACTTTATCTATATGGTGTTAACAGCACGTAAGAAAGTAACTATAGTGGAGCTTGAATCCCACATACTTTCTCACAATTTCTCTAAATTTGAAACATTTCGAAAATTCAGAGTGTTTAACAAAAAGTATACTTGTGTTCAATTCTGGGGCTTAAGAAATGAGAAAAACGAGATTATTCTTCACCTCCATACATCACATACAATTTTTACTGTTCCAAAACAAAACAAATGGAACTTCATTCATATATGAAGTTTTTTTTCCAATCATTCAATATTTACTCAAATAGCATCGCCATCTCCGTGAATATCAATCCATTGAAACAATTCTCTTTCCTGTGCCGACTCGTGAATATCCTTCTAGTAGTATTGAAAAGAAATAGCTGGTACGTTTGGTAGTATCTACCCAGAAATATTCAGTGTTCTAGATCAAAGATTCGATTGTAATGTTTTTGCGAGAATCTATTAAAATTTGTCGTCAGAGTCCTTCCACGAAAAAAATACGTTCGTGCAAGAGGAATTGTTTAAGATGTGCCCCTATGATTCATTACATCTTGCTGGGGGAACACGCTTGAGTAGAATGAACGCATAGGGAACGTAGATGAGCTGATGGATGGATGAACATACATCAATTTGCGTCTTGGTTACAAATTGATGTATGAATGACAGTGAAACGTATGTTATCGAAAACCAATCAATTTATGGAATGAAGTGTATTCCGTTATAAGCTCCATTGATTACATTTCATTCTATCAGGTAAGGAAAGCGAGCATGAAACCGATATTTAATGAAAGCAAAGTTTTACAAAAATATTTGGCTTACTACATCCCTCTTATTAAAACAAATTGTTACAGATTTTTTAAAAAAAAATCGTAATAACTACTTTTAAAACATTGAACACTTCTTGTTTTTATACACGAAACTAATTGAATTTGTTTTAGGATTATTTCCTAATAACGAAATTTGTCTGAGCGCTACAAACAACGCCTTTAAATATATATTGAAAATCTATTTTATAATGCCTTCATTGTATATTTTAGTAATAATAATTTTAACTCGTTTGATATTTTCTCCCGTGACTAGGAACAGTCTCTTCACCGGAAGGAGATAACACTTATGTAAATGAAACTATCATATATTCAGGGTAATAGAGATTTTTCTCCTAAACTCCAAGTAAACAATAAAGAAATATATTATTATTTGTATACTTATTTGAACACTACAGTAATTTCAATAATGTTGAACTGACAAACTTTAATATGTTCTGATAAGGAAATACGATGTATATGTTCTTGTATCATATGATGCATCACAAAAAACTATGTAAATCTAAGATTTCTCGATTGCATGTGTTGCAGAAACAAAACACGTGTGGTCAAATGTAGAATGTGAAAACATCAGAATAACATTAGAGCGACCAATACAAGGCTGGATTCAATATTTAGAAACCGAATTAATGTTTCACAGAATTTTTATTTCAACAATCCTCTGATATTTGATAAGGAATTAAGAAAATACCCCAGGCTATTTTCAGAAGCTAAATAATACATATGATAATTTTATTCTCAAAATTAAAAAAAACGAACTCCTTGTTTTAGACTTTATCCATTCCATATTAACCTTGCTCTAAAACAAATTTCATTCAACGTCGCATTTTTTCCTTCCTTTCCGCTGTCTATTCGTCTCTATTTACCTTCCTTTTTCCTGATTCTCTCTATTAAAAACCCTCGACTTCCCTGTTCTCGCATTCTTATTACCTTTATTACGTCATTCCTGGTTTCGCCAGTCCTTATTTAATCCTGGACGTCAGTGAGTGTACAACATAACCGTTTTTCATGTACGACATGGATCATTCTAGCCTACAGCTTCATCGGCTTTTATTTGTCCTTTAAATAAATTTCTTTTGATCTTCGAATGGATCTCTATTTATAATTTTTAAGACTTTAATGTAATGTATTAATGTTTTGGTATGTTTCCTCTTCTCCTTGCATTATTTGATTACATAAGAGATTTATTCTCCTTCAATAAAAAAATAGTGTTTATTTGGTTTAATGGTTTAACGAAGAAATGAGAAGTAGTTCATATTTTTTAAGTTCAATAAATGATAATAAAAACTGTTCACGTGTTCAGAGCTCACCTGTTTCTGATTGTCTTAAATATCAATTGATATCATTGATTAAAAATTTACATTAGACAATAATCTGAGTTAACTTAAAAAAACTTAAATTAATTCAAACACATTTGCTCTTCTATTTTTTTGTTGTTATTCCACGTATTTATTTTTGCGTCAAACTTACGAGACTGAGTCCAAAGTAGTCCACGTGTATCCAAATTTAGACCGATTGTTCACTGTCCCAATTATTCCAATCCTCTTTACCAGAAACAATGTTATATTTTTAATGTTTAATGTTATATACTTAATTATTTAATTAAAATTAAATATACAATTAAAATGTTATATTTTATCATGAAAGTGAGTTTGCTGGTAATCTTTGTTTTAATGGAATCTTCGTTGACAGAAAAAATGAAAATCCGTCCCACCTAGGCAATCTTCTTTACATACTTATTTCCAGAGTATTTGGAAACTTCTGCTCATGAGAATTATTAAAAAAAATTCTGACCATCATCTTGAGAGAGAGACAGAGAAACAGCAAAAGAAAGAAACCTGACGTATCCGCCAAATCACAAACACTCCGAGGCGCCAACCGCTCTTACAAGACAGTCTACCCCGCCCACATCTCCGCCGCCACGGGCGCCGCCGTCGCCGCCGCCAGCGGCAGCGCCACCCAGCCGGCGCTAGCCCGCTCGGCGCGCCTAATGTGAGTTAATGATTCACTCAGCCCGCGGGGAACTCTCGCCAATTATCCAATTACAGGGCTGCTTAGGCAGCGCGCTAATGAGGGCGGCAACGAAACGGACGGCTGCGCTGCGAGGCGCACCCCCGCCGCAGGATTATGGCAACAATGCGATCGAATCGCCGGCGGAGGCTCCGTGCGGTGCCGCGCCGGCCGCAGCATTAACCAGATCCCGCACGCTCCGCCAGGGGACGTGTGAATGTGTGAGAGAATGAGTCGTAAATATAGTTATACGAATGACTGAGTGAGTGAATGAAACAAAAAGAAAAAGAGAGAAGAAGAACAATACAAAGAACTTTAAATTACCAAAACAAACACCTGTAAATAAAACTAGCCTAGGCCCAAAGAGGTTAGTCATATAATAGTTTTAAGTTAGTAATAAGTTAGTTTTAATTTAGTTTATTTAAGATATAGCCCTCCCCGATCTCCACAAGCCCAATCGGCTGGAGTAACAAATTTACTGCCAGTGGATCGAAGTTGAGGGCAGGGCGCGGTAATTTAAGTTCGGAAATGTTTGGTTCAGAGTAGCCCGTAAGCTTTTAGATTTCGTCAAAGAAATGTAGTGAATGGGAAGAAAAATAGAGTTGGTGGTAAAGGTGCAAAGGGATGGATTGGTTGATGTCTCCGGGTAGGTCCACTGTTATGGTCATTAGTCCCGTTAGTGTAGTGAATGTTTTATCCTGGGAATGAAGGCGACTCCTTCCTCGTTGCTTCGCGAGATCCGGCGTCGACCTCCAGGATGCGGCTTGCTGAGGAGGATCATTTCCAGGTATACCCCCCGCAGGGCACCGCTTCAAGATCTTCCTGCAGGTCCCTACAAGTCTCCCGACATGGGTGGTAATGTAATGCATTTAAGTGTTTGTGTGTGTGTTTAAGGGAGGAGGATTGGAAGTAAGAGAAAGCAAAGATTGCGACCGGTCTGTAATGTTATATAGCAGATGAGAATTTTTTTATTAAGGGTTTATTTACAATCTGTTAATGAATGTGAACAATAAGCAAATTTCTTGACTAGTTAATTAGCATTGGTTGAAGAAGATACTCATTAGTATCTCTCCATTAATACATTTGGTTACACATATAACTACACTTCAAAATCTGTGAGGCAAATCTAAAAGTTTGAATTTTTTAAGACATCTTATTTCGGGAGAGAAAATAGCCTTTAAGAAATTCGGTTGTGTGGAAGCAATCATTCCGCGTTATAGTTAATTATTTTGTTTTAATTTTATCAGTTACGTCAATTTGTTGTTCATTTATATATTTATTTATTTCCTGAGAGCTGCAATTATATTTTCTCTCTGAAATGGCGCAAAATGTGTTTGCTAGTAGCAAGCAGCAGCCCGGTTTTACAACGCATTTTGAAATGATGAGAATTGGCAGTGCTCGCAGTTTTAGCTAAAAAACTGAAAAATATGGTGTATTTTATAAACTTAACCTTTGTCACAAAATACAAACACACTTTTTAATGTCCGTAACGACGACAAGCTAATGAGTTCCTATGATTGTGATTCTCTTTTCAATGCTTTCCCTAATTTAAGTAGTAAATTGAAGCAAATGGATTTGTTCTTGTGAATTATTTGCAAGAGGCTTAACTGATTAACTGAGAAATCAATAAATTCATCTCCTGTAGCAATATTAATGTGCAGCCTTTAAAGCACATTTAAAGAATACGCTGCAGCGATGAGAAATGAAACAATACGAAATATCAGGAAGCGTTTTTAAAATGCAGAGCATGTTTAAAGGCAAATGGAAACTATCTGGAGCGTCAAAACGATTCGAGAAAGGATCCATAAATTTTTAGTTTAGAAAACTAGTGCGAATCGTCACCGACATTACGGTGTTACTGAGAAAGTAAATAACAGAAGCCATGAATAGCTAAACGTTTTCCGCATTATCTCTTTACGAGTAACTGATTTAACACGATACGTAAGAAATCAGATCGCGTAACTCAGAAACAAAACAAAACTGAGAAATTACAATGAATATAAAAATAATATTTTTATGTTTAATTAGAATATATATTCACAATTACAAAAGCCTTATATAAAATTACCCTTTTAAATTCAAAATTTCCGAATTTGGCTCAGATTTCTTACTTGCTTTTCAAACTCTGTCAAACTCTGTCTTGTGCTAAATGAATGTATATGATGATAGTTCGGAGGTTAAACGTACTGAATCGGATGTGAAATAAAAATCGAATATCACGAACAACTACCGTTCTTCGGTACCGCTGGGAGCAAACACTAATTAATTTCGATGATTCGAAGCATACTGAAAAACATATAAACTGTAGAGACCAAAAAAGAGGAGAATTACAAAGAACTACAAGTATTCCAATACCTTCTGACTCTCTTTGGATTTTAATTATATTTCTTTATCCAGTTTTTTAAGGCAGTCTTACTATATTTTGATTGTGAAAAGGATAATAAAAGGACTTCTATTTTAAATTTGGAATTTTATTTCTCTCGAAGTTTCTAGGAGAACACTTTTCCTCTTCCGCAGGAGTCTGACTAAATATAGAAATGTGTACATGTTTAGTTATAATTGAGGTAATAATACAATTTGTTGTAAATTTAATAATTGTGTACCAGGTACAAATACACGCACCTTAACCATTGATTCTTAAATTCATTGATCTCTGACACCAATGAGAGTGGTGATTTAACTTTTTACAAGATGTAGTTATTAAAAATTACCAATTAATTTAAGACTCAATGGTGAAGGTGAGTTCATTTGCATCTCATAAACAATTATTAAATTTACAACAAATTGTACGAGTATTATTACTTCAATTGTAACTAAACATTATAAGTATTTCTCTATTTAGTCAGACTCCTGAAGAAGAGGAAAAGCGTGCTCCTTGAAACATCGAGAGAAATAAAATTCCAAATTTAAAATTAATGGTCTTTTATTAACCTTTTGATCGTCAAAATATAGTAAGACTGTCTTAAAAAACTGGACAAAGCAATATAACTACGAGTATTACTACCAAGATGAGAGCTAACGACAAAATCAGTACGTGAATGCGTGAAGGAAAGAAGCGAAACAGCTTCCTTGTAGGTCACCGGCGACCGCCGACCGCCGGCAGCCGGGAAGGAATGTGAAAGCCCTCAGGAGGTTCTGGCGCTCTCGGGGAAGATCGCATGGATGGAAGCGGCGAGGCGGATGGAACGGGCGTCGCGCGGGGGGGGGGGCGAGGCGGGTTGGGGGGGGGCGCAGCGGAACGGGCCGGTGTGGAACTTATCGGGCCGGGGGCCGGAGATGGGTAGGGCAGAGTGGGGTGGGGTGGGGTGGAAAAGGGCAGAGATGAGCGGAGTGGAGTGAGGCGGGGTAGGGCGGAATGGGGATGAATAGGGCGAATGGAGTGGGGTAACGCGGAGTTGGGTGGAATAGGACAGAGAGGGATGGGGTAGAGCGGAGGAGGATCGGATAGAGCAGATTGGGGCTGAGTAGGGCGGAGTGGGGCGGGGGAGTGCGTAGAGGGATGGGGTATGATGGTGAGGGGCGGGGTAGAGCGGAGAGGGGTAGGATAAGGCGGAATGGATCCGTCGGGACGGGGTTGGGCGGGGTGGTTTGATGCGGGGCGGAATGGAGCGAGGCGGGACGGGACGTGGTGAGGCGGGGAGGGGCAGGGTGGGCTGGGCGGGGCGGGGCGGGGCGGGGCGGGGCGGGGCGGGAAGTCCTGGCGAGGGGAGTGAATCAGCGGAGGGCAAGTGAAGCGGCCCGGAAGGCAAGCAGGAACGTGAGACGAAGGGCGGCGCACAGTTAAGGCAGGAAGGGGAGCTGCAGATCTCCTCCGAGGCGGAGCACGTCCCGCTGCGAAAGGAATTTCGACTAGTAGGGCCTCCGCGCCCTCGCCGCCCTCAGCCGCTCCCGATTCGCCTCCTCCACACATCTGACCTCCTAGCCACCTCCACCACTGGAAGCGTCCACATACTCAATCACCCTACAGTACCGAATCTTGTTACCTATGCCGCAGTTATGCGTACGAGTATGTCGTCTCATGACGGTCACATGGCATTCCCTAATATCCTCCACTGCCCCATCCACACATAATTTTTAATGACCAAAACATCGTTCTATATCTATTCACCACCTAATCATCTCCACAGATCCCACCGTCATCTTATCTCAAATTCAAACCACCAAAAAACACGAAAATGCGGCACCTTCTTTACATCCTCTATCGTCTCCAAGCTTCCTCTTCCATTCCCGTCACGCCCCCAAACCAACCGTACGCCTAGAAGTTCGTTCCCTTTTATCATAACAGCATATACTTCTAATGCTGCTGCCGTCACCCCTTGCTATCACCTAGTAATCCTTCTCCCTTTACTCTGTCAGCGCCTGCAACGCTCCATGTTTACGTATGATCATCTTCCTACGTCTCTCTTCCTCTTTACTCCGTCAGCGCCTGCATCGCTCCATGCTTCCTTATCATTATCCTATCACTCGCCTTCCCTTTACTCCGTCAGAGCCCTGCATCGCTCCATGCTTCCTCCTCCTCTCCTTCCTTGTGCGACGGCAGCCGGCCCCGCGGCGCCGCGGCAGATCTCCGAGGCGCGAAGAGGCGCGCATTCCGTCTCCACCTTGGAAGATCCCGCTCGCCGCTGTGTGGGGCGAGCGCGCGCGTCCGACCACGCCTCCCGCCGCAAGCGGACGGGGTATGCGCCCCAGTATGCGAGCGCCGGGCGCGGCGCCGGGGGAGGAGACGTTGAAGCATTCGAGCTGATATATTGATACGAGACCCGGCGGATCCCGGCACGCCTTCGCCGAAGAGAGGGCGGAGCGCGAGGGAAGAGCGGGGCAGGCGAGAGGGCGTTGAGCCGTGGGCGCGACAGACAGGTCGAGGGATCAGCCGCGAGGCGACGTGCGCGTGTGTGGGGCGAGGGAGGAGGGGAGAGGATTCGGGAGCGCTCCTGCGCCGATGCCAAGCCCTTGTGGGACTCCCGCAAGGCATAATCGCCTCGGCCAATGCGCGATGTTGAACCTTGCTGTTAATAGAACTTTATCAAAACTTTACAATAAACACCAAAAGGAGTTTTTTTCTGAGCAAAATGAATGAATAATGTGATTTTTTTTTTTTTTTTTTAGGTTTCAGCTTTCAAAAGTTGATACACTTACCTTTTTTAGAGATATGTGCAAAATAACATTCATTAAACATGTCGAATGTATCGCCGTCTTTATACATCTAACTGCACAAATACTTGAGAATATGACTGACGACGTATTACTATCCCAACCGACGAATTGTTAGAAAATAACAGAAAAAGGTTTATTAGAGTCTATTTTTCTTTATTTTTGGGAATAGTGCTTTCCAAAACAAAACCATGAAATCCTCTTTAATCTCGTAAATTGCGAGAGACTTCCCGGGCGGATACATTGAAACGTAAGAATGCTTCGGAGTCTCTAAAGAACAACATAAATGTCATGGAGTATAAAGCATTCATGAAAACATCGAATGCTGAAAGGATTAGAAATTGTAGCTGTGAATATAACATTGACTAAGAAAATATTTGACAATGGTAAACCAGGGGTCTGTGAATAGAAATAAACAATAGTTCAGTCCCATTGGAAATTCTGCAAGCAAATAACCTATTCATTTCAGAAAGAAAAAAAGATTCTCGATCACGCATTTCCGATCCAGCATGTTGCAATTGTGAACACTGTTTGCGTATTATTTACGTGTGTAAATTATCGATTCTCTTTTATTTGCATGTCTGTGCTTCGTTAACGTTTGATTTTAGCGAGCACAATGCCACGTGTAAACGCTGCGGGTGCAGGTGATTAAACAAGTTCTTTTCGGATGATTGCAAACATGAAGTCTTCTCAAAAAATAACCAATGCAAATGTTGATGAGTAAATGTTCCATGACGCATTACTGAATTTGAAATATTAAAAAATGCATTTGTAAAATAATTGACTTTTTCTGTTTATTTTTTAAATCTTCTTTCTATGGACTATGAACATTTAAGTGTAGATGTATGTAACAAGGGCAGATGTCTGCCCATGTTAAATTTGCTACCATTGATGTACCTTTTTAGAAAATGCTTAAGTAGGCAATTTTTATATTTCGCAGACATAAAGCTACAGCTTTTGTTATTATTTTGAAATTTTTTGAGTTAATCAAAAATAATTAGCATTTTCATCAATTATAACTTTTGCCCCAAATTTTTCAAAATTTTTGGAAAACATTTCATGTTGTTTATTATCGAACAATGTTTATATAAAAATGTCAATTTATTCCCAATACTATACAGAATGTATGCTGTAAATTCTAATAAATTGTGAATAATATTTTCTGAGAAAAGATAGATTTACTACATTTTCGGTAAACGCCATTTGAAAAGTCACTGGTTACTGCTCTAGTAGATCTGTTCTCCGTATTCTGGATCATCTCCTTCAGGTGAAAAGACAAGCGTATGAACAGGAGCAGCACTCATTAACAACCCAACGTGGGTACAAAACTACGACGTCCCAAAAGAAAAAAGGTTGAGATATTTGAAAAAAAAGCGAGGTTTTAATTATTTATTTGGCCAAAAAAACAAAAATCGACATCCATTTGGTGGTACCCCTCCCCTTAATGCAATTTGTTTCCATTTACAGAAATTAGACACTCTGATAAAATATAAATAGATTGTTTCGAGTGGACAATTTTCTACAGTATATCATGTACTCAGGTATTATCGGTAAAATTCATATTCCGTTTATCTTCTCCTGTGTTGCAATGGGCCGAGAAGCAGCAACAATTTCGTGCAACGGTGTGACCTCTGGAAGCCCCGAAGTTGGCCGGGCACAATGCACGCGGGCGCTTCAAACAAGTGTCACGGGGAGCGGGGGGCTTAAAGGCCCCGGAGGGCGCCCGTCCCCTCCTGCTTCGCAGCTTCTCTCCGCCCTCTCGGTTCCACCCCCGGCCCCGCGGCGTCGCTCCGGCTCTTCCCCGCCCCACCCCGCCCCTCTCCACCACCACTCCGCCAACGCCGGCTTGTGCCCGCCCTGCCCGTGCCCGCCCCCGCCCCCCGCTCCGCCACAAAAGACAGGCGCCCCTGAAAGGGCCGCAAGCGCCACACAATGAGCCCAAGGCGCAGAAACAGATATCGGAGCGGAAGGGGGATCGGAAAGCAGGCGGCGCACGACAGCGCTGCGCGGCGCGGGGACGCCCCATCATCCTGCTCTCCCCTTCCGCCCCGGACCACGTGACACACCGCCATGCGCACGCTGCTCCGAATCCGTCTATTCTCCTTTCCCTCACTTTCTTCACCTACTTCTCCATATTCATTTCATTTCCTATTTTCCACATCCCTCTTTGTTTTCTTTTCCCTACTTATTTTCTTTTACCTTCCACACAGAATTAAGTTTGGTTGTCTTTTTCAAATGTTGGGAATCATCCTAAGGTATCTCTTAAGTTTCCATCCCAGTTTATTTTCCCATGTGCCTTACTCCTGAACTCATCTATGAATCAAATATTTAAAATTGCGCACATTCATTCCAATTACTATGCCACGGTAATGGATGTCATAGCGTCATGATCTCGAGAGTATAACACGAGAAAAGTAATGGCTCCAGTAGAGCAATATTCTGAAACTTTTGGTTCAAATAAGTTTATTTATCTGAAATAATGTTTTTACTTCTCTTATATAACGTAAAATAATGAAAGTTATGTTATACTTAAAAAAATATATGTCGAGATAACAGCAAACAACACGATTGACAACACAGACGGAAAGGTTCAGTCTTCAAAAACTATTTTTTTTTATTAAAAATTCTATGCAATTTCATCTTTGAAAATAACACAATTTTGTTAATCTACGGCTAGTCTAAGTTGATTTTTTTTTCGATACAAAGGAAGCCCTGCATTGAGGGGGGAACGTGATAGTCAGTTACCGACTCGCATTCTGCGTAGGTGCGATTTGTCACAAAGTCACGATTTAGTAATATCATTTTAAGAAGAGATAGTATAACTGAAACAGTAAACTAAGCGATTATTTTGAAAAAGAAGCAAATTATTCTGAAAATCCTGTGCATGAAGAGAAATTTATTAGGACATTTTAACGGCCATTATCCGTAAGTTCAATATTTTGAAATATAAGGAATCTTTTCTATCAAACCAAGAAATATATAAAGCTGAAACTTTTTAAGCTAATAATTACCTCGTTTAGTTTACACTCAATTATTCCCAGTAAAATATGTAGACATTTTGGAAATAGAGATATACATGAAAAGAAAATGTATAAAAAAGTAAAACAAAATATAAACCAAATAATAATTATTGAATAGGAATGCAAAAGCATTCAGGGTATTAAATTCTAATCTATATTCCTGGCATTTTTCAAATTATTAGCTTCATTTCATGTTCAAAACTTCTTAATGTATTGGAAGTCCTCGTATTCTTTTGAGGAAAATCGTGACCATTTTCCAAAGATGCATTAACAACATTTCAATTCAAGGTTAAAAAATTACATATGTCATTTTTCGTTCTTCTCGCTAATATTTACAGTATATACATTTCTAGAATTAAAATTTTGAAATAGTCTCTTTTGAAGTTTTGGAATTAGAAATTATATTTAAACGCTTCTAGTAAGTAAACCATCAAATTGCAAATTTTCCAAGCAAACCACCAAATTTTCAAAACGCTTTAATGAATTTCCGAAATTTTCGATTCGAAAAAATCTCCCTCTTATGATTAAGAGAAAGCGTCGTTTTAATTTTTTTTCAGGAGAATGAAAAAATGTATTGTTAAAAATTGCAAGTGATTATTTATAAATGATAATACCTACAAAATAAATTGTTAATAAAACTACTAGGTGCGAAAACATTACATACTTTCTCGCCTTTAGTAATGGTTTTGTAATACTATTTATATCACAATTTCGCTCCGAATTAACCCCTCAGTCATCATTTTTTGTAAAATCCATTACAAACAGAGGAAAATTTGGTGAGAAAAATAAATATTTTCTAGAAAATATCAACACAAAGACAATTACAACTTCTTTTCATACACATAAATCATGTCAAAATAATGGGACGTAATTCACAGACATTTGCGAGTCACGACGCGGAATGCCATTGTTGCATTCAATCTGATACTCCCTGAAGGCTAGTAATTTTTTATTCATAAATTTCAAATACGTTTAAAAGTATTTCTAAAAGATTAATTTGTAAACGTGTAAGAAAAGCTCCAATATAAGAAACAAACAAACAAATATGAAATAATATTCAAATGTTTAACTTACTTAGCATCCAACTGCGCGGAATCGTATCTCAGAATAGGTACGCGAAGCGCAGGATATCGGAGCGGGGACCACGTTTGACGGCAAATTATTAAAAAAATACTCATATTTTCGAAAAATTCAACCATGGTCTTATTTGAAAAATTTGTCTTAATGAACATACTTCATTAAAAAATTATACATTCACAATTGTAGTTGTCGGAAGATTCAGAATTCTTTTTAGTTTTTTTTAATTTTCGAAAAATAAGACATTTAACCACATGAGACCTATAACATTCTTTAAGCGACCTTTACGCTACCTAAGTTCCAAATTGACACAAAAAATGTGCCTTTTAAAAAAATGGCTTAAAGAAAATGAAAAATTGCCCATGTTTGACACAAATTTGTTCACAAAATACTCATGTTTTCGAAAATTGAACATCCCGTTATTTTTAGATTTTTTTTATGAACATATTTCATTTACTTAAAGATCATCTTCAAAATTGTAGGTGAAGCAAGACGCCGTTAAAATTTAGAATTTTTTCAATTTTCAAAAATTTAGGTTTGTCAACGATCATGCGACCTGTGCCATTCTCTTAAACATCCTCCACACTATCCAATAACAAAATTTAATTAAAAGTAACCATTTTTTTGAAAACTTTGAAAATGTCCCGCAGGCTTCGTGTAAAGTACCCCCTGAAAATTAAAATATCGGTTTCAAGTTCAAGGGGGCACAACTTCAGCCAGATCGATTGGGAATATCAATTTTGGAGAAAATCGGCTGAACGGTTTAGCCGCTAGCGATCACAGACGGGCAGACGTTTTACCTTCATTCGATTTTTCGGAATCAAGAACCCCAAAACAAGAATTCTGATTTTGTCAAGTGTTAGAGAATTTTTTCTAAATTTGGCATCTGTATTTATCCACTTTTCCATTGCCAGGGCCCTGTAATAAGAGTTTTTCTGCGGAAAATTCGCCGTTTTTCCGCGCAGCTTTACATAACTTTCTAACCATAATATAACACCATTCTTTTTAACCATAACATAAATTGGATATATCTTTAAATTTTATTTTCTACGTTTCTGGGGGAATAGGCAACGTTGAAAAATTTTGGTTATTGATAGAGTAATGATGAACATTTTTGCATTAAAGAAATTTCAAGCATTTCTGCCATGGAAATAAATGGACTTCAGTACAAGCTCATGTAATTGATTTCTGTATGCTTAATATTACAAAATTGCATTTGAAAAACTCAGTTGTTGACCTTTTTCTGGGTGTGAACTGCGTTCTTGTTTTCATCTGGGTGCATGTGAATGGAGTTGTTTTCTGAAATGGAGATCGAGAAAGAAGATAGAAGTTTACATTGCTGCTTTATGGCGAGCGAATGTTAAAGTTCTTGAGTTGAGACGGTCCTTCAATTAGTGCTCTAACACTGTTTGCAATGGTGGGCGATGCAGAGGAAAATTCCCACGCATCCCTCGCAGCTGCCCCTACAAAAGCAGCCGGAGGTTGGGAAGCTGTTACGACAGCAACAGTATAAGATGAGAGATTAGACTTGAGCTCAAGAGACGCGGAAGGGAAGAGAGACGGACATAAATTCGTGGAAGAAGCTAAGAGTAAATAATTGATCAAGTCAGTGCAAATAGCGAATAACTATCAAAATCTAAATCCGGCGATAGTCATCGTAGGTAAATAGGCAGTAGTCATCCTATATTTAAAGATTTAGTTAAAGATTACGACTAAGAACATAATGTTACTGACGACAGATATTGTTCAGAGTTATTAATAGGTAAAGAGTATCAGTCATGATGTAGATAATTAATTTCAGCAGAATGCAAATGAAGATTTAAGTGAAGACAAAAGCCGTGCAACTTCTACCACTCTCTCTTTCAATATTTCTTCCATTTCTTCTCCGTATCATATCGTACTATCATTTCTCTGACGTACACGAGAAAAGAAAGAATCATTGACGTGAAACCAAGAGGAAAAGGGCATGAGAAAATTTATAGGAGTGGGGTTAGTTTAAAGTGGCGAAACTCTACCATAGATTTCCTCAGTGAAGTAACTAGCTGAGATAACTCAAGGAAACAACGGTTACCACTATAGCGTCTCTGACCACGAAGTACTCGGATGCGAGTCCCGATGGTGGTGGATTTTTGATAGCAAGGTCGATTTTAGTCTTGGTTTGGAAGAGAATTCCAGCGGCCGGGTGCTCCAATTGATACTTTTCATGTGTTTTTTTCCTTATCTATATCAGCATGTGCCGGAGGAATACCCGAACAACGGGGCTCAGACCTCGACCGATCGCCTTCAAATCGACTTCATCTTTATTCCCTCCTTTCCCCTTATATGCACATACACACTTCCGTTAATGTAATGCCACAGTAGAAGCTTAGATCTTGTCTTGTCTGGGTACTCTTTTGGCTGTGAAACCTGGAGGTGGAGAAACCTCTTGCAGACTGATCTCTAGGTCGGCACCGGATCTCATGAACCAACTGGACCAGAGACCACCATCACCTACAAAGATATAAGAGCACTATACATATGGGAATAATTTCCAGAGCAACTGATGCCCCCGGAAATCCGAAATAATCAAGAGCAGTGCCCTAACAAACGGGGCACAGACCGCGCGTGATCTTTCCTTCCTCTTCCTTGTCCTATCCTCTCCTCTTACACACACACTTACACTAACATGCATTACCCTAATACACATTCCTGGAGACCAGTCGGGAGCTTACAGCTTGTCCCGGTTGGGGCGGTGCCGCGCTGGTGGGAGATACTTGGATGATGGGGAAACCCCCCTAGTCGGCGGTAGGTCGGCGCCGGATCTCGCCATCCAGCGGGGAAATGATCCTCCCGAGGAAAAAAAGCACACTGCCAACTCCCGAGGAAAAAAAGCACTACATTTACAGGACTAATGACCTCTGTAGTTGACGCGCCAGGAATCACGAACACTCAATCAATCGAAATAATCAATCAATCAGTGGAGGAGGCACCGATGTGCCAGAACAGACAGCAGAAGGCGATGGTGGCAATGGCGGTAGTAACGGTAGCTCTGGCGGTGGCGGCGGGGCGGTCTCCAAGGCCTCAGCAAAGGGAGTGGAAAGGGGCGTGTGCTGCGGAGGCGGTGCAGGAGCCATCGATTTATCGGTTTAATTAGGCGGTGCGGGCGCCGGCGCCGCCGGCTTTAACGCAATCGTTAGAGGCTCCGCGCGGCGATGTCGCGCCCGCACGGCCCTCCGCCCGCGCCGCCCGCGCCGCCCGCGCCGCCCGCGTCGAGGTGCCGCGCCGGTGGGAGGGGTGGAGGTTTCGGTCCGGGTGGAGGACTTGGTCGGGGTGGAGGACTTGGTCGGGGTGGAGGACTTGGTCGGGGTGGAGGACTTGGTCGGGTGGAGGACTTGGTCGGGGTGGAGGACTTGGTCGGGGTGGAGGACTTGGTCGGGGTGGAGGACTTGGTCGGGGTGGAGGACTTGGTCGGGGTGGAGGACTTGGTCGGGGTGGAGGACTTGGTCGGGGTGGAGGAATTGGTCGGGGTGGAGGAATTGGTCGGGGTGGAGGAATTGGTCGGGGGAAGGAATTGGTCGGGGGAGGAATTGGTCGGGGGAGGAATTGGTCGGGGGAGGAATTGGTCGGGGGGAGGAATTGGTCGGGGGGAGGAATTGGTCGGGGTGGAGGGATTCCAACAGATGCGCTGTGGGCTGCCGTCTCAGTGGGTGGGGGATGTGCAGCATGCGCGTTCGGTCTTTTGAGAAAGAACGGGAAATGATCGAAGGGAGTGTGAGGAGGGAAGCTGGAGAACCAGGAAAGAAGAAGAGAAATACAATTCTCCAATT
Organism: Acheta domesticus; assembly: GCA_031308135.1. Classification (NCBI taxonomy): domain Eukaryota; kingdom Metazoa; phylum Arthropoda; class Insecta; order Orthoptera; family Gryllidae; genus Acheta; species Acheta domesticus. Next base: position 225,476,041 of record JAHLJT010009436.1, read on the forward strand.
TCTGACATGACCTTAATATATTTTTCAAGAACTAAAAAATGATCGTACGTTCCTCCTAGGGGCAAATGCTCTCACGGGTTAATACTGAATATGAACGTGTGTTATGGTGTATCCTATTATAACATTTGTTTAAATTGTGGAAACGGTTAAAAGTCACATATCATCCGAACTTTCTCTAGTTATCTGTCATATTCCATTTCCATTATGACTTAAATCATATACTCTCATTCCCTCGTTACATGTCAATGCAATGACATTTAATGAAAGATACATTTACATTGTAATCACATTACTATCATTCCTGTGAGACGTGTATTTGACACTCGTTCCTTCGCTGCCATTTACTATTCAAATTAGAGCCGATATTATGAGAAAAAATAATATAAATGAAGTAAAATTATATTGCACTTCACGCACACATTCACAACTAAAATAGGGTAACGAACGTATGTATAACAGTACCAACATTTCTTTTACCAAAGTTAATAATAAAAAAGACTGTAAACATTGCTCCACCATGCGAATTAATTAATTGCCGTCCGACTGTTTTACAGAAAACATTTTTTAATGTTCATTTGTCGGATCTTTATCTTCATTCCTTGGCAGCTTATTGTTAAGATAAGTATCTTAACAGTCGAAGCCCCACTTTTAGTCACTTCATTAACAAATGACAACTTGCATTTAAGTGTTACAAACAATTTAAAACATTAAGAATTATTCTGGGAATAGAAGAACAAACATTAACAATTACATTTTAAGCTATAAATAAAATAAACGCACGTGCTTAGTGACGTATTACTTCACATCTCTAAATAAAATTTAAAAATATTGGTCTAGAAACAAAAACTGTGAAAAAATAGACTAATAAAAAGAAGTTTGATTTTGTTGGAATGCGTGCTTAAAGAAGCAGGAAACTGGAGACATGAAAGGAAGCTCGAGTGGGTAAAATTGGTATTAGAAGAAGTGCTCCGGTAGATAGATGGAATTACGCAGTTGCACGAGGAAGCCAAGGAGATTGTCGATCTAATGAATGAGATGGGGGGAGGCAAGTAGTGCAATCAAACAGAAAGAAACTTAAAAACGTCAAGAGACAGGTAAAGAAAGGAATTTGTCAGCAGCAGGCCATGATTTGAGAAAGCGATGGTATATGATATTGAAATTTTGCCCAAGAACCCTCCGGTTGAACTACTTGATCGGTGAGTTCTGAAAGACTCCTAGGAGCGTAGTCTATGAGACAACGTGTTGGCTGTAGGTTCTGGAAGTGACGGTGATTGCAACGTAGGCGAAAGAGGGAGAAAGCTGCTGCTGAAGATAATGAAGATGAAGCATGGGGGGAAAAGCAGGCAGTTTATGCATTAAGTATTAGAATCACCAACAAGTGGTGTGAGTAGTTGATCCACAAAGAAGCCTGCAAGTGAGAACAATTAGTAGATATACGCAAAGTTAGCGGCTATCTCGATCAAAGTAGAAAGAAGAAGCAAGGAAATAAAAACAGATGGAAGGAATGAGGGTACGCAGAGCACTCTGATGAGGCAGAGCAGACAATGAGGCATGCGGAACAAATATTGGAAGGAGGGCGAGGGTGAGAGTTAGAGAGACCAGTGGGACAACAGTGGGAGCTGGAGAACGAGTAGTTTGTGAAAGCAGAGATGTGAATAGAGGTCGCAGTATGTATTGATGAGTAAAGCAGAAGATGAGGTCCAACAGTAGAACAGTGTAGTAAGGAAGCGGGATTGGAGAATCCAAGTAGAAGGCAGTCGGGGCTGGAGAGGAGTAGATGTGGAAGCGATGTGAACAGGTGAAGGAGAAGAGCAATTGGGAATTTGGATGATCAGAAGGACGATGATATGATAAAGTGGAACAATACACTGGAAAGCAAGGGAACGGAAATTACAACTCCGTGTGTCCTGTGAATGGACCAACGGGACGCAATGCGAATGCGTAGATTGTGTAAGAAACCGGTCTGAAACGGAGACAAAGCAGTGGATATTAATGAGCAGGGGACACGATGACATCAAACCTGGACTTTGAAAGCAAACGATGAAAGAACACCAACTGCAGGCATTGGGGCGAGTAGATTTATGGAAGCAAGCGATGTGAACCGGTGAAGTAGGAATTGGAGAGGAGCAGATTGAGGAATTAAGCGTTGAGAACAGGAGAAGGACGCAGTGAAAAGTAGATATTCAGAAGAGACGATGAAATGAAACAGTGAAACAGACACAGGAAGGAAGTGATGATAGGGGAGGGGTGTGGAGAATCCAATGAGAGGCTGTGGAAGCGGGCAAGCGAGCAGAGTGGTGGAAGCAAGCGTGGGTGAAAGCTAGAGACACCAGTGGGACGTAGTAGGGAGCTGGAGAACGAGTAGATGTCCGAAGCATACATACATACATACATACATACATACATACACGCGTACATACATATCATACAAAGACCCTAGGAACCCCTCTCATACGCACCAGCCTGCACCTATTGAGACATATGTATAAGCAGTTTTACCTAACACTACAATATAATAATGTACATACTATACAGAACAAGCACGAAGTAGGTGACGATCAAAGAGTTGAAACAGTGGAACAGACACTGAAGCAAGCGAGTGTTGGGAGCGGGGGCGTGAATCCAACGGAGGACGAGCGGGCGTGCTTCGGGTGGTCCCTGCAGCAGCGCGGCGGGGGGGGGGCGGGGCGGGCGGCGGCTTCGTTATCGCGCCCGCGCACGCGGCGCGGCAGCGGCGGTCGGCGGCGCTGGCGCGGAGGAGACCGCAGACCGCAGACGGGCCCCGGCATCCGCATGAGCATGCCGACCACGCGGCCTGCTGCGACGCTGTGCGGATATATCATTACTACACACGCGCCGCCGCCGCCGCCGCCGCC
>JAHLJT010009436.1:225479916-225644420 GCA_031308135.1 Acheta domesticus
CGTCATATTAAAGAGTGTAATTATCACCATCTGTTACAAAAGTTTGAAGAAAAAATTTGCAGCTATCTTTGAGAAAATGGCGTTGGAGCATTTCTTAAAATGCCGAAATTTGAGCTACTTTTACAGAAAACGGTAGTGTTTTCGAGAAAACTTTACTTGACATTACTTAAAGAATATATACTCGTAAATATAATAATGTAAAAAACTCGCCGATAATCTAAATATTAACGACGTGAGAAACATTCGAAAAATTTACATTTTTGTAATTTTTGAAAAAAACCAACCGATAGACCAAAATGGCTTTTATATCATTGATAGAGTACATTTACCACTATCCCTACCAAAGTTTAAAGAAAAAATTTGGGGCAATTCTTGAGAAAATCTTGTTTTTGTAATTTTTTAATGTTCAACATATTGCACGCAATATTGCACGAAAACTACTAAAATTTACATGACCTTTATGAAAGAACTCAATATGCAGAACAAATTTTATTTGAAGAAAAATCTCTATCTTCAATTTGCAGTTGGAGAAAGACGCCGAAAAAAATTCAAACTTTCACAAATTTCGAAATTTAGAGTTATCGTGAAAATCGGACCTATGCCATGTTAATAAGGTGTATTTTCCTCTATTCATACAAGAAGTTTAAAGAAAAAATTTGGAGCCGTTTTTTGAAAAATTTTGAAAATCCCGGGGGGCTTCATATAAAATACCCCAAATTTTGAAGAATCTTTTTCAAAATCTCAAGCTTCGACTAGAATCAGATCGACCGGGGAATACCTATTTTGAAAGAAATCGTACGTATGGTTTAGGCGCTAGCAGTGTTCACAGACGGACAGACGGACGGACAGACGGACGGACGTTTTCCTTTCAATTGAGTTTTCGGTATCAAGGTCCTAGAAAACAGGGTTTCTGGCTACACCACGTGTTAGGCGATTTTTTTATTCTTAATTTAGCATCTGGTTTTATCCACTTATTCGTTTTCACGGCCCGGGAATGATTTTTTTTCCGCCGAAAAATGGCCATTTTTTCGCGCAGCATTACATAACTTTCCCTATACTACGTATATCACTCCGTGTATACGTACGTATACGGGAAAGTAAAAAATTGGTGATGAAAATCTGTCTGTATATGAACAATGCTAGCGGCTAAACAGGGAGGCAAAATTTTCACCAAAACTGATATTTCTCAACCGACATAACTGTGGTCGCGGCCTCTTGAGTTTGAAAAGGGTAGTATAACTTTTAGGCTACTTTAAATGATGCCTCGCCAACATTTTTAAGGCTTTCGCAAAATATACTCCAACTTTGTCCTTGAATCTTTTTCGCGGATATAGGAATGTAAACTAATAAAGTGATGCAGGTCGACTTTCGTTGAATTCTCTGTATTTTCGAAAATTGCGAAAGTTCAAAATTTTGTTCGCGTCTTCCTACAACTACAACATTGAATAATCAATATTTTGTTAATGAAATCTTTTATTTCAAATTAGACTTTTAATTCGGGTCAACTACAATTCTTTTTCAAAACACGAATAGTTTCGCATAATTTATTCGTGAAATTAAAGCAATTTTAAAAACAAGTTTTCTCACAAATTACTCAAAATTATTTCTTAATTATTCATGGATATTGGGAAGTGTTTTTACAAAAATGAAGCAGGCTTTTATTTTCGTCCAACTCTCCATTTTCGAAAATTTCAAACGTCGCAAATACTTGTAATGCGAGAAAGTATGTTCCATTTAGCAGCACTAGTTTATTTGGCATTTTTATTGCTTGTTTGATTTCATAAGGAACAATGTAATATAACTGAAATCTATGGGTAATGTTGCCAAACGGAGCGTTTGAAATTTTTTAAAATTTCATTCTGTTTTGGAGATTGTTTTTACAGAGTTATTATGTGTGATTGTGCTGAGAAAATTGTTCGCTAGAATTTCTTTCTTTAATATTTTTTTCTTTTCTGTGGATAGTGTGTGTGTGTGTGGGGGGGGGGTGATACTGTTTTTTATGCTTCAGAATTCTATTTGTGCAGTGTCAGAGAGAATTACGTTTGGTACTTGTTCCCACAAATCGATTTCTTTGTCTTGATTGTAATTCCGAATTTGATTGTATTTCCATCTGCGGATGTTAAATGGTTTGGTTCTTTTTTTCGGTGTTGAGATTTTTTAGGGTGTTTCAGAATTTCTTGGTTTTATTTCCAAGGTTTATTAACTTCATAATTTTGAGAGCTAGTATTTTTTCTTTTCAATGTTTTTTTAACGAAACTCAAGCAATCTCTTCGGCTACTACATTAAACTTTTTACGAGTAACACCTTATATAGAAATCACAATAAAAAATTTAACTAGAAATCACAGTTGTGCCCAAAAGAGAATATTACATATACACGTGTGACAAGGCTCTTACAAACATCCATAATTGGGCGATTGAATAATTTGCATTATGTGAATTTTTGTTGAAGTTCCTTTAATTTTGGAGTCGAGACTGCTGTGCATTCCATGCGTCTGCTTGGGGTGTCTTCATAAACATTAAATACTTGCAGGCTACGAGCGAGCTTGATGAAGAATTTCTTGAATTCCTCATGCTATTATTTCAGTCAATGTGAGTGTGGTGGAATGACTTCGTGGTACATTTGTTCCCAAAAGATAATGCGTTCCATTGTAAAAGACAAAAAAGGCAAATAAAAAATTACAAATTTCGACGTATATAAGTACATTATTTCGACGTATATTGATTAATGATTTATTTATTGCATTATTTAAATTCATTACTGAAGGAATACAGGCGGACAGTTTCCTCTTTTCAATATATTTTCACAGTTGTTCCTCTGATGTAAAAAGGCTGTGCAGCAGATAACTTTTGAAAAGACAATAACAAAAGATTACCAAGAAAATGAACAGAAAATCTCAAAAAATAAATTTATGAATTATAAATGTTGAAAATCTTAATCATCCATCGCAGTGTGTGAAGGAAGTTAACTGAAATATAAACTTCAAAGAAGGCCAATTTTGGAATGAAGACGATTCGGTTCCGTTTTTCTAATATTTTTATATTCCAAATTCCCTTCTTTTAATGTGCCAATATCAATAATTAGTCTATTTTTTCTGCTTTTCATTGTGCCGTACTATCTCTTTCGGGACGTCCAAGCATCCGCGTTGAATAGCAGAGACTGTTTGTCCTTCATGAGCAGTCATTCATTCTTTAACGATTATATGGAATACAGTGATGCAACATGGTTGTCCACCTTTGCAAAATAAATATCTAAAATCTGTAAATCAAATCATCTTGTCATTAAATGTTGTGCTTGTACAGGAGAGTTGAAGTGTAATTGTGTAGAATGTTTTTATAGACTGTTGATCCCTAATATTTATTGCAACCTTTATTTGAATAATTTGGATTAAATTAGTACATGTAATTATCGATGGCAAGAGAGAGAGAGAGTCAGAGACAGAGAGGGAGAGGGAGATGATTAATAGTGACATTCACTTGCAGGTAGTTAAATCTCGTCAACACAATACAGACCATGACAACAAGACGAAGAGTTCTGTGCGACAGAAAGAGAAAATATACTACCCAACAAGTTACAGATTTCGAGTTGGAGAATATTTCAAGTGAATTCCTCGTCTGTTTCTATCGAGACAGCACCAGAAGAACCTGCTCGAGGCCGAATCTTTCGAAGCCCTGGCCGAATCGAGTTAGAAATTACATCAGCCGTGTATTCCAGACGTTTGCACCCGTTGCCTACACGAAATTCAATATGCTAATGCAGCGCCACGGCACTTTGAGTCGCACATTCAGAAAGTCGTCTTCTGGATTTCCTACAGATGTTTCCACTTTCGAGCGCTTTCTTCCAGAATATCGAAGCACCACTTCCCGCATCGCTGAAGCGTCTCTCCAAGATGGGACTCTCTTTAAGCTACGGCCCCGTTTGATTGCCAAGGGCCGCTTTGAGAAGATTAAATATTTAGTCAGGAATAAGGAAAGAAAATGATTTTCAATCAATTGGAAAATTGGGGAATGCCTGAAGCTTTCAGTTTTGTGTCTTTTTTTTTTTTTGGCTCTTTTCTGTGCAGAACGCATACTTTGAAAAGTACCGAAGATATTGAAGTAGTCAACTTCCAAAATTCGAAACTGGAGATCAAGCAGCCTCAGAAAGCCGAGCCTTTTATTTCAAAACCAACTAAGCGCGAAATATGTTCTAGAAGTTTTGAATAAATTGTTTTTGAGTGTGGAGAGATGTTCGAAATTGATTAATGTACTATAACAAAAAATAATATTACGTTTATTGGTAATGCAATACAAGATGTTAATTTTTAACATAGTAACCGACTGTATAGTTACTGTTGATTCCACAAGAAAACTTTATTTTAGTCATTATTAACTACCCATTGTCAATCAACGAATTTAAATACAGACAATAAAATAGTAAACATAAAGAAAACGAACAGATTTCAGTTTTCTAGATTTATTCACTAATTAAAAGTAAAATTTGTCATGTATGAACTCCTAATCGACGGGTAGTTACTTATATAAGATTCACACAAATAGTAATGACAGGAATAATTTTTATAAAAGTAAGCTAACAACGTCAGCAAAATACGCAAGACTCAGCGACGCATACAACCCTGTTTGCAAAACTTAATTGGACTATGCAAAGAATCGCCAAAAGTTTCCCGTCCGCCAACACAACTTATCCTTCGTTCAAACATTCAAACACAGCGTCCTATTATTCTTGTCCTCGCTGCCGCGACAGGATTAGTATTGAAGTTTTAATCTTCTTTCCTTCCTTCGTGCCCGCATCCAGACGAAGCTTCGCGGCCTTCGACCCCGTCAAAGATTTATTTTAATAACACCGATGGCGCAGATGTATGCATAACGGGGTTATTAATTCAGTAAATATCCCCAAGTTAGTTAATCGGCCATCTTCCTTGCGCACTCTCCTCTCGTCCCTCTAACGATAACAACTGGCCCTGTTTGGAATCCAATAGGGCCAACTTTCCCCGGAGTGTGGAGGGAGGGTGGGGGGTGGCGCGGTGCGGCACGGCGGGGGTGCAGGAGTAATTGCCAAACTTCTCCGCGCCGGAATTTTTTCCCCACTTTTTCCCCCCTTCTCCCCGCCCCGCCCGCCCCGCCCCGCCCCGCCCCGCTCCCGGCCGTTCCGGAAAGCCGCGGGTGGGAGCCGGATCTCTGTCGGACGCCGGGCGCGGGGCTGGGCGCGGGGGCCAGCCTGCGGGCGGCGCCAGGGGCGCGGGAAGACACTCGGGGAGAGGAGCGGAGTTCGACTTCCCGAGTTGGGCGAAGAGCAGGCGGCGGGCGGCCTTCGCTGCTGCGCGCCACGAGGTTTGCTCGACGGCGGTTGGAACGGCCGGTGCCGGGGCTCGAGGATGCAAAACCTAGCGCAGTCACCGTTTCGTTCTCCTCCTTGGCCTGAAAAATTCTAGGCGTAGTAGCGATTTCATAGTTACCCCCTTGAGACATGAAGTGCCCTGCTTTAGGTGTTCGCTTTAAGTAGGAAGCAAATTCTCATGTAAATCATGTTTTTACAGTTGCAATGTTTTTGTATTCCATATTTTAAGAGTCTGCAAGGCTTTCTTAATTAACTATAGCCAGTCTCCTTTTAAATATTTTTAATTATTTTGGTATAGCTATATATTTGATATTTTACCTATTACTACACATTTTGTTTTATTTTAATTCATTTACATTTCAAAATGGAATGTCTCAGATACAAATCTGGCAATATATGTTACTGGATTAGTCTGCCTGCTTTTACCAAGCTATGTCATCCTGCGATTCTATTAGAACCTTTGTCGTGATTTTTTTTCACAGTGATTTAAAGGTCATTGATACTCGATACTACTGTTCTCGAATTACCGGCTCTATGTAAACATTGTATATCTAAACTATGTACATATTTTATATTACGAACAAATCTCCTAGGGTGTGGTGCAGTGACCAATTATTTTTGTAGAAGTGGAACTTCCCGTGAAACACTACTATTCCATTTTAAAGGCTGGTTAGTGACTTTTTGGGTTAGAAAATATGAAAAAGGTGGAACAATTTTAAAACACTACCATGAATTTCTGTTTTACACATTTTCTGCTTTTCTATATATGTTTTGGAGAAAAGTAATTATATACACACATATTGTTTTTTAAGACAATTAATTTCAATGTCTAATTTTAAGTAAAATTTTAGGTAAACTTAAAGTTTGTAAACTTAATGTTTGTAAACTTAACATTTGAACCAATTCATTTTACATATCTATCAATGTTTGCTTCCTTTACAAATGAATAAATTTCCTTGAAGTAATCAATTACACTTGTAGGTAATTTTAATTGAATGAATTACTACTGTCTGCCTCAACTTTTTGGAATATTTTTGATTGATGTTTTCCATAGTGCAATGGAAACTCAAAGAAGAATATAATTCGAGGAGATCATTCAAAACATCTGATTCATGATTTTAAATGTTTCCCAAGGTAGTTTAGATTTATTCACGGTAATGCTTCATGATTTGGCTAACATAAATACAAAACATCTCAGAAATTAATCACAAAAATATTGCACCTTGATTACAAAATGAACTGCCAGAATTAATCAAATAGTAAATCACGACACATTTTCTTTCAATGTTTTTTATGAGATTTAATGAGGAAAAATAAGTCATTTCTTAAAAAATCTTTACATCTTGCTCGGAAAAATTACTCATGGACAATAAATATTTTTTGTGCAAATTTCTTAACGTTAATAATTCAATAAACACATAGCTGCTTTTCGGAAATATATTATTTTAGAACTATAAGAATGCCTTTAAACATTTCAGTAAACGCTTCGTCAATAATTTGTCTGTTAACCCCGTCCTTTTGGACCCAATCATCATTAATTTATTAATATTTTCAGGATAATTTCAGTCTTCTATATATCCCTTCGTGCACTTATTAAGCAAGTAGTAAATTGTTTTCACACATTTTTCAAATTTTATCAGAGAGTTATTAATTTTTTTTCGTTATATGTGGCTAGTTTCACTTAAGGCAGGGCCGTCAAACGGAGCACGTACGTGCTCGGAGCGCGCTTGCGCTCGGCTAGGGCACGCAGGGCCCGCGGCCCAAGGGAAGCTCGCGCTCAGATTTCTCAGGGATGCACAGAAGGCAGTCGTGGCGGGGCGCAAGAAGACGTATAAAAAGTTTGTCCGAGTGGGCTCTTATATAGTGAAAAATGTACATCAACTTGTGCTCTCCAAATGATTTTTAAACGTTTGTATTATTTTAAAATGTTTTTAGGAAAGTTTCCATAAATGCAATTTTGTATTAGGTAAGAGTGTTTTAAAACTTAGTGTATTTTAATATTACATAATGTATCCGATTTTACATACTTATTATATATTTTTACTGTTTTCATTACATATTTATGAACGTTTTTTTCACGTTTTTTTGACTTTCTACATATTTTTCCGGACTCTATTCATCATTATTCTATAATTTTTAAGTGCTTTTATTGCGTTCATTTTCACACGAAAGATATGCTCATCGTATTTCTTTAAATGTTTATTTCAATAATAGTGTCAGTGCTTTTCTGAAATTATGATATACAATATTTACCTTGATTTTATATATATATATATATATATATATATATATATATATATATATATATATATTGATTTATATTTATTTTCTCACAAATATTCATTAGAATTAATAATTCTCTTATATTGCTTTCTCTAACACTAAGTAGAAACGTGCGTTAATACTTCCGTGGTGGATCAATGCTTCTATGACTGCAGTTTTTATTTACATGTCAATTTCCACTTAAAGTTCGTAAAAATTAATAAATGTCTCTTTATGATATACCAACCGGTGTGTTTCACCCAACTCGCCACATTCGCACGATGTTTTCTCACCCTGCTTCCCGCCTGTAACTCGAGTGACTCGCTAAGCTGATATCGCCGCGTGCCCCAAACCTTTGCGAAGGCCATTCGCGTGCTCGATCGTCTGACGGCCCTGACTTAAGGTATAGCCTGTTATTTTCCCATTCTCATTTCAAATATATTTTCATGTACTTCAAAAAATGTGTCTGGTACCGTCAGTATTTGATTTACTTCGAAATACATTCAAAAAACTATTATAAATATTTCTGAAGCATTATGTGTCAAAAATGAAGGTTGGTACGGTAGAGGATATTCTGTTTATGAAATATATAAAATAAATAAATTACATGTATTACGTTATTGAAATAACTTATAAAATGTATAATTATATAAAAACAATTATTTACAATCAATATACTGCACTACACATTCGTCTTTGCCACTTCCAATTGTCAGTAAACCTAGGGGTTCAAAAAGACTCCGGGTAAAGAACTTCATTGTAAATGGCAGATATGGTACGCGGGTTAATAATTTAAAGCTAAAACGCAATTAGAAGTATTATAAAGAGGGAGCTCAATACCTTTTTTGGAGTGGCATTACACAAAAAAGTTGTTATCCATAGCCTCGTAACAAATTCTAAACCTCTTGCCATCGTTACCCATTAAAAGCGAAATGTACCCCCTAAATGAACTCAGTTGCCTGCTGTTTAATAAAAGACTTAGCAAGCAATGCGAAACAAATTTATCTTTATCAATGCAGATAGCGCAGTCAGAAGAAAAGCGTTTCTCTCGAGCCCGTCGTCCTTTTGCCACGAGAAATTTACACAACGCTTGGTTCAAATTCATTACGTGATATAAATTACAGACATCAGAGTATTCGAAGCAGAGGGAGCAGTGAGGAAAATAAATGCATTTGCCAATGTTTAGTGTTAGCAGTCTCATTAATGCGAGGTCTTCCATAAATAACGGACAACGGGCTCGCTTGTCAAAACATAAACCGTTACGAACTGAATATCAAGACGCTCCTCGCGGAGACAAAAGAGGATGGTCTTCAGTCTTTCCAAGGCGAGCCAAGGAGTGGTATTTAGACTCTGAGCTTTCTCTTTTTCATTCTGTTCCGATTTCCATCTATTCAATATTTTGCAATTTCTTTTTCTATTTATTAATAGTAATTTTATTACTTTCTAGTATGCGTATGCATAGTATACGGAGTAGGAACGTAATAAAGAGAAAGTTTCCTGATGCTGCGGCAAAAAAAAGGCATTTTTTCAAAGAAAAACTTGTATTGTAGGACCCTGATACCGAAAAAGTGAATAAATCTTGTACCAGCTGGTATTTCATTACTTTTTCTAACATATTTGGACAGTTTTTGAGCCCTTTCCTTGCTCAGCGCGTGGTTTTAGAAAAAAGTATAAGAAATTAATCAATAGGGTGAAAACGTGCAGTGAAGTGAAGTGAAGCGAAGTGAAAGGTGCGATTATGGGTAGTAAACTAAAAAGTATTGAGCTATTAGTATTTAGGTAAAGTTTTATGAGGTGCAGTGACGTGAAGTGCAGTGAAGTGATGTTAACGAGTGTTTTTACGTGTTAGAAATGTAAAAATTATTATAAGTATTGTATATTATTATGTTGTAGGTAAAAGTGATTATCCATATTTGTCTGAATATGATTGTGAGTGAATACTTGTAGGATGGTGTGTATGCGAGTGTTCCTTTGTCTTTGTATGATATTTATGTAAGCGTGTATGTTTGTATGTATGAATGTTGGTGTGATATGTAAGTAAGTTTATTTACTTAAATGTTAGTATACATGTTGTTTCACTTGTTGCATATGTATAGGCATGTAAATGCAGTTGCATATTCTATGTAATGAAGAAGATAATTCGTTTGTTTTTTATATTGATTTTTTATATATTGTTTTTATAGTTAATTGTGTTTTGTAATTTTAATGTACTTTTGTGTTTCTGTATTCTGCCACCGGGCAACATCAGCCCAATTGTAGAATAAACCCTATCTATCTATCTATCTATATTGTGTAGAAATAATCCACGACTTGTGGGTCCTTGATACTGAATATTGGTTTAAATCGTTCATTGTGTGTGAAAACTGCTAGCGCTTTAACCATTCACAAGAATTTTGTTGAAGTTAGTAATCCCCGATCTTACTGGAATGACCCTGAGAATTTAAAATAAATTCGTTGAATGTACTTTACACGACGTCGAAACTTATCTCATTTCTCTTAAGGTAAGTTTCAGCGTTATCATCTAGTACTCACTTGAGCTGCTGCGAATTAATCATGGATGCTTTATGCACTTTTTGCTAAAAAAAATGGTCTTGTTTTCCGTGATTTTTGTGATATGATGTGTATTAGAAGTTAAAATCCTTAGAAGACGTTCAGCACAATGCGGGTACAGTGATTTTTCTTTGGCTAAAAGTTTACTAGTGGATTGAAACGTTCAAAAGTAGTTAAACATGCATTCAAGATGAGAAAATAAGATGTCCAGTCCCATCCACTACTTATCTGTATTGACCAAGTCCGTGCTCTGGTTCTGAATAATAGATGAGTGATTATTGATGCAGTAACAAAACATATGCATTTTAGTCAGGTTATGCATATGATTACGCGGAAATGTATTGTCGAAAGACATTCTTTTGTCGCAAGACAACCCACATCCACATACCGCCGTCCAAGCTCTTCAAATTCTGTCTTTCAAATGCCAGAGCAAACCGAATACGATTCCTATCTTGTCACATTTTATCAACATCTTTTTGTTCCATATAAAGATGCTTTAAGAGGCCGAAGGTTTGGCTCGGACTTCCAACGAGGAAGCCGTGATTACATGGCTCGCTGCTCAATTGGAAACTGACTTTCTGAGAGTAACGGAGAGCTTGCGCTGTGATGGACCACATACACTGAAGAGCATCGTGCCTTTGTTCGAAAATTGCCTCATTGTAAATTCTGTACTGTTGTAATCAATTATAAACTTTGAGTGCAGACACCTATTGACTTACCCTCGTATATTCGGAGTAGTTTGTACATAGGTACGTATACCCTAAGGTTGAGAATATGTTTGGCGCATGGTGAATTTCTCTTAGGGCTTTAACCTCATTAGTTACTAGCATCCTTTCTTTTCAGGAACACCTGCTTTTCGGAATAAAAATAATTAAGACGCCTTGTGTGTTCTTCGCTTCGAAAAGTGTTATAGATTAGTTTATTGAATGTCTTGTATACATTGTGGTATGGTTTTTGTGTTGTAGAAAACGAATGTATCCATCATTGGGAGTAACTATGTACAAGGACTTTCACTTTTTTTCTGGAGTTCCTAACCAGATGAATAAATGCCATGTGTTGAATTGGACGTCTGCGTATTATTCAAATATTATCCGTAATTGGTACGAATACCTAAGACAACGAGTAAGAATCTGGTAGCAGAGCGTGGTTACCTCTTCGTTTGACAAAATCATCGCAAGAATCATGACTGATGTAATGGCTTCATCGTTTGCAAGGATCGAGTTGCTGACGGATCAAAACTACGACTTGTGGAAAATAAAGGTCAGTGCTTTAATTAAGTCTAGACATCTGTTCGATGAAGTAATAGTTCGAGACAAACCACGAAAGGTTGAAGGTAACGAAGAAAGTGTTAAAAATTGGGAAACTTGGTCGAAGAAAAATGATGAAGTAATGGGCATTATAATTTTGACTCTCTCTAATGAACAAATTTTGGCTAGTAGAGGAGTCAATAATGCAAAAGAACTGTGGGATTTGTTAAAACGTCGTCATGAAGGAATTAATAAAAACAGATTAGTTAATTTAAAAATTAAATTAGCTAAATTGGAACTAATGAACAAAGAGTCAATAGACGATTTTTTAACAAGAGCGAGAGGTATAATATGTGAATTACATGAATTGGGTGCTAAAATAGAAGAAGAAGAATTGATTCAATATGTTCTTAATGGGTTACCAAGAAATTATAATGAGGTAGCAACGGCATTATTGGCGAATCAACATCTCACATATGAACACATGCGCGAGAATCTTCTGCGTTTTGAAAGGAGGCAAAACTTATTTAATAGCGAAAAGGAAAATAACGCCTATAAAGTTAGGGAAACGAAAAAGTTGGCGTGCTACTTCTGCGGCAAATTAGGTCATATAGCTCGAAACTGCTGGCATAAAAAGGGAAATAGAGACAATGTTACTTACCGCAAGAATGATTCAAAAAACGAATTTAATAAGACAGATAAAAAACTTACAGATGTCGATAACTGTAATGATTTAAAATCTCGAAAATTGAATTCTAAAAGGTATTGGGAAAAAGAACGGGTGTTAGTGGCCAATGAAACAAGAATTGAAGATGATGATAGACGAAAGAAAGTGTGGTATCTTGATTCGGGTTGCACGACACACATGACGTCAGAAATTGATTTACTTCGGGATCCGATACGTGCGAAGATCGAAATTGAAACGGCAGAATCTGGGAGAAAAATATATTCAGATTTTGTTGAAAAGTTAAGGGATATTGTGATAATGAATTGGGGAATATATCTGAAATCGTCATGGAAAGGGTTTTGCATGTTCCACATTTGAATACTAATCTACTGTCGGCGGCAAGTATGGTAAAAAGAAACAAGAAAATCGTACTTGACAATAAGGGTGTGAGAATATATGATACTTACAATGATCTCGTAGCGAATGGAACGTTTGATGGGAACAATTTTATATTTGAGATGACTGTAGAAACTGGAAATAACATTAATGAAAATAACATAGGAGATAATGGTTCGAAATCTGCTGATGTATTATGTTTCAAATGTGAAAATGTCGTAAATCTGTGGCACAGGCGGTTTTGCCATATGAATCGCAGTTATCTGGAAGAATTATGGAAGAAACAAATGGTTAGGGGCTTGAGTGACTTTGATGTCGAAAAAGATGATTGTGAAGCTTGTATACTTGGTAAATTTACTCGCGCTTCACATAAGAGTATTCATGGGGAAACCACGAAACAAATATTAGAGAGATTGCATGTAGACTTGCTGGCCCCAATGCCTGTTAAGACAATTGGAGGGAACAGATATATTTTGACTATTGTGGATGAGTACAGCAGACGATATTTTTATTGAATTATTGAAGCATAAATCTGATTGTACTGAAAAAATTAAGGAATTTGTGACAAGAAGGGAAACTGAAAACAGGTCTCAAAGTGAAAAACATAAGATCTGACAACGGGGGCGAATTCACAGGATCGGAATTAATTGATTTCTACGCAAAAAAGGGTTATAAAGCACGAAAGAACAACACTCCTACAGTCCTCAAAGCAACGGGATTGCTGAAAGAGCAAATCGCACTATTTAGATATGACCAGAACGATTTTGATCGATTCGGGGCTACCAGCTAATTTTTGGGGAGAAGCGGCACAAACAGCAGTATACGTTCGTAATATTACGCCGAATTCACAAGGACAAAGAGAAAGTTCCAATGGAAATTTGGTCAGAACGAAAACCAAACGTACAACATTTGCGAATATTTGGTGCAAAGGCTTTTTACGGAACGTTGATGTTGGAAAAAATAAACTGAGTCCAAGAAGTAAGCCCGGTATCTTCGTGGGATACGCAAAAAACAGAAGAGCCTATAGGATTTTCGACCCAAAGCAAAGTTGTATTATTGAAACGAGAGATGTTCACTTCTTGGAACATGTTATGGGTAGTAAAGACATGCAACGGATAAATAAAGATAAATTGCGTGAATTCGATTATGATCGCATAACAAGTTATCAAATAAATGAAGATGAAGTTGATTCCAATAGCGATGCTTTTGTACACGTGGAAATTGGAAAAACATCTATAAATTCCGTTGGAAATGAAATAGGCGAAAAAGAACAATTGTACAATCATTTGACAGTTGAACCTGAAATTCAAAATTTACGAAATGAAGTGAATACTAATGAATTACGAAGGTCTTCCAGGTTGAGAACTCCCGTCATCAGGTATCAAGCGGCTGCCAGAATTGCTGGTGGTGAATTGGAGGAAAATTTACCTAAAACGTTCTATGAAGCTTATGAATTGCATGGACAATTCTAATTGGAAGAGAGCAATCGAAAAGGAACTCGAATGTTTACAACGTTACGAAACGTGGGATTTAGTAGATCGTGATCAGATAGGAAACATGAAGATATTGAGAAGCAAATGGATTTTCAAGAAAAAATCGACCAAGAGAATATTAAATACAAAGCGCGTTTAGTAGTTGATGGATCAAATCAAGAATGTGGTGTTGACTATGAAAGTGCTTACAGTCCAGTCATGAAATATGAAACGCTGAGAGTACTTTTATCTATTGCGGCTACTAATAACTTTGTAATAAAATACGTAGATGTCGAAACGGCGTACCTCAACGGAACATTGGAAAGAGATGTATATATGCAATTACCACAAGGATTACAGAATGCGAAAAATAAAGTACTAAAATTGAAGAAAAGTTTGTATGGGCTCCCGGAGGCAGGCAGATGCTGGTATATTAAGTTGTGTAATATATTGAAAGATTGCGGTATGATGCCGTGTAAGTGCGATCCATGTGTTTTTAAAAGGGGAAGAGATGAAGATTTTTTGATAATTACCTTTTACGTCGACGACTGTTTAATTATTGGCAAGAATGTGAATCTGGTCAACGAATTAATTAATCAGTTGAAACATTATATCACCATTAAAGAAATAAGTGATCAGGATAAAGTGACATTTCTAGGGATTCGAATAATAAAGACGAGGAGGGTTTTACACTCGATCAAGAAGATTTCGTAAAGGAAGTGTTAAATAAATTCAAAATGATTGATTGTCATCCTGTGGGCACTCCAGGAGTTGCAAGTGTGAATCTCTATGATTTTGAAAATATAGAAAAGACCAACCCGAAATTTATCAAGAAATGTTAGGCAATGTAGGGTACTTGGTCACTGCGACCAGACCGGATCTTGCATTCACATATAGTAAACTTTCTCAATTTTCAACCGACCCACGAATCAATCACTTCCAAGCACTTAAGCGCGTTTTTAGATATCTACAAGGTACAAAAAATGTCAAACTGAGGATTAATAAGGACAATGGTTATTTAAGAATATTCACAGACGCAAGTTGGTGTGTGACCAAAGACAGCAGGTCTTTCGCAGGGTATAATGTTAAAATCGGAAACAATCTGATAAGTTGGAAAAGCAAGAAAGAAAAATTGGTAGCGCTCTCATCGATGGAAGCAGAATTTATAGCATTATGTGAATCTGTTTGTGAAGGAAAGTGGTTAAAGGAGCTAATTAGAGAAATTGGTTTCGATAAGATTATCAAAAAGCCGACTATAGTATACACTGACAGCAAGTCAATTATTGATTGGAGCAAAGAATTTAAGATAACAGCGAGAAATAAACATATGATGCGAAAAATTAATTTTATAAGAGAGGATATAGAATCTCAAGAAACAGAGTTGGTTTATTGCAAATCACAAAACTTAGACGCTGATATGTTGACGAAGGATGTGGATAAGAGTGCGTTAATTAAACATATGATGTCTATGGGAATAACGTGATTAGAAATTTCGTGTTCACAGGGTACTCCCGTGTCACACGAAAGGGGGGGAATTGTTATAGATTAGTTTATTGAATGTCTTGTATACATTGTGGTATGGTTTTTGTGTTGTAGAAACGAATGTATCCATCATTGGGAGTAACTATGTACAAGGACTTTCACTTTTTTCTGGAGTTCCTAACCAGATGAATAAATGCCATGTGTTGAATTGGACGTCTGCGTATTATTCAAATATTATCCGTAATTGGTACGAATACCTAAGACAACGAGTAAGAAAAAGTACCTTTTTAAATCACTCTTTTTGCAACATAAATGTCTACTACATATCAACTCACCCTATTTCTTTATGAAACTATTTTGTTCTCTCTTTTTCAATTAGTAGCCTTCATCTTTCTTCAACGCCTACTTTCTTTCCCTCATGTTTCTCCCTCATTTCACTCTCGATTTTTCTTTGCCTCTTTCGAAGTACCCCCTTCTGCTCTTCTACCATCCTCGTCGCTCTCACACCGTCGATTGCAGGCGTCGTCTGCCGACGATCTATCCCATTCGTAATTAAAGTGTTACTGGTCCGGAAAGTTAAAAAAAGGCTGGTTTAATTAGGAAGGATGTTGGTTCCCGGAGATCGCAGAAAGAAGGCCGACCCCGCCCCCTCATTAAGAGAGACCGCCTGCGCTATCCGCCCCTCCCCACTTCACCGGCGTCGGGTGGGGGGGAGGGTCGTGGAGGGGGGGTGCTGGGTCATCTTACACAAAAGGGACGCGCTGGCAGAAGCAGAATGCACAGCGTGTCGTGGCAGCAATGGTCCGCGCTCCCTAACGAGGCGTGGTGCAGAAGCTCTCTCTTAGCGGGAAAAAATGCAACTATGCGATATTTTCAGAACTAACGACATCCATCAGTAAGTTTAGTATTGGTGAGAAAACCTTGGTCAAGAAATATTGATTAAGAAGTGTTCATCTAAAATTGATATTTATCAAGAAAATTTATGAAGTGGGAATTCCAAATAATATCATACACGGGCGCGTACTTCCTGAAGGATTACATCACATTTATTCGCTCCAATTATCATTGGCATCTAGCGCAACCTTCTGTTCTTCTTTAGATAATCACGTGCTAGTTGAAGGTTTGAAACCAAATGTAGACTGACGATTAAGAAACATTTCGGTATGAAACATTTGAAGTGAATTCTTTGCCGTTTTTATAAGATGATTTTTTTTACATTAAGCCGCTTTTGCGAAAATAATTGTTTAAAATTGTTTCAAAGAAGCCTACATTTCAGGCAAAATTACGAAAAACACTCAAATTTTCGAAAAATTTTTCGTGATCTTATTTCAGGATCTATTTCTGAAAAAAATTATATATTCAATATTGTAGTTATAGGAAGACACCGAAAATATTAAACTGATGTAATTTTTGAAAATTCAGATTGTTTATCGAAAATGTGCCCACCACCACTTCTTTAGCCGTCTCTCCTACATATGTGAAAAAAAACATTACAGAAGAAATTGGAGCGTTTTTCGATAAAAAATATTTTAAGAAAAAAAGCGTTTATGTTTTACGCAAAATTACGTAAAAATACTAATATTTCGAAACATGATTTTATTTTCAATTTGATGTGCAGATTTCATTACGGAAGATATTTCTATCCTTATTATTGTAGTTGTAAAAAGACTTAGAAGAAATGTTGATCTTTTGCAATTTTCGAAAATTCAGGGGGTCTAACGAAAATGCGACATACCTCATGGCCTTAAGTTCATACAAATTAATCTGGAAATATCGATTTTGCAGAAAATCGTCTGAACGGTTTAGGCGCTAGAGTTGACCACAGACGGACAGACAGACACAAATAGACAGACATGTTTTGCCATCAATAGATTTTGCGGTGACAAGTTCTCAAGAAAATGGATTCTGACTACACAACGCATTAGAGGAAGTAATTTTCTACATCATAGGAACAAGATTATCCACTTTTTCGTTATCAAGGGCCAGCAATAAGACGTTTTGTGTCGAAAATTCACGGGTTTTTCCCGGAGCAATACTTACTTATAATACTTTATCTATATGGTGTTAACAGCACGTAAGAAAGTAACTATAGTGGAGCTTGAATCCCACATACTTTCTCACAATTTCTCTAAATTTGAAACATTTCGAAAATTCAGAGTGTTTAACAAAAAGTATACTTGTGTTCAATTCTGGGGCTTAAGAAATGAGAAAAACGAGATTATTCTTCACCTCCATACATCACATACAATTTTTACTGTTCTAAAAAAAAACAAATGGAACTTCATTCATATATGAAGTTTTTTTTCCAATCATTCAATATTTACTCAAAAAGCATCGCCATCTCCGTGAATATCAATCCATTGAAACAATTCTCTTTCCTGTGCCGACTCGTGAATATCCTTCTAGCAGTATTGAAAAGAAATAGCTGGTACGTTTGGTAGTATCTACCCAGAAATATTCAGTGTTCTAGATCAAAGATTCGATT
Organism: Acheta domesticus; assembly: GCA_031308135.1. Lineage (NCBI taxonomy): Eukaryota > Metazoa > Arthropoda > Insecta > Orthoptera > Gryllidae > Acheta > Acheta domesticus. The sequence continues at coordinate 225,497,815 of JAHLJT010009436.1, forward strand.
GTAATGTTTTTGCGAGAATCTGTTAAAATTTGTCGTCAGAGTCCTTCCACGAAAAAAATACGTTCGTGCAAGAGGAATTGTTTAAGATGTGCCCCTATGATTCATTACATCTTGCTGGGGGAACACGCTTGAGTAGAATGAACGCATAGGGAACGTAGATGAGCTGATGGATGGAATGAACATACATCAATTTACGTCTTGGTTACAAATTGATGTATGAATGACAGTGAAACGTGTGTTATCGAAAACCAATCAATTTATGGAATGAAGTGTATTCCGTTATAAGCTACATTGATTACATTTCATTCTATCAGGTAAGGAAAGCGAGCATGAAACCGATATTTAATGAAAGCAAAGTTTTACAAAAATATTTGGCTTCTACATCCCTCTTATTAAAACAAATTGTTACAGATTTTTTAAAAAAAATTCGTAATAACTACTTTTAAAAAAATTGAACACATCTTGTTTTTATACACGAAACTAATTGAATTTGTTTTAGGATTATTTCCTAATAACGAAATTTGTCTGAGCGCTACAAACAACGCCTTTAAATATATATTGAAAATCTATTTTATAATGCCTTCATTGTATATTTTAGTAATAATAATTTTAACTCGTTTGATATTTTCTCCCGTGACTAGGAACAGTCCTCTTCACCGGAAGGAGATAACACTTATGTAAATGAAACTATCATATATTCAGGGTAATAGAGATTTTTCTTCTAAACTCCAAGTAAACAATAAAGAAATATATTATTATTTGTATACTTATTTGAACACTACAGTAATTTCAATAATGTTGAACTGACAAACTTTAATATGTTCTGATAAGGAAATACGATGTATATGTTCTTGTATCATATGATGCATCACAAAAACTATGTAAATCTAAGATTTCTCGATTGCATGTGTTGCAGAAACAAAACACGTGTGGTCAAATGTAGAATGTGAAAACATCAGAATAACATTAGAGCGACCAATACAAGGCTGGATTCAATATTTAGAAACCGAATTAATGTTTCACAGAATTTTTATTTCAACAATCCTCTGATATTTGATAAGGAATTAAGAAAATACCCCAGGCTATTTTCAGAGGCTAAATAATACATATGATAATTTTATTCTCAAAATAAAAAAAAAACGAACTCCTTGTTTTAGACTTTATCCATTCCATATTAACCTTGCTCTAAAACAAATTTCATTCAACGTCGCATTTTCTCCTTCCTTTCCGCTGTCTATTCGTCTCTATTTACCTTCCTTTTTCCTGATTCTCTCTATTAAAAACCCTCGACTTCCCTGTTCTCGCATTCTTACTACCTTTATTACGTCATTCCTGGTTTCGCCAGTCCTTATTTAATCCTGGACGTCAGTGAGTGTACAACATAACAGTTTTTCATGTACGACATGGATCATTCTAGCCTACAGCTTCATCGGCTTTTATTTGTCCTTTAAATAAATTTCTTTTGATCTTCGAATGGATCTCTATTTATAATTTTTAAGACTTTAATGTAATGTATTAATGTTTTGGTATGTTTCCTCTTCTCCTTGCATTATTTGATTACATAAGAGATTTATTCTCCTTCAATAAAAAATAGTGTTTATTTGGTTTAATGGCTTAACGAAGAAATGAGAAGTAGTTCATATTTTTTAAGTTCAATAAATGATAATAAAAACGGTTCACCTGTTCAGAGCTCACCTGTTTCTGATTGTCTTAAATATCAATTGATATCATTGATTAAAAATTTACATTAGACAATAATCTGAGTTAACTTAAAAAAACTAAAATTAATTCAAACACATTTGCTCTTCTATTTTTTTGTTGTTATTCCACGTATTTATTTTTGCGTCAAACTTACGAGACTGAGTCCAAAGTAGTCCACGTGTATCCAAATTTAGACCGATTGTACACTGTCCCAATTTTTCCAATCCTCTTTACCAGAAACAATGTTATATTTTTAATGTTTAATGTTATATACTTAATTATTTAATTAAAATTAAATATACAATTAAAATGTTATTTTTATCATGAAAGTGAGTTTGCTGGTAATCTTTGTTTTAATGGAATCTTCGTTGACAGAAAAAATGAAAATCTGTCCCACCTAGGCAATCTTCTTTACATACTTATTTCCAGAGTATTTGGAAACTTCTGCTCATGAGAATTATTAAAAAAAATTCTGACCATCATCTTGAGAGAGAGACAGAGAAAGATCAAAAGAAAGAAACCTGACGTATCCTCCAAATCACAAACAGTCCGAGGCGCCAACCGCTCTTACAAGACAGTCTACCCCGCCCACATCTCCGCCGCCACGGGGCGCCGCCGTCGCCGCCGCCAGCGGCAGCGCCACCCAGCCGGCGCTAGCCCGCTCGGCGCGCCTAATGTGAGTTAATGATTCACTCAGCCCGCGGGGAACTCTCGCCAATTATCCAATTACAGGGCTGCTTAGGCAGCGCGCTAATGAGGGCGGCAACGAAACGGACGGCTGCGCGGCGAGGCGCACCCCCGCCGCAGGATTATGGCAACAATGCGATCGAATCGCCGGCGGAGGCTCCGAGCGGTGCCGCGCCGGCCGCAGCATTAACCAGATCCCGCACGCTCCGCCAGGGGACGTGTGAATGTGTGAGAGAATGAGTCGTAAATATAGTTATACGAATGACTGAGTGAGTGAATGAAACAAAAAGAAAAAGAGAGAAGAAGAACAATACAAAGAACTTTAAATTACCAAAACAAACACCTGTAAATAAAACTAGGCTAGGCCCGAAGAGGTTAGTCATATAATAGTTTTAAGTTAGTAATAAGTTAGTTTTAATTTAGTTTATTTAAGATATAGCCCTCCCCGATCTCCACAAGCCCAATCGGCTGGAGTAACAAATTTACTGCCAGTGGATCGAAGTCGAGGGCAGGGCGCGGTAATTTAAGTTCGGAAATGTTTGGTTCAGAGTAGCCCGTAAGCTTTTAGATTTCGTCAAAGAAATGTAGTGAATAGGAAGAAAAATAGAGTTGGTGGTAAAGGTGCAAAGGGATGGATTGGTTGATGTCTCCGGGTACGTCCACTGTTATGGTCATTAGTCCCGTTAGTGTAGTGAATGTTTTATCTTGGGAATGAAGGCGACTCCTTCCTCGTTGCTTCGCGAGATCCGGAGTCGACCTTCAGGATGCGGCTTGCTGAGGAGGATCATTTCCAGGTATACCCCCCGCAGGGCACCGCTTCAAGATCTTCCTGCAGGTCCCTACAAGTCTCCCGACATGGGTGGTAATGTAATGCATTTAAGTGTTTGTGTGTGTGTGTGTGTGTGTGTTTAAGGGAGGAGGATTGGAAGTAAGAGAAAGCAAAGATTGCGACCGGTCTGTAATGTTATATAGCAGATGAGAATTTTTTTATTAAGCGTATATTTACAATCTGTTAATGAATGCGAACAATAAGCAAATTTCTTGAGTAGTTAATTAGCATTGATTGAAGAAGATACTCATTAGTATCTCTCCATTAATACATTTGGTTACACATATAACTACACTTCAAAATCTGTGAGGCAAATCTAAAAGTTTGAATTTTTTAAGACATCTTATTTCCGGAGAGAAAATAGACTTTAAGAAATTCGGTTGTGTGGAAGCAATCATTCCGCGTTATAGTTAATTCTTTTGTTTTAATTTTATCAGTTACGTCAATTTGTTGTTCATTTATATATTTATTTATTTCCTTAGAGCTGCAATTATATTTTCTCTCTGAAATGGCGCAAAATGTGTTGGCTAGTAGCAAGCAGCAGCCCGGTTTTACAACGCATTTTGAAATGATGAGAATTGGCAGTGCTCGCAGTTTTAGCTAAAAAACTAAAAAATATGGTGTATTTTATAAACTTAACCTTTGTCACAAAATACAAACACACTTTTTAATGTCCGTAACGACGACAAGCTAATGAGTTCCTATGATTGTGATTCTCTTTTCAATACTTTCCCTAATTTAAGTAGTAAATTGAAGCAAATGGATTTGTTCTTGTGAATTATTTGCAAGAGGCTTAACTGATTAACTGAGAAATCAATAAATTCATCTCTTGTAGCAATATTAATGTGCAGCCTTTAAAGCACATTTAAAGAATACGCTGCAGCGATGAGAAATGAAACAATACGAAATATCAGGAAGCGTTTTTAAAATGCAGAGCATGTTTAAAGGCAAATGGAAACTATCTGGAGCGTCAAAACGATTCGAGAGAGGATCCATACATTTTTAGTTTAGAAAACTAGTGCGAATCGTCACCGACATTACGGTGTTACTGAGAAAGTAAATAACAGAAGCCATGAATAGCTAAACGTTTTACGCATCATCTCTTTACGAGTAACTGATTCAACACGACACGTAAGAAATCAGATCGCATAACTCAGAAACAAAACAAAACTGAGAAATTACAATGAATATAAAAATAATATTTTATGTTTAATTAGAATATATATTCACAATTACAAAAGCCTTATATAAAATTACCCTTTTAAATTCAGAATTTCCGAATTTGGCTCAGATTTCTTGCTTGCTTTTCAAACTCTGTCTTGTGCTAAATGAATGTATATGATGATAGTTCGGAGGTTAAACGTACTGAATCGGATGTGAAATAAAAATCGAATATCACGAACAACTACCGTTCTTCGGTACCGCTGGGAGCAAACACTAATTAATTTCGATGATTCGAAGCATACTGAAAAACATATAAACTGTAGAGACCAAAAAGAGGAGAATTACAAAGAACTACAAGTATTCCAATACCTTCTGACTCTCTTTGGATTTTAATTATATTTCTTTGTCCAGTTTTTTAAGGCAGTCTTACTATATTTTGATTGTGAAAAGGTTAATAAAAGGACTTCTATTTTAAATTTGGAATTTTATTTCTCTCGAAGTTTCTAGGAGAACACTTTTCCTCTTCCGCAGGAGTCTGACTAAATATAGAAATGTGTACATGTTTAGTTATAATTGAGGTAATAATACAATTTGTTGTAAATTTAATAATTGTGTACCAGGTACAAATACACTCACCTTAACCATTGATTCTTGAATTCATTGATCTCTGACACCAATGAGAGTGGTGATTTAACTTTTTACAAGATGTAGTTATTAAAAATTACCAATTAATTTAAGACTCAATGGTGAAGGTGAGTTCATTTGCATCTCACAAACAATTATTAAATTTACAACAAATTGTACGAGTATTATTACTTCAATTGTAACTAAACATTATAAGTATTTCTCTATTTAGTCAGACTCCTGAAGAAGAGGAAAAGCGTGCTCCTTGAAACATCGAGAGAAATAAAATTCCAAATCCAAAATTAATGGTCTTTTATTAACCTTTTGATCGTCAAAATATAGTAAGACTGTCTTAAAAAACTGGACAAAGCAATATAACTACGAGTATTACTACCAAGATGAGAGCTAACGACAAAATCAGTACGTGAATGCGTGAAGGAAAGAAGCGAAACAGCTTCCTTGTAGGTCACCGGCGACCGCCGACCGACGGCAGCCGGGAAGGAATGTGAAAGCCCTCAGGAGGTTCTGGCGCTCTCGGGGAAGATCGCATGGATGGAAGCGGCGAGGCGGATGGAACGGGCGTCGCGCGGGGGGGGGGGGGGCGATGCGGGTTGGGGTGGTGCGCAGCGGAACGGGCCGGTGTGGAACTTATCGGGCCGGGGGCCGGAGATGGGTAGGGCAGAGTGGGGTGGGGTGGGGTGGGTGGGGTGGAAAAGGGCAGAGATGAGCGGAGTGGAGTGAGGCGGGGTAGGGCGGAGTGGGGATGAATAGGGCGAATGGAGTGGGGTAACGCGGAGTTGGGTGGAATAGGGCAGAGAGGAATGGGGTAGAGCGGAGGAGGATCGGATAGAGCAGATTGGGGCTGAGTAGGGTGGAGTGGGGCGGGGTAGTGCGTAGAGGGATGGGGTATGATGGTGAGGGGGCGGGGTAGAGCGGAGAGGGGTAGGATAAGGCGGAATGGATCCGTCGGGTCGGGGTTGGGCGGGGTGGTTTGATGCGGGGCGGAATGGAGCGAGGCGGGACGGGACGTGGTGAGGCGGTGTAGGGCGGGCGGGCTGGGCGGGAAACCCTGACGACGGCATGGAGGGTGGCGAGGGGAGTGAATCAGCGGAGGGCAAGTGAAGCGGCCCGGAAGGCAAGCAGGAACGTGAGACGAAGGGCGGAGCACAGTTAAGGCAGGAAGGGGAGCTGCAGATCTCCTCCGAGGCGGAGCACGTCCCGCTGCGAAAGGAATTTCGACTAGTAGGGCTCCGCGCCCTCGCCGCCCTCAGCCGCTCCCGATCGCCTCCTCCACACATCTGACCTCCTAGCCACCTCCACCACTGGAAGCCGTCGACATACTCAATCACCCTACAGTACCGAATCTTGTTACCTATGCCGCAGTTATGCGTACGAGTATGTCGTCTCCATGACGGTCACATGGCATTCCCTAATATCCTGCACTGCCCCATCCACACTAAATTTTTATGACCAAAACATCGTTCTATATCTATTCACCACCTAATCATTTCCACAGATCCCACCGTCATCTTATCTCAAATTCACCAAAAAAACACGAAAATGCGGCACCTTCTTTACATCCTCTATCGCCTCCAAGCCTTCCTCTTCCATTCCCGTCACGCCCCCAAACCAACCGTACGCCTAGAAGTTCGTTCCCTTTTATCATAACAGCATATACTTCTGATGCTGCTGCCGTCACCCTTGCTATCACCTAGTAATCCTTCTTCTCCCTTTACTCTGTCAGCGCCTGCAACGCTCCATGTTTACGTATGATCATCTTCCTACGTCTCTCTTCCTCTTTACTCCGTCAGCGCCTGCATCGCTCCATGCTTCCTTATCATTATCCTATCACTCGCCTTCCCTTTACTCCGTCAGAGCCTGCATCGCTCCATGCCTTCCTCCTCCTCTCTTTCCTTTTGCGACGGCAGCCTGCCCCGGCGGCGCCGCGGCAGATCCTCCGAGGCGAAGAGGCGCGCATTCCGTCTCCACCTTGGAAGATCCCGCTCGCCGCTGTGTGGGGCGAGCGCGCGCGTCCGACCCACGCCTCCGCCGCAAGCGGACGGGGTATGCGCCCCAGTATGCGAGCGCCGGCGCCGGCGCCGGGGGAGGAGACGTTGAAGCATTCGAGCTGATATATTGATACGAGACCCGGCGGATCCCGGCACGCCTTCGCCGAAGAGAGGGCGAGCGCGAGGGAAGAGCGGGGCAGGCGAGAGGGCGTTGAGCCGTGGGCGCGACAGACAGGTCGAGGGATCAGCCGCGAGGCGACGTGCGCGTGTGTGGGGCGAGGGAGGAGGGGAGAGGATTTGGGAGCGCTCCTGCGCCGATGCCAAGCCCTTGTGGGACTCCCGGAAGGCATAATCGCCTCGGCCAATGCGCGATGTTGAACCTTGCTGTTAATAAAACTTTATCAAAACTTTACAATAAACACAAAAGGAGTTTTTTCTGAGCAAAATGAATGAATAATGGGATTTTTTTTAGGTTTCAGCTTTCAAAAGTTGATACACTTACCTTTTTTAGAGATATGTGCAAAATAACATTCATTAAAAATGTCGAATGTATCGCCGTCTTTATACATCTAACTGCACAAATACTTGAGAATATGACTGACGACGTATTACTATCCCAACCGACGAATTGTTAGAAAATAACAGAAAGAAGTTTATTAGAGTCTATTTTTCTTTATTTTTGTGAATAGTGCTTTCCAAAACAAAACCATGAAATCCTTTTTAATCTGGTAAATTGCGTGAGACTTCCCGGGCGGATACATTGAAACGTAAGAATGCTTCGGAGTCTCTAAAAAACAACATAAATTTCATGGAGTATAAAGCATTCATGAAAACATCGAATGCTGAAAGGATTAGAAATTGTAGCTGTGAATATAACATTGACTAAGGAAATATTTGACAATGGTAAACCAGGGGTCTGTGAATAGAAATAAACAATAGTTCAGTCCCATTGGAAATTCTGCAAGCAAATAACCTATTCATTTCAGAAATAAAAAAAAAAATTCTCGATCACGCATTTCCGATCCAGCATGTGCAATTGTGAACACTGTTTGCGTATTATTTACGTGTGTAAATTATCGATTCTCTTTATTTGCATGTCTGTGCTTCGTTAACGTTTGATTTTAGCGAGCACAATGCCACGTGTAAACGCTGCGGGTGCAGGTGATTAAACAAGTTCTTTTGGATGATTGCAAACATGAAGTCTTCTCAAAAATAACCAATGCAAATGTTGATGAGTAAATGTTCCATGACGCATTACTGAATTTGAAATATTAAAAAATGCATTTGTAAAATAATTGATTTTTTCTGTTTATTTTTTAAATCTTCTTTCTATGGACTATGAACATTTAAGAGTAGATGTATGTAACAAGGGCAGATGTCTGCCCATGTTAAATTTGCTACCATTGATGTACCTTTTTTAGAAAATGCTTAAGTAGACAATTTTTATATTTCGCAGACATAAAGCTACAGCTTTTGTTATTATTTTGAAATTTTTTGAGTTAATCAATAAATAGTTAGCATTTTCATCAATTATAACTTTTGCCCCAAATTTTTCAAAATTTTTGGAAACATTTCATGTTGTTAATTATCGAACAATGTTTATATAAATATGTCAATTTATTCCCAATACTATACAGAATGTATCCTGTAAATTCTAATAAATTGTGAATAATACTTTCTGAGAAAAGATAGATTTACTACAAAATAAGTACATTTTCGGTAAACGCCATTTCAAAAGTCACTGGTTACTGCTCTAGTAGAACATCTGTTCTCCGTATTCTGGATCATCTCCTTCAGGTGAAAAGACAAGCGTATGAACAGGAGCAGCACTCATTAACAACCCAACGTGGGTACAAACAACAACGTCCCAAAAGAAAAATGTTGAGATATTTGAAAACAAGCGAGGTTTTAATTATTTATTTGGCCAAAAAACAAAAATCGACATCCATTTGGTGGTACCCCTCCCCTTAATGCCATTTGTTTCCATTTACAGAAATTAGACACTCTGATAAAATATAAATAGATTGTTTCGAGTGGACAATTTTCTACAGTATATCATGTACTCAGGTATTTTCGTAAAATTCATATTCCGTTTATCTTCTCCCTCTCGGCCCTGCAATGGGCCGAGAAGCAGCAACAATTCGTGCAACGGTGTGACCTCTGGAAGCCCCGAAGTGGCCGGGCACAATGCACGCGGCGCTCAAACAAGTGTCACGGGGAGCGGGGGGCTTAAAGGCCCCGGAGGGCGCCCGTCCCCCTCCCGCTTCGCAGCTTCTCTCCGCCCTCTCGGTTCCGCCCCCGGCTCCGCGGCGTCGCTCCGGCTCTTCCCCGCCCCGCCCCGCCCCGCCCCGCCCCTCTCCACCACCACCGGCTTGTGCCCGCCCGCCCTGCCCCGTCCCCGCCCCCGCTCCGCCAAAAAAGACAGGCGCCCCTGAAAGGGCCGCAAGCGCCACACAATGAGCCCAAGGCGCAGAAACAGATATCGGAGCGGAAGGGGGGATCGGAAAGCAGGCGGCACAGCGCTGCGCGGCGCGGGGACGCCCTCATCTGCTCTCCCCTCCGCCCCGGACCACGTGACACACCGCCATGCGCACGCTGCTCCGAACCCGTCTCTTCTCCTTTCCCCCCACTTTCTTCACCTACTTCTCCATATTCATTTCATTTTCTATTTTCACATCCCTCTTTTGTTTTCTTGTCCCTACATATTTCTTTTACCTTCCACACAGAATTGAGTTTGGTTGTCTTTTTCAAATGTTGGGAATCATCTAAGGTATCTCTTAAGTTTCCATCCCAGTTTATTTTCCCATGTGCCTTACTCCTGAACTCATCCATGAATCAAATATTTAAAATTGCGCACATTCATTCCAATGACTATGCCACGGTAATGGATGTCATAACGTCATGATCTCGCGAGTATAACACGAGAAAAGTAATGGCTCCAGTACAGCAATATTCTGAAACTTTTGGTTCAAATATGTTTCATTTATCTGAAATAATGTTTTACCTTCTCTTATATAACGTAGAATAATGAAAGTTATGTTATACTTAAAAAAATAATGTCGAGATAACAGCAAACAACACAGATTGACAACACAGATGGAAAAGGTTCAGTCTTCAAAAACTATTTTTTTTAATATTAAAAATTCTATGCAATTTCATCTTTGAAAATAACACAATTTTGTTAATCTACGGCCAATCTAAGTTGATTTTTTTTTTCGATATAAAGGAAGCCCTGCATTGAGGGGGGAACGTGATAGTTCCCGGCTCGCATTCTGCGTAGGTGCGATTTAGTCACAAAGTCACGATTTAGTAATATCATTTTAAAGAAGAGATAGTATAACTGAAACAGTAAACTAAGCGATTATTTTGACAAAGAAGCAAATTATTCTGAAAATCCTGTGCATGAAGAGAAATTTATTAGGACATTTTTAACGGCCATTATCCGTAAGTTCAATATTTTGAAATATAAAGAATCTTTTCTATCAAACCAAGAAAGATATAAAGCTGAAACTTTTTAAGCTAAGAATTACCTCGTTTAGTTTACACTCAATTATTCCCAGTAAAATATGTAGACATTTTGGAAATAGTTAGAGATATACATGAAAAGAAAATGTATAAAAAAGTAAAAAAATATAAACCAAATAATAATTATTGAATAGGAATGCAAAGCATTCAGTGTATTAAATTCTAATCTATATTCCTGGCATTTTTCAAATTATTAGCTTCATTTCATGTTCAAAACTTCTTAATATATTGGAAGTCCTCGTATTCTTTTGAGGAAAATCGTGACCATTTTCCAAAGATGCATTAACAACATTTCAATTGAAGATTAAAAAATTACATATGTCATTTTTCGTTCTTCTCGCTAATATTTACAGTATATACATTTCTAGAATTAAAATTTTGAAATAGTCTCTTTTGAAGTTTTGGAATTAGAAATCATATTTAAACGTTTCTAGTAAGTAAACCATCAAATTGCAAATTTTCCAAGCAAACCACCAAATTTTCAAAAACGCTTCAATGAATTTCCGAAATTTTCGATTCGAAAAAATCTCCCTCTTATGATATAAGAGAAAGCGTCGTTTTAATTTTTTTTCAGGAGAATGAAAAAAATGTATTGTTAAAAATTGCATGTGATTATTTATAAATGATAATACCTACAAAATAAATATGTTAATAAAACTACAGGTGCGAAAACATTACGTACTTTCTCGCCTTTAGTAATTGTTTTGTAATACTATTTATACCACAATTTCGCTCCGAATTAACCCCTCAGTCATAATTTTTTGTAAAATCCATTACAAACAGAGGAAAATTTGGTGAGAAAACTAAATATTTTCTAGAAAATATCAACACAAAGACAATTACAACTGCTTTTCATACACATAAATCATGTCAAAATAATGAGACGTAATTCACAGACATTTGCGAGTCACGACGCGGAATGCCATTGTTGCATTCCAATCTGATATTCCCTGAAGGCTAGTAATTTTTTTATTTCATAAATTTCAAATACGTTTTAAAGTATTTCTAAAAGATTAATTTGTAAACGTGTAAGAAAAGCTCCAATATAAGAAACTAACAAACAAATATGAAATAATATTCAAATGTTAACTTACTTAGCATCCAACTGCGCGGAATCGTATCTCAGAATAGGTACGCGAAGCGCAGGATATTCGGAGCGGGGGACCACGTTTGACGGCAAATTATTAAAAAATACTCATATTTTCGAAAAATTCAACATGGTCTTATTTGTAAATTTGTCACAATTGTAGTTGTAGGAAGATTCAGAATTCTTTTTAATTTTTTTAATTTTCGAAAAATAAGACATTTTAACCAACATGAGACCTATAACATTCTTTTAAGCGACCTTTACGCTAAGTTCCAAATTGACACAAAAAATGTGCCTTTTAAAAAAATGGCTTAAAGAAAATGAAAATTGCCCATGTTTGACACGAATTTGTTCACAAAATACTCATGTTTTCGAAAAATTGAACATCCCATTATTTTTAGATTTGTTTTTATGAACATATTTCATTTACTTAAAGTTCATCTTCAAAATGGTAGTTGAAGCAAGACGCCGTTAAAATTTAGAAATTTTTTCAATTTTCAAAAATTTAGGGTTGTCAACGATCATGCGACCTGTGCCATTCTCTTAAACATCCTCCACACTATCCAATAACAAAATTTAATTAAAAAGTAACCATTTTTTGAAAACTTTGAAAATGTCCCGCTGGCTTCGTGTAAAGTACCCCCTGAAAATTAAAATATCGGTTTCAAGTTCAAGGGGCCACAACTTCAGCCAGATCGATTGGGGAATATCAATTTTGGAGAAAATCGGCTGAACGGTTTAGCCGCTAGCGATCATAGACGGGCAGACGTTTTACCTTCATTCGATTTTTCGGAATCAAGAACCCCAAAACAAGAATTCTGATTTTGTCAAGTGTTAGAGATTTTTTTCTAAATTTGGCATCTGTATTTATCCACTTTCCCATTGCCAGGGCCCTGTAATGAGAGTTTTTCTGCGGAAAATTCGCCGTTTTTCCGCGCAGCTTTACATAACTTTCTAACCATAATATACCACCATTCTTTTTAACCATAACATAAATTGGATACATCTTTAAATTTTATTTTCTACGTTTTCTGGGGGAATAGGCAACGTTGAAAAATTTTGGTTATTGATAGAGTAATGATGAACATTTTTGCATTAAAAGAAATTTCAAGCATTTCTGCCATGGAAATAAATGGACTTCAGTACAAGCTCATGTAATTGATTTCTGTATGCTTAATATTACAAAATTGCATTTGAAAAACTCAGTTGTTGACCTTTTTCTGGGTGTAAACTGCGTTCTTGTTTTCATCTGGGTGCATGTGAATGGAGTTGTTTTCTGAAATGGAGATCGAGAAAGAAGATAGAAGTTTACATTGCTGCTTTATGGCGAGCGAATGTTAAAGTTCTTGAGTTGAGACGGTCTTCAATTAGTGCTCTAACACTGTTTGCAATGGTGGGCGATGCAGAGGAAAATTCCCACGCATCCCTCGCAGCTGCCCCTACAAAAGCAGCCGGAGGTTGGGAAGCTGTTACGACAGCAACAGTATAAGATGAGAGATTAGACTTGAGCTCAAGAGACGGACATGCGGAAGGGAAGAGAGACGGACATAAATTCGTGGAAGAAGCTAAGAGTAATAATTGATCAAGTCAGTGCAAATAGCGAATAACTATCAAAATCTAAATCCGGCGATAGTCATCGTAGGTAAATAGGCAGTAGTCATCCTATATTTAAAGATTTAGTTAAAGATTACGACTAAGAACATAATGTTACTGACGACATATTGTTCAGAGTTATTAATAGGTAAAGAGTATCAGTCATGATGTAGATAATTAATTTCAGCAGAATGAAAATGATGATTTAAGTGAAGACAAAAGCGGTGCAACTTCTACCACTCACTCTTTCAATATTACTTCCATTTCTTCTCCGTATCATATCATACTATCATTTCTCTGACGTAGACGAGAAAAGAAAGAATCATTGACGTGAAACCAAGAGGGATCCTTGGATAGGGCATGAAAAAATATATAGGAGTGGGGCTAGTTTAAAGTGGCGAAACTCTACCATAGATTTCCTCAGTGAAGTAACTAGCTGAGATAACTCAAGGAAACAACTGTTACCACTATAGCGTCTCTGACCACGAAGTACTCGGATGCGAGTCCCGATGGTGGTGGATTTTTGATAGCAAGGTCGATTTTAGTCTTGGTTTGGAAGAGAATTCCAGCGGCCGGGTGCTCCAATTGATACTTTTCATGTGTTTTTTTCTTATCTATATCAGCATGTGCCGGAGGAATACCCGAACAAACGGGACTCAGACCTCGACCGATCGCCTTCAAATCGACTTCATCTTTATACCCTCCTTTCCACTTACACTTACACACTTTCGTTAATGTAATGCCACAGTAGAAGCTTAGAACATGTCATCTGGGTACCCTGTTGGCTGTGAAACCTGGAGGTGGAGAAACCTCTTGCGGACTGATCTCTAGGTCGGCGCCGGATCTCACGAATCAACTGGACGAGAGACCACCATCACCTCCAAAGATATAAGAAGCACTATACATATGGGAATAATTTCCAGAGCAACTGATGCCCCCGGGAATCCGAAATAAACAAGAGCAGTGCCCTAACAAACGGGCCACAGACCGCGCGCGATCTTTCCTTTCTCTTCCTTGTCCTATCCTCACCCCCTTATACACACACTGACACTAACATGCACTACCGTACTACACATTCCGGGAGACCAGTCGGGCGGTGCCGCGCTGGTGGGAGATACCTGGATGATGGGGAAACCCCCCTAGTCGGCGGTAGGTCGGAGCCAGATCTCGCCATCCAGCGGGGAAATGATCCTCCCGAGGAAGAAAAAGCACACTGCCACCTCCCGAGGAAAAAAAACACTACATTTACAGGACTAAAGACCTCTGTAGTTGACGCGCCCGGAATCACGAACAATCAATCAATCAGTGGAGGAGCACCGATGTGCCAGAAGAGACAGCAGAATGGTGGCTATGGCGGTAGTAACGGTAGCTCTGGCGGTGGCGGCAGGGCGGTCTCCAAGACCTCAGCAAAGGGGGTGGAAAGGGGCGTGTGCTGGGGCGGCGGTGCAGGAGCCATCGATTTATCGGTTTAATTAGGCGGTGCTGGCGCCGCCGGCTTTAACGCAATCGTTAGAGGCTCCGCGCGGCGATGTCGCGCCCGCACGGCCCTCCGCCCGCGTCGAGGTGCCGCGCCGGTGGGGGGGTGGAGGACTTGGTCGGGGTGGAGGACTTGGTCGGGGTGGAGGACTTGGTCGGGGTGGAGGACTTGGTCGGGGTGGAGGACTTGGTCGGGGTGGAGGACTTGGTCGGGGTGGAGGACTTGGTCAGGGTGGAGGACTTGGTCGGGGTGGAGGACTTGGTCGGGGTGGAGGACTTGGTCGGGGTGGAGGACTTGGTCGGGGTGGAGGACTTGGTCGGGGTGGAGGGATTCCAACAGATGCGCTGTGGGCTGCCGTCTCAGTGGGTGGGGGATGTGCAGCATGCGTGTTCGGTCTTTTGAGAAAGAAACGGGAAATGATCGAAGGGAGTGTGAGGAGGGAAGCTGGAGAACCAGGAAAGAAGAGGAGAAATACAATTCCCCAATTTCTGACATGACCTTAATATATTTTTCAAGAACTAAAAATGATAGTACGTTCCTCCTAGGGGCAAATGCTCTTAGGAGTTAGTAGTGAATATGAACGTGTGTTATGGTGTATCCTATTATAACATTTGTTTAAATTGTGGAAAGGGTTAGAAGTCACATATCATCCGAACTTTCTCTAGTTATCTCTCATATTCCATTTCCATTATGACTTAAATCATATACTCTCATTCCCTCGTTACATGTCAATGCAATGACATTTAATGAAAGATATGTTTACATTGTAATCATATTATTGTCATTCCTGTGAGACGTGTATTTGACACTCGTTCCTTCGCTGCCATTTACTATTCAAATTAGAGCCGATATTATGAGAAAAAATAATATAAATGAAGTAAAATTATATAGCACTTCACGCACATATTCACAACTAAAATAGGGTAACAAACGTATGTATAACAGTACCAACATTTCTTTTACCAAAGTTAATAATAAAAAAGACTGTAAAACATTGCTCCACCATGCGAATTAATTAATTGCCGTCTGACTGTTTTACAGAAAACATTTTCTAATGTTCATTTGTCGGATCTTTATCTTCATTCCTTGCAGCTTATTGTTAAGATAAGTATCTTAACAGTCGAGGCCCCACTTTTAGTCACTTCATTAACAGATGACAAGTTGCATTTAAGTGTTACAAACAATTTAAAACATTGAGAATTATTCTGGGAATAGAAAGAACAAACATTAACAATTACATTTTCAGCTATAAATAAATAAACGCTCGTGCTTAGTGACGTATTACTTCACATCTCTAAATAAAATTTAAAAATATTTGACCTAGAAACAAAAACTGTGAAAAAATAGACTAATAAAAGGAAGTTTGATTTTGTTGGAATGCGTGCTTAAAGAAGCAGGAAACTGGAGACATGAAAGGAAGCTCGAGTGGGTAAAATTGGTATTAGAAGTGCTCCGGTAGAAAGATGGAATTACGCAGTTGCACGAGGAAGCCAAGGAGATTGCCGATCTAATGAATGAGATGGGGGGGAGGCAAGTAGTACAATCAAACAGAAAGAAACTTAAAAACGTCAAGAGACAGGTAAAGAAAGGAATTTGTCGGCAGCAGGCCATGATTTGAGAATGCGATGGTATATTCGTCGGCGGAGTCGTCTACAGGTAGTCGTCGTGTTAGGACGTGTTTCGGAGCAGCTCCGTAAAGTGAAAGGCCATGGGTTGCGACTTGGCGGTTTACCGCGCCCGCGTGGGCATCTGGGCAGGGCACCTGCGTGTTTTCCGGGTGGCGAAGGGGCAAGCGGTGCGCGTGCGGTCCGGCGACGGCGTGGCTTTGCTCTGCGCAGCAGTTTTGGCCACTCTTCTTGTGATCGGCGGAGTTGAGCAAAATCCTGGTCCTGCTACTGAATCGTCGGTATCCATGTGCCCCAAATGTGATCGAAGCGAGAGAAGACTTCGGAGACTTGAAGCTGAATTAACCGAAGCCCAGCAGTGCATTAGGAAATTAAGCTTCAAGATCCAGGAGTTGGAGAAGCAAAGTGTCTACGAGCGATCAACGCATTCGAGTACCGAAGCAAACAACACCGTCATTGATGATGAGCCTTATAAGAACAAGGTTAAAGTGCTCGGAGATTCGATGCTACGCCACAGCGGAGGAGTTTGCAAGAAGAAAGGAGCCGACGTTTCTTTCTTTCCAGGGATAAACGTTGTGCAAATGAAATCCGTCGTGGAAAGAGCGCAAGAAAATGAAGCCGTGGAAGTCGTCCTTGTGCACGTGGGTACAAATGTATCGAAGAGGCAACCCATCTTCGACACTGTGAACCAGTGCGTGGAGTTAGGCCGTGCTGTAAAAAGAAAATTCAAAAACGCGCGAATTGTTTTATCTGGTGTGATGCAACGCAGAGATGTGCACATCGGTAGGACGTGGCAATTAAATCGAGGGTTACGATGGGCATGCGGAAAGATAGACGGTCATTTCGTAGACCCAAATCACTGGCTGGGGCCAGAAGACCTCGCACGGGATGGTCTTCATCTAAATTTCCGCGGTGCATGGAAGCTGGGCCGCCTGCACGATGAGGTTATTCAGTCATGCTTGCGAGGCAAGTGACTGCACAAAAGAAAGACTGTGGCAGCGGCGGAGACGACGGCGGCGGCGGTGACGGTGACGGCGGCGGCTTCGTGGGAAGCGCCATCCCGACATATAGTGACTGCTGCGCGGGAGGAGGCGACTGCTGCGCGGGAGGGGTCGATAGCTGCGCGGGATGAAACAACTACTGCGCGGGCGCAGGCACCTAAACAAGACGCAGGGATCCCAAAATCAGACTTGCAGGTGAGGAAAGGCTTCACTAGATTGTTGCAGGTGAACTGCCGTAGTATCATGAATAAGGTAATAGAATTTTGGAATTTAATTGAGGCTTGTGATCCTGATATCGTGATAGGTACAGAATCATGGCTCTCGGATGCGGTAGCGAATTCGGAAATTTTTCGGTCTGATTATATTACGTTTAGGAGAGATCGCGAAACTAGAGGCGGCGGAGTTTTCATTTGCGTGAAAAACACATTAAATGTCGCATCAAATTGGGTTGATAATGTTTTTGAAATGACGGGGTTGAAATTCATTGTTTAGGAAATATCCTAGAAATAATTGCTTGCTATCGTCCACCGGCTAGTAGTTACGAAATCTTAGGCGCCATACACGAAAGAACTAAAAACATAAATAGCCATCCAGTAGTTATTGCCGGAGATTTAAATCTTCCAGACACTAATTGGAAAGGGTGCGTTTGCGACGGAAATGTGCAGCAACTTGTCAATAGACTTGTTTGGGACAACGGATTAGCGCAGGTAGTAGACCAGCCCACTAGACAGGAAGCGCTTCTAGATATTTGCCTCGTTAGACCGAAAGACTTATTCTTATCGTGCGACGTCATGGAAGGTATAAGTGACCATAAAGCAGTTCTTGTCGACTTGGACTTAAGTACTTCAAGGAAAAGTATTAACGCCGGATTTCCACTGAGGGAATACAAGAAAACGAATGTAGAAGGGCTTCAAAAATACTTAAGAGAACAGTACGAAGGGTTTCTTAGAATAGAAGGGGGGATTGAAGAAATATGGCGAGGATTTAAAAATATTCTTGAAAATGCCGTGCAGACATTTGTGCCGTGCAAATTGTTAAAAAGTAACCCCGATCCAGAATATTATAATGCAAAGATTAGATGCATGAAAGAAAAACCAGAAAGGCGTTTAGAAACAGACACATTAGTGATAACCATATGTCATTATTTCGAAGTATTCAAAAGCATTAGAAAAGGAAAAGAAAATTGCGGAAGAACGTCATTTGAAATATATCCTTGATGCGGACGGCAGTAATTGGTCGAAATTTTTAAGTATGTTCGTAGAAGGAAGGGAAACAAAGATGAAATACCAGTTGTTCGGATAAATAATTCGCAAGTAACTGACGACAGGGAAAAAGCAAACGCTTCTAATGCGTATTTCACGTCGGTATTTCAGCAGAAAACTAACGATACACGGATACCAACGTTATCAGATAGAAATCTATTTTATATCGACGTAAATACTCTACGGAAAAGAATAAAATTAATGAAAAGCGGAAAATCTCGAGGGCCCGATTGTATTTCCACGGATATCATTAAATTAGGCGGTGAGGCTATTCTACCGTATCTAATTAGATTATTTAATGTCTCTATCAATAACGCTTGCGTACCGGAAGATTGGAAGTTAGCACTCGTAGTACCTGTTTTTAAAAGCGGTGATAAAACAGTCCTTAGTAACTACAGACCGATAAGTCTCACATCAGTCGTATGCAAACTCATGGAACAATTAATTACTAACTACATCCGGAAAGAATGGGAGGACAAGGAATGGCTGTATCAAGGTCAACACGGTTTCAGGAACGGTTTCTCATGCGAAAGTCAGCTTGTTTCCCTTCTACAGGACCTAGCCGATGAAATTGATAATGGGGGAAGGGTAGACGCGATAGTAATAGATTTTGCTAAAGCTTTTGATGTTGTTCCACACGATCGTCTTGTAAACAAATTAATAGATTCGGGTATAGACACAAGGGTGGTGGCTTGGATAAACGAACTACTACGTGATAGGAAACAAAAGGTTCGAATAGGAAGCTTTTTATCAACCTCCGCTAGTGTTACGTCAGGAATTCCACAAGGAAGTGTCATTGGACCTCTCATGTTTCTCGCCTTTGTGAATGACTTGCCAAAACATTTAGCTTCAAATGTAAGACTCTTCGCCGATGACTGTATCATCTATCGGGTTATCAAATAAGAGGAGGATGTAGATATTTTGCAGCGAGACACAGACAAATTACACTCCTGGGCAGAAACAAACGGCATGGAAATAAACAGTTCGAAGAGCAAAGCCATCACGTTTGGTAGGGGTCGATGTTATGGTGAAACAGTGTACAAATTGAATAACAATGTCATACCTACAGTTACATCTTGCAAATATTTAGGAATACAGTTAGACAGTAAATTGAGTTGGGAAAATCAAGTAAATTTCGTTGTAGGGAAAGCCTGGAGATCTTTACATTTCGTTATGCGGATTCTAAAGAGGAGTACGGTGAAAAGTAAAGAATTAGCTTATATGTCACTAGTGCGACCCGTGTTAGAATACGGCGCGGTATGCTGGGACCCGTACAGAATATCGCAGCAAGGTAATCTAGAAAGGCTCCAGCGCAGAGCATTAAAATTCACTTTCAGGGGTACAAAAAATAAAGGTGCATGGGAGTCACTCAAAAAAAGGCGGATTAAGTTGCGACTCTGTGCTATGTACAAAGCATACAAAGGTTCTCCTGCTTGGGGTGAAATTAATCGTCGTCTAGGAAAACCTACTTACTTCGGTAGAGCGGATCACAAGCACAAAATTACGACAAGAGTGCAGAAAACGGATGTTGGGAAATTTTCATTCACAAACAGAACTATTAGAGACTGGAACAGTTTGCCTGCGACAATCTTTGAACCCTTTCCTCAAAACCTGAGAAAATTTAAAAATAAATTAGTTTCCTAGCTATTCATCTATATTTTATGTCATTGTATTATTGTTAAGTTTCTACTGTTAAATAAGTAGAATTTCCTATTAAGTAATTTGTCTAATTGTTATTATTAGTAGTAGTTGTAGTAGTATTGTCATTATTATTATTATTATTATTATTAGTATTATTATTTATATTCCTGTAGTGCAGTGCAGTGCAGTGCAGTGCAGTGCAGTGCAGTGCAGTGCAGGTGTTGTGTAGTGGAGGGAAAGAAATGCGAAAGAGATGCATATCAGTTAAGTGTTGTGAAGTGCAGTGCAGTGAAGTGAACTGAAGTGAAGTGGAGTAAAATGAATTGGAGTAAGGTTTGCGCTGTGAAATTATGTACCATTATTCTTAATTATTGTTTTTTTTTTCCTAAATCAAGTACTCTCTTGTAATTTAAATATTCTGCCACCAAGTAATGATACTTCATTGCAGAATTAATAATAAATCTAATATGATATTGAAATTTGCCCAAGAACCCTCCGGTTGAGCTACTTGGTCGGTGAGTTCTGAAAGACTCCTAGGAGCGTAGTCAATGAGACAACGTGTTGGCTTTAGTTTCTGGAAGTGGACAGTGATTGCAAACGTAGGCGAAAGAGGGAGAAGCTGCTGCTGAAGATAATGAAGATGAAGCATGGGGGAAAGCAGGCAGTTTATGCATTAAGTATTAGAATCACCAACAAGTGGTGGGAGTAGTTGATCCACAGAGAAGCCTGCAGTGAGAACAATTAGTAGATAAATTAGCGGCTATCTCGATCAAAGTAGAAAGAAGAAGCAAAGAATAAAACAGATGGAAGGACTGAGGATACGCAGAGCACTCTGATGAGCAGAGCAGACAATGAGGCATGCGGAACAGACATTGGAAGGAGGCGAGGGTGAGAGTTGGAGAGACCAGTGGGACACAGTGGGAGCTGGATAACGAGTAGTTTGTGAAAGCAAGGGATGTGAATAGAGGTCGCAGTATGTATTGATGAGTAAAGCAGAAGATGAGGTCCAACAGTGGAACAGTGTAGTAAGGAAGCGGGATTGGAGAATCCAGTGGAAGGCAGTCGGGGCTGGAGAGGGAGTAGATTGTGGAAGCGATGTGAACAGGTGAAGGAAGCAATGGAATTTGATGATCAGAAGACGATGATATGATAAAGTGGAACAAACATTGGAAGCAAGGAACGGAATTACAACTCCGTGTGTCTATGAAGGGACCAACGGGACGCAATGCGAATGCGTAGATTGTGTAGGAAAACGGTCTGAAAAGGAGACAAAGCAGTGGATATTAATGAGCAGGGGACACGATGACATCAAACTGACTTTGAAAGCAAACGATGAAAGAACACCAACTGCAGGCATTCGGGCGAGTAGATTATGGAAGCAAGCGATGTGAACCGGTGAAGTATGGAATTGGAGAGGAGCAGATTGTGGAATTAAGCGTTGAGAACAGGAGAAGGACGCAGTGAAAGTAGATATTCAGAAGAGACGATGATATGAAACAGTGAAACAGACACAGGAAGGAAGTGATGGTAGGGGAGAGGTGTAGAGAATCCAATGAGAGGCTGTGGGAGCGGGCAAGCGAGCAGAGTGTGGAAGCAAGCGAGGGTGAAAGCTAGAGACACCAGTGGGACGTAGTAGGAGCTGGAGAACGAGTAGATTGTCGAAGCATACATACATACATACATACACGCGTACATACATATCATACAAAGACCTAGGAACCCTCTCATACACACCAGTCTGCACCTATTGAGACATATGTATAAGCATTTTTACCTAACACTACAATATAATGTACAAGACTATACAGAAGAAGCACGAAGTAGGTGACGATCAAAAGAGTTGAAACAGTGGAACAGGACACTGGAAGCAAGCGAGTGTTGGGGAGCGGGGGCGGTGAATCCAACGGGAGGACGAGCGGGCGTGCTTCGGGTGGTCTGCAGCAGCGCGGCGGGGGGGGGCGGGGCGGGCGGCGGCTTCGTTATCGCGCCCGCGCACGCGGCGCGGCAGCGGCGGTCGGCGGCGCTGGCGCGGAGGAGACCGCAGACCGCAGACGGGGCCCCGGCATCCGCATGAGCATGCCGACCACGCGGCCGCTGCGACGCTGTGCGGATATATCAATTACTCCACGCGCCGCCGCCGCCGCCGCCGCCACGGCCGCCGCCCACCGCCCGACCAGCCGCGCCGGACGCCAATCTGGCCGGAATGTGAGCTAGGGGGCGGAGGCGGTGAAGGATGAGCAGCAGGAGGCTTCAGCATGAGCGACCTGGTTGTACACTCAGTGGAGAGTTTTTTGCATAACTTGAATCACTATTTCGTGTGCGCTTGAATCACTATTTCGTGTGCGCTTGAATCACTATTTCGTGTGCGCTTGAATCACTATTTCGTGTGCACTAAGAATTGGTTATTGAGCTGCTGCGCATGCGTGAACTCCACTGCTATGTTAGAGTTATAGCGAAGACCAGAAATCGCAAGTACCAGACATCGCACAATATGCGTCACGTGATCACGATAAATGCAAAAAGAGTGTGGGGAACGGGAGACACTGGACCACGTAGGGAGACTGTGAAGAAACTGCTTTGGTGGACCAGGACTATTCCCTGATTTAAACATAGTTGCACTTCAAGGTCACGAACTGCAAAGAAATGGGGACATTGTTATTCAGTCCGGAGCTCTAATATCAAAATTTAAGTCCTAGCGTAGCTCCCGATTGGAGGACAGTGTTCCCTCTCCTTCGAGCTCGTGACCTTGACCGTGAGGTATTAAATCGTACCGTATTCGTTGGTCAAGAGAGCGGCAAAAAGGCAACGAAAGAAAAGTGGTAATTTAAAAAAAACCACTGAACAGGAATGTACAAGCCCCAAGATCTGCTTGATTTTTGGATATAATAGTAATACAATACAATAATTAGCGCATATTTTTGCATATCATGAATGGTCTTTGCATTGTCAATTTAGTGTGAATGTGAGTATATGTGTAATTAGAATTTTGGTTGTCGTTCTATGATATGTTGTATGTTATTGACCTTGTGTTATGACCATGCAAAACAGTTGTCTAAAAATAAATGCAATACATGGCATTGTTCCGCGTTAAGGAAATTAGGAAGAATTTTTTTATTTTGGTAAGAATTAGAGTTTCCATCAAAACAATCCTCCGATGTACAAGGTGTCAGCCGAGATCTCGTAGTGCGGTGAATTTTCGAGCCCAGACTATAAGAAAATGAAACTTTTCTGTCATAGAAAATTATTTTGACTGATTATCATGACTGATAAAATTATATTAGATCTATTAAATAAGGTATTTGGTAAGCATAATAGTTATATTCAATGCACGGTTAATTTGAGAGGGCAGTATGGGATTTCAATAATTTCATTTCGTACTATCTCGGCTGTATGAATTGAAACACTGTCACAAAACAACCAACCGCCTTATGATGTCATAACTGCAGTCTGCTGAATTTCTGAAGTGAACAGTTTTAAAATAAATGCTTCATGATATTATTTGCAAGCATTATATGTTTACAAAAAATACCAAAGATATAGAATATTATTTCGATGTATAAAGAAAGTGTACAAAATGTATTATGTGGATACCGCGCATTATTCTTCTCGTGCGTAAAATACACTGGAAGAACCATAAAATCTTAACATTTGCTTAGGCCGGAATCTATCAGAAATGCCCCAATTTTAAGTTTACAAATATTTGAAATGGCAAAGAAAGCAACACATCCCAACCGGATGATTCCTACTAAGATGAAATAATACGTTAACAAATTTCAGGGATACACTTAGTCGAACCAACGTATTAATATCTCTCAATTCAATAAATGTTGCTTGGTGTTACTGCAAAGATTGAATTTCTAAATTCCCATCAAAATTCTATTACTTGTTTTTATTCTGATGTTCCTTAAGAATTATGACGGTGACTTCGTGTCAATGATTGTCGGCTTAGCTGCTACTCCATTTATATAGGTACTACTCGGTTGCATCCTGAATGTGTGGTTGACATTATGTTCTCCTTAACTCTACATAGCGGCACTAGAAACACACGTGAGTAAGGCGGGTTGCCTATTTACCACCATAAATATACAGAGCGTCAGGAAAGTCTCTCCGCACAGAGCTGAATCAGGGAGCCCTACTAGAAAGTACGTTTATGTTGGTAGCAACCAGATCACTGGGAAACAAATGAAGGCGACAACACTCCAGCATCTGTTATGATTGTGGCGAGTATGCAATTTGCATTTTCATTTGTTACAAGCTGCAGTTCGTGCCGCCAACTAAATTTCTGTTGCTCACAAGCCAATGGTAGCACTGTGGAGAGACTGTCCTGGCCCAGTCGTACTATAGAATGTCCCAACAATAGTTTGCAGTGGAGTTAAATGGAGCTATCTCTGTTCTTTCTGGCAATTTGGTTGTCTCAAATTACTATCCTTGACTAACACCACTGCTGTAGGTATTTCAGAAATAAAAATTGAAAATAAAAAGAGTTTAAAACCCATTTATGTGTATTGTAGGAAACTAAAAAAAACTACGCTAAAAATATTTTTGCAGATTCGCATACATTATGAACAATTGCAACATAAGTATTTCAAATTTTTACAATCACTTGCTTTTCACTGATCAATACTTATAAACTTATCATCACTACATTTTGAACAAAATATGGTATGGAAATGCTTGTTTTTAGATTACGAGTACTCTGTAACAGTTTAAATGAATGGAGTTAAAAATTAAGAATATAAATATTATACTTGAATTGACTAGACGGAATTTCATCGATAAAACTACAATAAGTCAGCATGTACTGTAGTCGATAATTCATTTTGTCTTGTAAAAGGTGAGGTAGAAGATTGTACTTTCGTATTTTGTTTATATTGTTATTAGTAAAAATCCTACGTTTTCCACCTCGAAATACTTCAAAGAAGCAAGAACCAAAACAATTTCAGGCATTTTTTGTTTTTTGCTTAGTAAATTTTTAATGGGTAATCGTAGTGCAAAAATTGTTATATAGCTTATAAAGGTCTCAACCAATTTTTGTAATTAGTTTTCTTAACCAATTAGTAACAGTTACGAGATTTTAAAATTTCATCAAATTTTCCTTTTTATTCTGAAGTTGCATCAAATTAGTAATGGTCTCTCTAATGTAGTATTTTGAATTCTTGATGTCATCGTCTCTTGTATTTTTTCAGTAGTGTACCTTTGGGTTCCGGCTCTCACACGCAATCAATCTTTATAAATGAGGGCTCTAAAGAAAGAGAATTACACGGAGACTTGACGAATTCCACTTTGACTTTAAAAATATGAAGGATTTGTTTAAAAAAATACAACGAAATATTCATGTAAAATGCAACCCGCATTACATGTCAACCTATATCGGCAAATAACTCATAAACAAAGCGTTTTAGAGGCCTAAAAAGTAAACTTTTGAGGCCAAAGGCCTCAAAGCAGCGTTTTTCACACCATAATCTACAAGATGACACATTCGCCGATCTATTCATTTAACTTTTCGGTTCCACGCTTTAATACTATCAAAGCCACCTCAATATTTCCACCCTTCCTGCTGCAAGCAATTTTTGGGGCGACACGCTTAGAAGGCTTAGATTCGACAATCTTTATTTACACTTTCTGTTAACACCGTAGTTTGTGCAGTCTGACGAGGTTTATTTGCATATTCATTAATTCAAGATTTGCTCTCCAGCAACAACTAGAAGTACTGTTATAGTTGCTTGATACCTATACCTATGAAGATTGTTTCTTATGCGTGTAGTGACACTATTCAATTAACGTTTTTTCATGGTCTATAAGTTAATTGTGGGGGGATATGGATGTTCAATGAAGACTGTGTTTGTGTTTTACCTGTACCAATATTTTCGTTATCATTCGATGAAACTTTCAAGTCAACAGGTTCAGACATGTAGCTTTCTCAAAAGTAAAAAGCTCATATTTTTGTGACTATCACGAAAAACTAAAACGTAACTGACAAAGAATATTGAATAATTACTTCAAATGTCTTTAAGTAAGTGTTGGGAATTGTTCCAAGCAAATTCTCGATGATATTGAACAAATATTTATTGAAAATTTCTTTTACACATTAATTGCATTGCTTTTTAATTTTATTTGTAATTGTGTTAGTACATTGCAAGTTACCTTTATAGATTTTAAACAAATAAACACGTTTCGTTAACTACTTTCCCTTTTAGAATGAAAATAGTAGGATAGGGATGAGTGTGGTGTCTAACATGCAAGAGTTCTCGCACGGGTACATAGAGGTAGTGGGGGAAAACTTGTGCTATGACACAACACAAAGAACAAACTTTTTAAAGTAGCTAAAGAAAAATTGCTTGAAATAAATGGAAAACAAAAATCAAAACGCTCTAGCCTAAAATACTACGTGAATCAATTAAAAAACAACTAAATTTAAAACTATAGAAAGTATAGTGCAAGTCACCCGACAACTGCCAACGATCGCAGCCCAAACACACGATTTAAATGTTGGCGGTATCTGGAAGTATGTACCCCAACACCCAGCTGCAAACTCATATTGTAAATAAAACTCCGTTTGATATTAAACTCAAGTTGTCGGTTCGTTAAGATATTAAAAATGCAAACATCGTTTGAGCAACATTCCCATGTACCGAAGTGGGCTTACTAATGCCTACTAAATTGTTTCTAATGCTAACAAATGGTATTTAGTACTCAAAGGTGAAAACATTAGTTTGATTATTTTTTTGGCTCGGAATTGCTTTTCTTGAGGTACGTAAGGACGCAGAAAATAATTCAATACTTTTTAGTATACAAATAATTTTTCAATTTTCTCACCACTGCAAGCTGGCATCCTGACTCTCCAAAACCCACTCGGTTTTTCATAACAAATCAAGGAAAGTTAAATAATATTGCAATGAGTAGGTCTGTTCTTGCCCGATCCGGTATTTTCGCACTACTTTACTTGGCTTCCTCAAGACTAAATACCTTTTCTATTATTTGACTATCAAGGAAAGTGAAAAGCTAACTCTCAAAGAAGATTGAAACATTTCTTCAAACGATGTTTTTAAAGAAGTATGAATTGTTCCAAGAACATCTCTTTATAATGTTGAATAAAATTTAATTGAAAATTTGTTTCAAACATCAATTGCATTGTTATTTTGTTCGATATTCTGTAAGTACATTAGTAGTTCCTCTCCTTTATGGAAAGGATAGACAAATGGATAGGGAAAGGGTGGGATTTAACATGCGAGAGTTCTCGCACGGGTACGCTAGTTATAAATCAAAAGCATTAAATACTAATGTGTTGTAATACTTACTGCGGTTAAACTCGCGTTTGAAAGTTTTGGTAAGAGCGAAAGTAGGCCTAAGAGTAAGTTGGTTTTGTTTCCAAGCTCGGAAACAAGCCTAGCTTGGAAACAAAATCAAGGAAATTCAACATTTGCCTCACACCTTATTGAATATAATCATTCTTTTGACTAAAATATTTTCAAATTTTACATACTCAAAATAAAGGATCTGAAGTAGCATACTTATGAATTTACTTTATTTCCCCCCCTCTCCTAAATTACAGATAGTGTTAATACACTACTTGTACTTATTTATTGTGATATTATCTCTATCACAACGTCTATAAAATGAGTTACCACAGATCTCGACTGAAAACTATGAAGATAATAACATTAACATTCATTTGTACCTTCTAATTCATTGGGTCATGGATTGTATTTCATTATTCACGCAAATCTGGCATCTTGTAGCAAAAACGACTTTCATAAATGGAGAATATTATATTCATGTCATATCAATTATAAACTTGAATATGTCATGATAATTGAGGCAATTGAATAATTAAAAATTACACAGAACAATGGAACCCTCAAAACTAAACCATGTTCATCTTGCGCCGCAAGATAACGCAAATCAGATAACACTGTTTCCCAGTTCAGCCGTACTCCAATGATGAGACTCTCAACAGGCAGTTCAGCCGATGGCTGTTGGCCACCGACGTCTTCCTTACATGGTATATTCTGGGACTTATTCTATTTGAAATTACGTACTCGAACCTTCCCACGTAATAATATACTTCATCCAACAAGAAACGTGTTGGTAGTCGTAGTAGTATTGTTTATCGCAGATTTCTCTCTCAAGTACAGGAGAAAACACTTCTGTTACGAAGAATCATGAATTCGATCTTCAAGTGTTCTCTTATCGCGACCTTGAATTAAAGATATAGTAACTGGGTTATCACAAGTGTTACTCAGATCGTATGTTAACGCAGCGATAACAAAAGCAATGACAATGAAAGTAAAAACGGGAAAAACTTAAGTGTTGTTCAAAATTTAGTGACGAACCACACTCTGAATTCCTAAGTACACGGGCTACTTAACACTACACGGTCTGTTGTATTACATTATTGCAAATGGGTGTTATTAGATGCGCTGCTGGTTGATTAGATTATATTTAATATTTTTCGTTTCTGTCTATATTACTAATATATATCATAAGCTGGTCCATCATTTATAAGACAGAAATCTTTTAAATAACAGCTTTAAATATTAAAAAAATATAAATTTATAATTTTTTTCACCTGATGATGGAAACCAAATGTTTCCGAAACGTTGTGGGAAATTTGTATTTTTTTAATATATAAAAGAATTATTTACTAAAAGAAATTATATATTATATATTAAAGAATTATATATTAAAAGAATACAAATTTCCCCACGACGTCTCGGAAACATTTGGTTTCCATCACCAAGTGGCAAATAGTTATAAATTTGTATTTTTTAATATTTAAAGCTGTTATTTAGAAGATTTCTGTCTCATAAATGATGGACCAACTGATGATATATGATTAGATTATAACACATGTCACATAATATTCTTCGTATTGCGCCGGGATCTACTAAATGCTCATATAGAAATATAACTGAAGATTTTCCCCTCCGCGCCTTGAGGGGAACGATGAATAAACGATACATTTTCAAACAGATTGGATGTAATAAAAACAAAGATATTGATATTTGTGGGATTGATTTATGCCCAAGATGCTTTCGATCACAAACATCTACCTCTAAAAATTTGCTGGTCAGAAAATTTACAAGTTTGAGGTACAAATATGTTTTCTAAATTCGTATCAAGAAAGATATTTCTTGAAATTATGAAATACCTGAATCAAAGAAAGAAACGACAGATAAAAGGTAAATTCGCACTTGCGTCAAGTATTTGGGAAATATTTGTTCCAAGTTTATTAGGCTTGATCCAGAGGAGAATTTGGCCTTTGATGAACAACTCTTATCCCATAAAGATCATATTGAAGTTTCTGCAATACATGTCAAATAAACCAGATAATATTGGTATAAAGTTGTGGATGCTGGTTGATACAGAAACTAAATATTTTCTAAATAGATTTTCATACCTTGTAAAAGATCAATCAAGACCTCAATCTCTGTCTCTTTCAGAAAATGTGGTACTAAAACTCACGGAACTATACAAGGGGAAGGGTTTGACCGTGATCTGCGATAGCATTTTCCTTCTGTATCACTGGCAGGAAAACTAAGAAAGAGGGAAAAATAAGATTCATAGGTACAATGAGAAGGAATCAATGAGATTTTACACTTGAAGCAAAAACGTTCAATAAATCAAGGCAGTTTTATCATACTGAATTTTACAAGAACAACTTTGGTCAACCTTTCACTGTAGGTACAAAAATAATAAACATGTACTAATCCTGAGCACCTTTCAAAACAGCATCGGCTCACACAAGACCGGGAGACAAAGAAGACAAAGAAGGTTTTGCTTTATAATAAAATCGATGTATTGGAACACATGGTTCATATGTGATCATTCAGTGTGCGCAGGGACAAGAAGATAGGCAGTTCAAATTTTGTACAATATTCTAAGTAAATTTACTGTTGAAATACATACATACATTTATGTACGGATATTTTTCCAGAAGATTGCAAGAAAAACATGTAGATTGCAATTTTTACACAAGATAATTAATTAAATAGCCTGAAAATGTTAAACCTTCCCCTTCGTGGTTAATAAAAAGCACATCTACACCTAGTCATGTGAAAAGGAAGCTTTGCAAAGGAGAAAGTAAATGTAAACATTCTTCTTTTTAACATCCTCTTTAACATTTCTTCCATTCCGTGTTGTGTGAGTGGTAAGTTTGTTTATGGAAAATTCTGTGAAGAAAATCAATATGCCTTATCTGTGTCTTGTGTCTATTGACTATTTTTTTCTTTCTATGCTGATTAACTTTTCAATAATTGACAAATATTCAATAATGTTTTCATTCATTGCTCTGTGTTGTCCCTATATTTCAAGATCTGTAAAGGTTTTTACAATTTATATTTGTAACTTAAAACTTTTTGAAATATATTAAAATGTTCCAGAAATATGTGCATTGATTCATTTATCCACTTTAAACCACTATAAACTAACCCACAAAGAGTTGTTGAGATAATGAAAAAAAAACTAATTTATCCACTTAATAACGTAGTACGCCAGAAAAATATAACATTAGCTTTTTAATTGCTCAGG
Organism: Acheta domesticus; assembly: GCA_031308135.1. Taxonomy (NCBI): domain Eukaryota; kingdom Metazoa; phylum Arthropoda; class Insecta; order Orthoptera; family Gryllidae; genus Acheta; species Acheta domesticus. Next base: position 225,528,570 of record JAHLJT010009436.1, read on the forward strand.
AGGTCATGTGTCAAAATGACAAACAGCGATCTTTGTAGGCAGAAGAAAATCTCTGTCCTTCTATTGTTAATTCTGAATGTTCTATTATATATGAAATTATTCTTGCTTTGTCTGTATGATGTGCAGTAAACAATGCGATCAGTTACAATTAATGTGAGAAACATGTACTGTTGTAGCACCACTAGTTACAATTATTGCGATTGAACAATTATTGAGAGCGAAATTATCAAAGCCGCTTTCATCTGCTGCCTTCTTACCATCCATTTGCTTTTGCTATTTCAAGCTCATATATACACCGCTGTCAGCAAATACAACACTAAAATAATCCTCTAATTTAGATCGCACCACAAACACGATGGTCGTCATATTAGCGTCCGCTACAAAACACATCGAAAAGCATACGCACGAAGAACACTGCCACATTTGCGCCAGCATCGTTCTAATCCCATCATCGCGCGCTATCACAGGTACAAGATCTCATTACGAACAAAGCACCGCAACAAAAGCGGACTACGATAGCGCGCATAACTCAAGATAATACCTGCAGATACAAAGGATCGCACATTGCGCCTTCCTAACCCGCACAAAGGCTGCCCTTCGCGCTCTCGCATCCGTTATTTTTTTTTTATTAAATGCCGCCCACACGGCGCGAGAAAGGGTTTAACCGAGATTCCATTCATATTCGTATCAACCGCCGAGTGGGCAAATACAGCACACACACCGGCTTGCTACTGCAGCCTGCCTCTGCCTCCGTCGGCGGGGTGGCGCGCGGTAAAAATAAATATACGTGGGGGCGAGAGCGGCTCCACTCCCTGCTGTTGGTTGGCTGCTACAGTCGGGAGTGATAAATCACGGACGAGCAGGTGCGGCCCGCGCCGCCTCGCCCTGTTTCGCCAACCCGCCCGCGCCAATAATCCCGCGGTAATCTTCGGCGGCGGCGGCGGCGGCGATGGCAGCGGGGCTGCCGGCGCGACGCGTTTCAGGAAACCGCCGCAGCGGCTGGTTAGCGCCTTTGTCGCGCAGCTGGATGATGGCAGGCAGTCGAAACAAGCCGCGCGTTTCTCTCAGATTATCTTGAGAGCGTTTAACCCATTAACGCCTGTCGGAGCACACTACATAATAATATAACAAATAATATTAATTATAATATTTCTGGGGGGACAGCGGAGCGAATACGGCTCCTTAAAATTTTAAGAAAGCACGTCTGTAAAATAATTGAGCAGTAACATTTATCAGCTTCATTCCGGCACAAAGCGAAAACAACAATCAAACAGCGAGCGCTTCCGAGAAATCGTAATCGCTGTCATATAAAATTACAAAATCAAATCAAATCAATAATGCGTTTAAAACAAATTCACCAGGTTCAAAATTCACCAAATTCAAAATCTCAATTAAAACATTTGCTAAATTTATAAAACTCGAACGTTTTCATTTTAATCATTAGAGCTCAATTTCCAATGTCACTCGCTCATTGGCTGCGAGTTTTTCTCCGTGCGTCACCCGACGCATCCGGAGTTCAGTCTTGTGTGAGCCTCCTGGCAGTATGCGCGCTGAATGCAATGCTCGCGGAACGCTGTTTTCCCACATGTGCTACAGGTTTAGTTTAAGGCATAGTTTGTGCAACGCTCGCCGAGTGTCGTTTTCGAAGTACGCTACATGTTCAGTTCAAGGTGCAGCGTTTAGCAACCGTAAGCTGCAACAATCTGCACTATGAGCCTCTCCCTTGTGTCGCCTAACGCGAGGGGAATACAACGCTGCCTGAAATGCTGCCTGTACCACGTGTGATGTGATGGTGCGTTTCTGGCGAGCGCCAAACTGCAACAGTTCTTCATCCTGAGCATTTCTTCCTTGTGTCGCCTAACGCGAGGGGAATACAACACCACTGCCTGAAATGCTGCCTGTGCCACGTGTTGTGTGATGATCCAGCAACGCTGGTTTGAATTGCCGTCTAACCATGTGTAATGAGTCTGAAGAAAGTGCCTGCATGTCTAACTGTTGATCAAACACTGTACCTCTATTATGCTTTAATTTAATATATGTTTTTTATGTCAATTGTGAACTTACTTTCCTTAAGCTATAATAGCAGCAATCTTACACAACAGATGCAACCTGTCCAAAGCTGGTCCTTCGAATCCCTCTAAATAAGTTGAACTATTGAAGGTGTTGGGGGAAGGAGAACAGGATATTCCCGGATATACAAAAAAAGGGGTCCGCTGCTCTCTCTCTCACAACCTCATTCCCCCACAACGCCCAATATAATTTTGTGCGCACAGCGCTCGCTCAATGTCGTCGCGTCCGTGCGCGCATAGTCGTTGTTGGGGCTTTTTTTAAATAGAAAATTTACATTAGTTTTGGCCATTTGGGCACTTGGCAGCAGATGAACAATATTTTTTATAGATTTATTACATTTGTGTATCTTTATGAGACAAGCTGACTGAATATCAGGAATGTTAAGAGGAGAAGACAGTACTTCGAAATGTTATGAAAGAAGTTTACGGAGAGTCAAAGAATTAGCTCGGTAATTTGCGTTTGAGTCGATTTCGATGTGAATTGAGTTTGTCTAATTGAAAATGCATTGAAATACAATGTTGTTATGTTTTGGACAGAATTGTGCCAAAATTTGTAGAAAAATTTTGAATATGAAGCATACCTAACCTATAATGAATTTGTTTGTTACAAATAAACCACGGGGCTTTAAGAATATTTTGGAGGAAGATATTTTGAAAACTTTGAATTCGATATGTGTTTGTTTTTTATGCAGATCTGTTGGGGCTCACTGGTAGCATTTATTGGCAACATTTGGCGCTAAACTTTATGTTGCTAAATCATACTACTAAAGTGCACCAAAGCGCCAACAACTGGTTAAGAGTCTTTTCTTTTTTTTTTTCTAGCAGAAGTACAAAAACCATTATACTTTAATAGCATACGCCCCGTCAACTTTAGTACGGACCACCACCGTTTGCTTCACACCAGCCTCTCACTTCGCCATAACCAAGGGCATACAGCAGGCATACTACTATGTGAACCTGCAAAAGTGTCTACATCCAGCCTCCAACATTTTGTTCTCCGCGCCGAGATAAAAACACAGGTGCAAGGAGTTAACTTGCCATCCGCTTTACCTCTACACCATACAGTCGCTCGATCTCACTCACTTCTGGAGACCCTAAAAAACTAATAGACACTTCCATTATTTATCACTTCCTTAATTTTCGAAAATTCAGAGAGTTCAACGAAACTGAGACGAGCGCCATTCCTACTTTCCCGGGAACTGCTTACACAATATAGAGAAAGTGCTGAAAATCTGAGGGCAAAAAACGGCGGATTTTCGAAACAAAGACTCTTATTGCTAGGTTCTGGTACGCAAAAAATGGGGTAAACATTATTCCTAAATTTAGTAAATTACTTCCTCTAACACGGTGAGTAGTCAGAATTAAAGTTTGATGGGACGTGGACAGCGTTTTTTGGACCCCGTCGTCCAATTACAATATTGAAGATAAAGAAATTTTCTTAAAATAAAGTTTGTGTTCGAGAATCATTTCCGTTTTCAATGTAATGCACATTTCTTTAAAAATATGAGTTGTTTTCAGATAATTCTTAATAATATTTAAGCAAAATTAACAAAATTCTTGAAACAAACTCCAAATATTTGTACATGACTTTTACTTCATTTATTCTTTTCATTTTTCAAAAGTTGCATTAGTGTATCTTTTTAAATATATCTTACGTCGATAATTTCTTTTATATTAGAGGCGTTATTTTTATATTATTAAATTTGTAAGTACAATTACATCAAAAATTTTCTTTAGAAGTCTTTTGAAAACACAAAGTTTTCTGTCAAAATTAACTACAAAATGTCATTTTCAGAGAAGGTCAAACCATTTTCTCCAACGCATACCGTAATTTTTTTTCAATGAAAATTTGCATATTGGACTAGTTTTTATTTCTCTAATGTATTCATGATTCAATATTTCGATAATGAAACGACGTGAGAGGTATACATTTTTGTATGTGTGAAATTTTTAAATAAAAAAAATTATCAAAATGTTTATGTCACGTTATTCCGTGTGTTTAGCTCCATCCATACAAAAAGTTTAAAGAAAATTCAAGCCAATTTTTCAGGAAATAAATTTTTAACATTGCCCATATTGTATTCAAAATTAAATGAAATCTACTGATAATTTCAAAGTCTGCATTAAGTAAATTAAAGAGAGCAAATTTTATTTGAGAAACAGGCTTTCGATTTTTATTGAGAGTCAAATTTTCATATTTTATTTTAGAACATGTTCAATAATGTAGTTGTACGAGTGTCAGAAACATTCAAACTTGCAGATTACGAAAATTCAGAATTAATATAAAATATCCGATATGCTTAGCACAAAAGACGCCAAACGAAAAAATTTTTCGCTGTAGTTAGTTTTCTAATCCCTTGGCTATCTCTTCATTACTGTCCCACCAAAGGGTCCCCCCCGATAAGATGATAAAAAGTTCCCCTCAACCAAATTACATATGAGTGGTTACACTATAATTCTAACATAAAAATAATATTTTTGAAAGGTTTCTTAGCCCCTGTCTCACCACCCACACCCATATACAGCCAAAAACGTGTTTTTTTTATTTTAATTTTTTTCGACGACTTAACACTATTTTATCAGACTGAAAAAAATATGATAAATAAGAACACAATTTGAAGTATCAGAAAAACCAAATACCAAATTCAAATACAAAAAAATATTTTCGGGGAAAAAATATAAAGAAATATTTTTTACTGTGTCTTAGAAGCCTGGAACAGCCTCGAAAAAAAATCAAAGATTTCTCTTAAGACACGTGTTGTGCATTCACGTGCTGTTCATGTTGTGCATTTTTTTCAGATTTTTTCGATTACTGGGCTGCAAACGGTTTTTTATTTTTTTAACTGCAGTCAGTCTGATAAAATAGTGTTAAGTCGTCGAAAAAATTAAAATTAAAAAAAACACGTTTTTGGCTGTATAGGGGTGTGGGTGGTGAGACAGGGCTAAGAAACCTTTCAAAAATATTATTTTTATGCTAGAATTATAGTGTAACCACTCATATGTAATTTGGTTGGAGGGGAACTTTTTACCATCTTATCCGGGGGGACCCTTGTTAGGTTTGAATCAGAGAGATTTGTTTGAAGTCAGGTTGGCCCCACTGATAGACGTTGAGAGAGCGTTTGCTAATCGCCAGCAGAGTGTCGCGCTATGAGCGCAGTGGAGAAGTGAAAAGATGTGTTCCGTATGTTATGTATGTACCAGCATTGCATGTTTTGTGTTGTATATAAAAACGTATCTTCATTAAACAGTCGAGTTAACAGTGCGTACGGATTATTCAATCCCTACTCCAATATTTCTTGTACCAACATTTCTTGAGAGGTTCTCACATATCGTTTAAATAATAAAACACGACATGTTTGTAATTTAATTCTTAAAAGTTCATAAGTTCATATAGCGTCTTTCTGCCGATTCATAACCCTTTCTTGTTTGTGAGCTCTCTTTGAAGAAATTGAGGCACGTTTATGTGAAGTTATTCCTTCTTGTTCACATAATGCCACGGGACAACTATTACAAATATAAATTAATCATGGTTTTCATTTGTAAATGGGTAATAAATCTAAACTGTTTCCGGCTGCTTTGGTATAGATCGGTTCGTACTACATCCGTTGCTTTTGGTAAGGAGTTTTTCCCGTGATGGCTCGGATATGCTATAACGAACATAAATTACATCAAAATAATAGTACGTAATCGTTACTAATACGATAAAGTACGTGCTGTTGAAGTTCCTTTAATTTATAGTTGTGAGAAGTTTAAAAATCGTATTATTTCAATAAGTAAATATACATTTCACTGCAGCAATTCCTCTATTCCATACCGTTCGATGAATGAACGAAAATGGATTTCGTGTATACACTTCAAAGAAGCCTTGTTCTTCATTCTCTTGCCTCTCCCTATGCCACTCCCTTCCCATGCCCTTCGCCATTCCCTTCACTTCACAGAAGCCTTGTTCTTCATTCTCTTGCCTCTCCCTATGCTACTCCCTTCGCATGCCCTTCGCCATTCCCTTCACTTCAAAGAAGCCTTGTTCTTCATTCTCTTGCCTCTCCCTATGCCACTCCCTTCCCATGCCCTTCGCCATTCCTTTGACTTCAAAGAAGCCTTGTTCTTCATTCTCTTGCCTCTCCCTATGCCACTCCCTTCCCATGCCCTTCGCCATTCCCTTCACTTCAAAGAAGCCTTGTTCTTCATTCTCTTGCCTCTCCCTATGCCACTCCCTTCCCATGCCCTTCGCCATTCCCTTCACTTCAAAGAAGCCCTGTTCTTTATTCTCTTGCCTCTCCCTATGCCCTTCCGCCATTCCCTTGCCATCAGACTCACCAGGCCGCTCCAGCCACCCCCTCCACGAACGCGCCCTCAGGCGATAGCAACCCGTGTTGGAGCAGCGATAACCGCTAAATAAATAAAAACCTGCGGTTTTATAAAATACGAAAAAAAAGGGACGCCAAGCCGCGCAGAAACAAACATCCTACTGAACGGACGGTGCAAAAAGCGGTAGAATGGAACCCACCAACCGCTGTGGCGAACCGATCTGTCATCACTGCGGTGATACAGCGCTGTGACGTGAATGGAGTATATTCCTGCTCACTCTCAACGCCGCTGCCTATAGGAATGTTGCCATTGCTTTGTCGCTACATGATTTTAAGTTCATTCATTGTCCGTTAACTGAATTCATTGCTTCTTTATTACAAATATTAATGTTCAGTACAAGTGTAATTACAAATAAAAGTAGAAGTATCTCCAAGTGCTTCGTCATTGCAAGTATAATTACAAGTATTAATGTAAAGTCGTGTCTTAGTTTATCTTTGTGCTGTAGGGTGTTAATAGATGCTATTGTCTACTGAGACCAAATTTGAATTTGTATACTCTGACTTGCGTTGCATGATTGTTAATCCCTGAGCAAGAATTTCAGGAAATCTTTAAACGTAGCTGGTGGAATAATTATAAATAGGTTTAATGAAATCACAGTTCAGAAGAGCAAATTAAATAACGGTTAAACTGTCTTTTGCAGTTTAAGAACACTAAACTGGCATTGTTCTATCTCTGCTTGGAAAAATGCATCGATTCTATTACAAAACCTAGATTGTTTTGTTTGTAATCATGCGTTTAAGATAAGTTATTACTTTTGTTGTATGCGTACGTGACGGAGTAAGTAGTATAAGTAAAAGTTAGGATATTTTGCTGAAAATTGCTTTCCAGATTTTAAAGGTAAATGCACGTTTTGAAGTCTCCCGAAACGAAATAGATATTTTCAAATTAAGTACATAAAGTGGATGTTTCTTTCACGGTCTAGATTGAATTTTGTTTCCGAAACCGTAGGTTGAGACAAAATAATCAATAGAGAATGTCAAATTAAACTCCTACTTTGCTGACAAAATACGAACATTTTTTCCACAACCGAATAAGAAATTGTAATATTTGGAATAAGTTTGTAATTTCATGATCGAAAACGATGGGTGCTATCTCGAACAATGAATACGGAAGTATTACTAAGAATTACGTCAATTTACTTCGTTATATTTCCATGCATCAAGTTTTGTTTTCTTTCACGGAAACGGGACGATTGTTTTGACCGTCTTTATGTAATGGATATTTAAAAAGTAGCCTACTTTTCGTGCGAAGAAATCGCCAGTTTTTAAGGTTATTATACTCTGTTTTATTTCGCCTGTCCGTTTTGATTAATTGATTGTTCTTGATTCCAGTCGCGTCAACTACAGAGGTAATTAGTCTCGTAAGTGCAGTGCGTATTTTTTCATCGGGAGGTGGCGATCTTTCCCCGATGGATGGCGAGATCCGGCGCCAACCTACCGTCGACTAGTGGGGTTTCCCTCAACAAGGTATCTCCCACCATCGAGGCACCGCCCTCTCCTGTTAACAACACTTGCGTACAAGATAGCGGTTCTCAACCTATGTGTCGCAGCTCGCAAGTGAGTAGCAGGTAGAGTATTTGTAAGTTACTGAACGCTAAACAAGTTTCGAAGTCAGAAGAAGACAATAGTATAAGGATGTAAAAGTACCTTGGCTTGGAATGAAGAGCATTCATTTATAGATTAGCGGGTATAGTAGCAGAACGCTAAACAAGTGTCGATGTCAGAAGGAAGCAATAGTATAAAGAAAGTTCAAGGACCTTGGACTGAAGAGCACTCACTGGAATGATTAGTGTTCCTGGGCGCGTCAACTGCTAAGTTCATTAGTCACGTAAGGGTTGTGAAAGCTTTATCGCGTAAGACAATGATCTTCCCCCGCTGGATAGCAGATCCGGCGCCGACCTACGCCGGGGAATCCTCAACCAGGCATCTCCCACCACACGGTTCCAGCCGGGACAAGCTATTAGTTCCCGACGGCTCCCCTGACATGTGTAATGCTTGTAAGTAAGGAGTGAGGATGGTAGAAGAAAGAGGAAGAAAAGATGCGTTCGGTTCCTGAGCCGTTTGTTAGGGAACTAATGCCGGGCCTAGATCTGAAAACCATGGAAAACTTCCGATCAGAACAGTCAACTGCGGCTGAATTAGACCCAGCTCTGTAGCAATCTAGTGTCGAATATCCTGCCACCTCCTCAACTCCAACCCTGGATCTCCCGGACAGAGGCACTTCAGTAATATTAATTGATGCCCTGAGGCACCAGTGCCGGTAAGAAGTCACATGAATTGAACTATCATGTAACCAGACTGTACAATAATTTATTGAAATCTCATTAGTCCCATTCGAGATAAATCTGCGACAACAATATCCATTAATTGCTAAACTCGCACTGAGAAAATATTAATGAGTTTCTCTACCACTTTGCTGTGCGAACGCGCTTTCGCAACTTTAGTTTATTGGTAATGTAAATGTTCGTCGTTTTTTATAAAATACAATTTCCCTAAAATGAATATTTTGTGAAAGGAGCATAAACAATACGTGCTGTAAATATTGTTCTACAATATTTTTTTGACTTAGTTCAATTTTAGAAAATTCTCTACCGAGAATGTTGGTGAGAGATTTTAATGTTTTACGAAGTTTGTGTAGTTGCTGTGAAAAACAATGGCGTCCAGGTCACCGAGATATATAGATGCAATCCTACAAAGCACATTGTGGACCGTATACGCACACAATAGTTTAAGTTATATTACTACTTCTATTAAATTATTATCATGTTAGGTAACCATAACACGTTTACAAATAGTGCGGTCAAGTAATTCGTACTCGTGAGACAGGGTTTTGTAGTATATTATCCCACGTAAATAGAAACTAAGAGCTGTTGTTTTAAAACCCGCGTAAGACGTGAATATTGAAGTCGTCTTCGTCCAGTCATTGAGGGCATTCTGAGTCCCTCGTGTGTTAGATCAATAATAATGCGATAGGCTCCGGTAGTTTTTTAAGAGCTACGATTGACACCAGCAAGGAACGATGTAGGTGGAAAACACAAAAAGAAGTCCAGACTCAAAATAATGAACAAACAAGTACGAGAACGCCTGTGTCATTCTGTATCATTAGGTTTTAAATATTAGGGCGTGAGCTCACAAAATATACAAAAAATATTGAACTAATATATTAAGAATACCGGAAGACATTATTGCATTTTTTAGAATAGGTATTGTAGATGTTAACTTAAGGTTCGGTATCCAGAGAGGTAGGATTTTTTTCCTGTCGCAGGACGCACAATACGATGGTTCTTTAAAGGGGTGCAGGCTATAATCTCAGTTGATTTTGTACAGAATAGAAGTGAGCTATTTCGATCACTTTCCACATGAAAATTCAATTTTTCATAGACAATATCACAAATGTTTTGAAGTCGAATAAATCCCAGACTCGCGAAGCGAGGAGGGGATTATTGTCCTAGGATTATTGTCCGGTAAGTGTAGTTCATGTTTTATCTCGCTAGGATGCCATGTTTCTATCACTGGAGCGTGATATTCAGCCTGTGGCCTGCAGGTTTCCCTCTTCAGGCATCTCCCTCCCCAGTGTGTACTGCCTCGGCCAGAAAATGTTCAAAGCTTCTGACTGGTCTCCCGCTGTGCGTGGTAGTCAAGTATGTAAGTGTAAGGGATGTGTGTATGTAAGGAGAGAAGAGGAGACAGATTAAGAAGGGAATAGTGCTGTCTGTGACACGTTTGTTAAGGTCATGATCCGGCATTCGTCTGATATTAATCGGGGAAACAATGGAGAGCTAATGATCAGAGCAACTGTTCACTAGACTTGCCCTCCAACAAGTGGCTGAATGTGAAATCTAAGTAGAGTCGAAAATCCCCTGGCCTAAAACCCTATGACCTCCTGGCTAGAGACGACATAGAGGCAATGACATTGAGCTATCGGAGTCATTTTAGAGCTTCGAAGAGTAAGTTCTGATAACAAGACAGCGTGGAACGTGACATTTTGCATGATGGCAGATAAAAAACAGTCTTCTCCATCACTGAGATATCACGATCACTAGTTTCGAGATATCTTTCTTCGCACGAGTGACTCAAAAAGTATCCACTTTATTTCTCTTCTGAAGCGAATACTCGTGTCGATCTCTGTGGAAAGTCCACAAATCAATAAGGTAATTGATTCACATTTCTCAACCGTTTGCATAAGAGTAATTTCACTGAAGTGTGGAATTAGAACGTGACATATTACTCGTCACAAAGATAGGATCAAAGTCACGATCACAAGTCACGATGACTGATTAACTTGTAGTTCGACGCGCACGTGATTACGATGATAATGATGTATAATTATATTCTGATAGCCATTCTCTAAACGTCAATCACAAAAGAGCTCCTCTCTGATAATGACATATTGTGTTTGAGTAGTTATATTCGAATTTGTTGTTCAAAATTCGAAGGAGACACAGTGTAGTGAACACCACTATTATTAGTTTATAATCAGAGTTTACGTAGCGCTTACTGAATCTAAATTGGCTTCCGTGTAGCGAAGATTGAAGATTCCATTTATCCCTGATGGTTTTTCACAGACCACAATGCTTTACCACCATAAGTTACGGCATTGGACATAATTAGGGTGGAGTTAACAGGGAGATGGTGAACGAAATGAAGTTAATGCTTATCAGTGATCCCATGATCCCATTTCAAATGTCCCTACCTCACATACTTCCTTTCACTACAAAGCTATCTGAGACAGGTGCCCCCGCCCCTCTTCCTTTAGTTATACCATTGGACACATGACTATTTGATAAGTTTTCACAGAAATATTCTGGTCTTTCACAATCTCCCGAAGAGAAGGCTAACACGCATGGCCGAAAGCAGTTCTCTCGGCACCAGACCGCTCCATGATAAATGGACTGACTCAACGGTTTAATGTATTTTTAATCTTATTGCTCCCCGATTATTTATGTCGTATAAATTGGGAAACTATACGCGGAATTAAATGTAAAAATTGGAATATACTGCCCATGTACTCTGTAAAATAAAACTGCTGCGCGTGTGACGCATGGGGCAAAGGCCATCGTTTCTCAGCAAAAGCGCGCGTGAGAAGGTTATATGCTCGGCTTCCGAGTTTTATTGGAGCTTCTGTAAATTACAACAGTAATCGCAAGCGGCACTTTCTCTGCAGGATGTTTATGTGAATGAATATCATTGTATCATGATAATGACAGTTCATTTTTATGGGTGAAGTAACTTGTGATAAATAGAACTGAAGATTTGAAAATATCCACGAAGTCTTTAATTTTCGAGAGAATACGTATGCCTCATTTTCAAAACACAAATTTATATTGTTTTTAGCAGATTATTTGTTGCTATGTCTGCTTGGGCTAAGCTAACAGCGAAACTTTTACAACAGATGACAAGATTATAGTATTCATATCATTTCACATGTTGCACGAAACGAAAACCATCAGCACACATTTATTAATATTTTATGTGTTTTTAAGGCCGAAGAAGTATTAGCAATAGTTTGAATGTGTCAAAAAAAGGATCGAAAGAAATTTGGATGAAGTTTACTCAAGGGGTCTCTTTGTGGCATTCATACCGCCTACCGCGTTGAAATCTGTTATCCATTGAACAATTGTAAGTTTTAATGAGTCATTTTTTCAACCGTGTGGCGGTCGTGATACACAACAGAGCTTGTAATAGCAATGAATTGGATGAGCTTAGTTAATATTGTGGGAAATGAGAGATTCTAGCATTTATGCCAACAAAGATTTGTACCTTAACTTGTTCAATATAAAGTATAAGTTAGGCAGGTTAAAGGATGTTTTTGTGTTAATCGCCTAGGCTAAAGGCGATTCTCTTCATTAACCTCGCCCTGCGTAGCAAAAGGCCTAATCGCCTTATAAGTTGGAGGTTATAAATACGACACCATTTCATTCGCCCGTGTTCGTTGTACGAGGTTACAACAATGCACTGGTTGTATTATCACAGAGGAGAGGCAAATAGGGTATCCATTGCCAGTAAGTAAACAATAATGGGTCATTCCATGTCAAATCGGCCAAAATTCTTCCGACCGCCTTCCGATTCGACTGAAACTTTTTAAATCGTTTTAGAATGACGAAACAACACTGAATATGGTCTTTTTGGCGTTAAATTTTACTTCTTATTAAAAATTTTGAAATGTGATATTTTGCATCAGTTTCACAGGGTATTATCTAAAAAACTAGTAAAGCATCTTCAAATCTGATTTTACTTTGCAACTTGCTTTATATTTCTAATGAGTACATCCCACTCTAAAGGTTTGATATGATAAACCTACTTAAATAAAAAACAAAAATTTAAAACCTGAAAAAATTTTATATATACCGATGGAGAAAGAGCTCAACATAAAAATAAGTATAATATTCTTAATCTATGCCTTCATGACGAATATTTTACAGGAAGAACTGAGTGGCATTTCGAGCTAGTTACAAAAAACAGTTTTAAATTTTAGTTTTCAAGTATAATAAGCTGTATTTGGAAATAATACACGCTGCAGTGCTATGATTTAAATAGTCTGATATTATTACAAAATTGATTGAAACAATGGTTTCTTCACTTGGCCGCAAATAGCATGTATAGCATGAGCATTGTTCCAATGCACTTTCTGTACACTGCCTTGAATTGTTAATGCGTAGTTCTCTGAAAAGTCGGCTACTACAACCGCACAAAACTAAAAATATTACAAACAATTTCTCTAAAGCATATTACTTGCCCCATGATCCCGTACTGATGAGCGAAAACTGCTTTTCGATGTTAGATAGATAGATAGATTTATTAGTTCGCTTTGAGCAAATGCTCGGTGGCAAACATGACAACAATTAGAATTAGAACAATAAAAACCATTAACAATTATAGTTACCATTAGAATTAGAGGATATCCTAGTTCTAATTAATTTCTAGTTATCTCTAAATTGACTACTAGTTTCACTAACACTTCACTTCACTACACTACACTGCACTCCCCTTCACTACACTACACTCCCTTCCCTTTCACTACACTACACTTCACTTCACTGTATAACGCTAATATGTAATAATAATAATAAAAATAACAAAAACTATATAAAATAATAATAAATTAAGAATTACACCAAAGCTAAAAGCAATGATAATAATGGTGATATTTATATCAGTAATAATAATAAAGGTAATTGTCTCAGTATTGATAGTGATCTAAATAGAATTTAGTATGTTTTTAAATTTGCCTACATTAGAAGGAAGAGCCTCCAGTGCTTTTGCAGGTAGTTTGTTCCTATCTACTATGTTGTGAACCGTTAAGAAGATATGAGGGTCTCTCACAATTGGTGGGTCACCCGGTATAAATAGAAGTTTCTGCCTGTAAAAGTATGCTTCAGATACATTTAAAATGTACGATAATCAATCATTAAAGAACGAAAACAAGATTTACAAATGATAAGCGGTTATGTATGTATAGTTCTCCTAAGTCCATAAAAAGCAAAAATAAAAATGTAACTTAACTGGTAATAACTTTGGTAATTTTCATTATACCATCGAGATTTTTTACTACAATAAACTTCAATGTCTTCGCTTCAATTCGACGACAAAAAAGGAAAAGTTGAATATTTGAGAAAATGAATTTTGAAACAAATTCGTAATTATTTACTTTGGCCCTAATATGGCCTTATTAATGCCCTTATAAGTAGGTTTATCATATCAAACCTTTAGAGTGGGATGTACTTATTAGAAATATAAAGCAAGTTGCAAAGTAAAATCAAATTTGAAGATGCTTTACTAGTTTTTTAGATAATACCCTGTGAAACTGATGCAAAATATCACATTTCAAAATTTTTAATAGAAAGTAAAATTTAACTCCAAAAAGATCATATTCAGTGTTGTTTCGTCATTCTAAAACGATTTAAAAAGTTTCAGTCGAATCGGAAGACTGTCGGGAAATTTGGGCCGATTTGACATGGAATGACCCTAATAGGAAATTCTTTAGAAGATACAAACAACTGTATTGCCAATAAATAGCGTTGAAAATCGAATAAAATTCGTATAAAAGCTCGTAAGATCTTATTTCACAATTGCAGTAGGCATTTGTTTACATTCTGAATTAATTGAATTCCCTGATTTTCAATCCCTTTCACTCTCCATTCTTCTTTCTTCGTGCTTTTTCTTCCATATCGAAAGCAATTTACAGATATTTTCTTTCTGGTACATTGCCATCCAGGGAAGTAAAAACATATTTAATGAAACAAAAATTCACAATTGTTTTCTATAGTATTCCTATTATTAATATTACGTTAAACAAGCCACCATCTAACATTGTAATGAGTTGTTGATATTTATTAGAAAGCAAGAATCGAAAAGAAAAGATACAATACTAATGACGCAAGATCAAAAAAATCTCCAAGTGCATCAGCATTTAAAATGATACCTATTATACTTCGGTGTGTTTGTATGAGATAACTTCATGTTTACAAAGTGTGACCATTATTTCCTCTATAGATTTTAGCACATGATTTTTTTATATTATTATAAAATCAGAGAGGTAGAAATCAAGCTCTTACCTGCTTTAATATTTAAGAAAGTACTATTACTGCTACATTAGCATGATTATGGTGACAGGTTGAGTGGCCAAATCACATACAATTTTCAGCTTCAAAGAACATAATCACCTTAATCAGATACAGAAAGTAAATGTTACTATTTATACAAACACACTGTGAATGTCTTAAGTTTGCAAGGAGAGAGAAAACTTATCAAGACACAGTCCCACACTTTTAGAACGTATAAAAATGTAATAACCATTAATACGACTCGATTAAGAACGGTTCCCGAATTTTATTACCATTTAAGTTCACAAAATTTAGAAAATATTCATAACAATTAGGGCACCCAAACCCTTCGCAATGTTGGATGCAAGTATTTCTTTATCCATTGATTTTCCGCGTACAGATCACACTCATAGAACATCGGATCTTATGAAGAATTCATTGACATTACAAATCACTGATAACCCAGTAACATTTCAAGTGTATTCCTATAGAATGTAATAGAGAATGAATTTACGACGCATCGAGCAGCAACAAATTCTATTTTATGAATTACTTAATCTTGCAGCTCGGTAAAATTGTAACGGCAGCCATAAAATTGGCGACGGAGAAAAGTGGCACGACACATGTAAATCAATACGCCGGAATATAACTGTTACAGAAATTAAGTATTTTTAGCATAAAAGTTGTAGAGTCCTGAAATCTAAACCGAAGATTTAATACATCTATAAATATTGTTTTATTGTAATACATAAATTACAGATTTATCGTTTTGCATTAACAAGAAAAAGGAACGTTTTTAATAATTCGAACAACATTGCAAAATCAATCAATGTGCGAGTGTTTTTCTATGGATTTCAAACACGTTGGAACTAGTATGAGAAAGAAGTAAAATAGCAACAAACGGTTTAGTTCTCATATCATCAAAAATAAGATTAATGAGACATTTGCAATAAATGGGAAGGAATGTGAAATATACTACTACAACGGTGGATATAAATCCACCAGTGTCCGGGAAAATATTATTTCTTCCACGAACTGAAACGCCGGACACATTTATCGTCCTTGTAGTAGGGTGTTTCTAATGACACAAAATATCGTTTTCTAAATATTCACAATAACTGACAGCACCCTTGTGTTACACACGTGAGCTTGAAGACACATAACAAAATTATTTCATGAAAGAATAATACTACATATTTTTCTGGACGTTTCAGTAAAATCTAGGAAGCTGAAGACATAGCTCAGATCGAACAACATAAATTCACATTGAAATCTCCGCACAAAAAGGTCTTTTCCAACTGGGCCGTCGTGCCGTGAGATTTGTGCGCCAATAACTCACCGCAGGCGGTTGCCATGGCGACGAGGGTGAGCTGATCATCTGGAACTGACGGAGAGCGGCCGCAACGCACACCACTGGCCCTACAGACCGCCCCCCCTTCCGCTGCCAGTCCACCTTGCAACCTGCGGGGCCGTTCCACCTGCGGTTCTGGTCTTTACCGCAAACCTTTTCAACATACGGATGACTGGATTAACAATTCCCCATTTGCCCCCAAATCACTAATCTCGTTTAAACTGTAATGGTAAAATAACTTGCGAATCACAATGAAGACCGGAATTTCGAGACATAAAGGAAAATCATATGTAAGCAAACAGGTGCTTTTAAGCCATCTACTAATGACAAGAAAATCTCAATTTTTTTCTTCCTATTTTAAGTGCGTATTAGCATTGAAAAACTGGCCTAGAGAAATTATTTGTCAAGTTGTTCACAATGTTCTAAAACAAATATGAAGAAGCTACGTTTTATTATGTTTTAGATAACAATGAATCCGTACTCTCTTCTCGCTATACATATTTTTTCACTTTCTCGTATACCACTACAAATATATAGAAAGTGTTGTCATGGGGTAGGGAAAAATCCCTTTTTTTTTTGTATCTAGAGCATTTTCTATTAAATGTCCCCTGCTCACTCTTATTTGTGGATTATGAATGCATTTTTCAAAGAGAAATTAAACATACGGAGAAAAATCACACAATGTATTAAATTTTCAAAATTTATCATATTTGCACAAGAAAAAAGTGATAAAAACCGTTTGAAGTTTGTTTACTTGTCAGATTTGACAAATCAAAAATTCTTTGACAAATACAGGAAATGAGAATCATGATTGCTACACTATCTGATTCAGAAACTATTCAATTTCACACACAAAATGTGGTGGGGATGAGTGTAGATAATTGACTAATACGAGGTCACTGAATTCGAAACTGATATCGCCATTTCTAACTTTTATAATATAGTTTTCACATTAAAGCAATGCACTGTTCTCAAATTACGAAGTATTTTACTCAATATTGGATCACCTTCTGTACAGTCGGAAGCATTCATATACTTAATCCAATGCAAGAATGAACATCGTAGGAAATTACATTTTTTGCATGTTGCAATTCCCATTGTATGGAAAGCACTTTAATCAGAGTGCTGATGAGTCCTCATGTCCTCAGCAATCAGACCTCTGCCTCAAGTCAAGGTCTGTCTGTTCATAAACCTCCGGAAATATCTTATGTTGATACCGGCACTACTGAAAATGATAGTGTTTCTTTAAAAAGCAAAAATCTGCAGCCATCAAATTCAAAAGTTGAATTCAATCACAGGATACTTGAATCGTAATATGACACACGGTGGGCAATCAGGGATCACTCATTTCTTAAATGTAAAGCAGAATACCAAGACAGTAATAATTTTCAATTTCTAGATCATGGAAATTAATTGTTTGTGAATTGTCTGGTTTGTTTGTGTTAGATGATCACTGCAGTGTAATACTAAGGTAGTGTTACGATTCCCCACTTGTTCTTTTTCTTTGATTCTCTGTGTGCATTTATATATGCACTCATACAGATACTTTCATTCCATACATTTATTTTTCGTCAGTACGTTGATCAACAATATGCTCTTGAAATTGCAAGCATTTTCACGTATGGATGCTACACGAATATCTATTTGCACATTACTATAATTGTACAAACAAAAATTTTACGAATTAACAATGTTTTATTCAAATCCAAAGAGTTAGAAAAACAAAATGCAAAAGTTAGCATGAGTGCATATTAAATTTAAATTTAAAATAAGCTAACCGCAAGGCAAATTCATAATTTGTAATTCCACGGCTGTGTGTTATGTTAATAACTGATTTGAAATATTATTTTAAAAAATTAAACATTTTTAGTGTTTAAAATATATTTTCACACACATGGTGATTTAAATCTCAGTGCCTACCCCAAATTTTAACTTTATTTAAAGTTAAAAAATTACGACATACAATCACATTTTTATATTATTATATATTTAATATATTTTTACGTAACTAGTGGAGAAAGTGAGTACTATATTAGGAGTACGGATGAAACGCTGAGTCGAGGCGGCAATTGTATTAGAAGTGAGTGCGTCAAATACACTATTGTACAAGTTGCTAACATTCTTTATAAGTGAATTGCGTCCATCAACGCAACACGTTTCCAAACCCTTGTTGAGCGTTGATCGCTTGTTATAGGAGTAATCCTCCACTCCGTCTTATTTTTGTGAAGTCTAGTCACGTCATAGTCTTTGATGTCTTTTATCCCTTCGACCATGAGTTCGGCGACGGGGTTCCCAGAAGGTTACTCGACTAGGAATCCGCGGAGTCTCCAATTGCTTAACATCCGTAAGTTGCTAGCCGAAAGCAATTCGGCTAGCAACTTACACGTTCATGCAACTTCAAGTGCATGTAAAACCTACTAGTTTCAAGTTACCCTAGTGTTATTTTTACATGATCACACCTATTAAAAATGTGGTACGCGTCCCGAGAATAAACATT
This sequence comes from Acheta domesticus, assembly GCA_031308135.1. Taxonomy (NCBI): domain Eukaryota; kingdom Metazoa; phylum Arthropoda; class Insecta; order Orthoptera; family Gryllidae; genus Acheta; species Acheta domesticus. The sequence continues at coordinate 225,547,397 of JAHLJT010009436.1, forward strand.
TTCTAAGGAATAAAGGAAAGTAATAGTTTCCACAAACGAGTGCTAAATAACAAATGCTTGATTTTTCATAGCATCTGCTTGCTTCAATAAAAAAGACTTGTGGTGCTACAACACATATTTTCGTGCATTGTCTGTATCCTTTACATTATTCGAAAATTCAGAAAGCTCAGCGAAAATCGCACTTGCGTTTTTTAATAACTGTAGTTTACTCTATTCCAGAGAAAAATCAAGGAAAAACTGAAGCTCTTATGAAGAAATAATTTTTAATTGACTTTACTTCGAGCAATAAATACGAGAAAACTACTATTATTTTCTAAAAAGTACATGATCTTATTTAAAGATCTAATTTTCATAAACAAAATTCCTTATGGAAAACTTATTTCCTGCATTATTAAAATTGCAGTTTTGCAAAGTAATTTTTTTGCTCTCTTCAAAAATACAGAGAGTTCACCAAAATAGGCCATGCAATATAAGAGTAACTTACTCTATATAAAAAATAAAATAAAATTATGAAGCGGATTTTGAGGATTTTTTAAAAATTGTTTATAATTTCGCCCAAAATTACGGAAAAAAGTACTCGTATTTCCAAACGTCTACCTGAAATTACTTAGTAACCTTTCATCTGTCTTTGAAGAAAATATATTATTGAGGAAAAATATCAAATTTCAGTAATGTCTTTTCCTTGACCTGAAGACTGGCGGCGGTGTCCGCCTGCCGTCGGAAGGGAGAACTCACCTGCGTGGCCATATGTATAGATCGGCACGGGATTCCCTTGTTTTTCACCCATTAAAAGTCCATATGAATTAAAGACGAATTTAACTTGAAATGTTGAATTTGACTTGAACTCCCACCCTGGCAATTATCCCCTCTACAAATGTTGACTACGCCTTCTGCGTCAAGAAACCCACGAACCGTGGATTATGACTACACAAGAGATTTAGAGGAAATCGTTTATTACATGTATCAATAGTAACAAGATTTTTCCACCTTTTCGACATCAAATTCCCTAAATACGACTTTTCTGACGAAAAAATGTCACTTTCCGCTGCGGCGAATTATCGGACTTCCTTTTTCCTATGTACATAGTGCTGAAACAATTGCACATATTTGAGAAAACATTTTTTCTGCAGAAAATTTCCGATAATTTCATGTTTGAATATTCGTAACATTGTAAAAGATATTCATCTCAATTCTTTCGTTTCATTATTTATTCTCGTCATTCATTCACAACTTTTGGAAACTGTTCACTCTCAAAAATTACATTTATTACTTTCTAAAAGGATATTATATATTTGCAATATACAAAATTGAATTAAATTAATAAATTTGTTCTATTATACATAAATGCATATTTATAATAACGTAGGTAAAGTAATACAAGGCATGCGGTAAAAAATCCATTCATTATGAAATTGATTACATAATATAAAGAATTCCAGTCCAAACTATTCCACTGATATTTCCTTTGTTGAGTCAAGACACTCCGCACAATTTTGCTGTTTGAGATACCCTTTCGTGAAAACCGATTCATAAAAATTTACACGAGTGCCTTATTTTTTATGACATATGACAGTGAGCGTGCAAGATTCCAGGATTGAATGTACTGGACGTCGCAATTCTGGGCCCATCACCCGAGCTCGCGTCAAAATGATATTTCCACGCATGGTTAAGCCCGCTGATATTGTGGTAAAAAAAGCTCCCATCCATAGAATCCATCACGAGTTGTGAAATGAACTAATTAACCAACTGATGAAAAAGAGGGTTGCATCGCATTATCATCAACCTCGTTCGCGAGGAGGCAGTAGCGGTACGGATTGAGAGCGGACCCGCCCGCAAAACTTTTATCCGGTCCGCTTATTAAAAGTGTATTGCAAACGCTAGTTGTCTTAGAACTTCAAATAATAAAAATATCCTTTAACAAATTTCAATTCATCAGTTTACGATTAATAACCAAGAGGAAAAATCTGATTATTATTTAATTGTATGAAATGAAGACTTTTATAAAACGCAAATGTGTCTATTTTTATTGATTTACACTTAGAAACAGGGAAACATAAGCTGCCGAAGCAGAAAAAAAATCTGGACGATGCTGGTTTTAATCTTTAATTACATTAATTATCGCAAGGTATCAGAGAAAGTATCAAGTAATTAATATTTCTTACTACAGCAAAACCTTAGACTAAAAGTAGGCCCTCTTTTATTTGGACCCGCATTTCGGGCCTTGCGGGACCGAACGTTACGGCACTGTGAGGAGGGGTGAGGTGTGCGAGGACTCTGAGAATTTTGGTGGCCAGGGTCAGATGGACATCCCTGTCATCTTCATATAATGCTTCTGTAGTTCTGAACGCATTGGCCAGGATTATTCCAGTTATATAAAACACATACTGAACTACATCTTAATATCTTGGGAATCGTGATTTAAAAAGTTAAATTCTCTTAAAAGTTTAATTTTAAAATTTAATTCTCATAAAAATAATGTTGGTTTCTTTGTTTTTATTCAAATGGTTTTATTTCGATCTTAATAAACTTAACAGTTGATCTTTAAAACTTCAGGAAAGTGGTTATCTACAAAAACTATTCGCAAAACCTATTCCATCCTTATTCGTCACTCATTAAAACAGTACTTTTCATTCCTTAAAAAATAAGGAAATACCTTCAATTACATCAACATTTTCTCAAAAACCACACAGTTTACTATTAAATATATTTTTAACAAGGCGAGGTTTCTCGTGCTTTCTTGCGTGTGAAAGAGCTATTTTTTATCCTTACTAAAAGTGGGCGAAAAGTTTTGAAACATACTTGAAACATCATGAAGAGTGTGCGAAGCATCTTTCGCACAAAACCTATTAAAAAATAGTATACGGAAAACGGGACCAAAGGGGTTCGAGTAATCTTACGCAGATTACTAGTTGATTCATTCCGTTAGCGCAATTAGCTTCGAAGCATTGAAAGGTTAGAACTGAAAATTAGTTGTGTCAGAGAGGGGCAGGAGGGAGGCAGTTTGACCGGGCGGGGCTGTAGAGCTAGGACTAGTGCGGGAGAGCGGGGTGGGAAGAGACAGGGGTGGGCGGAGCAGGACGCAGTGGGAAGGGTGGGCATTGTGGTGATGTAAATAAAATTACTTCCATTTTACACTGAAGATATAATTCATTCCTTTGCCTGCTAAAATATGGTTATGATTAATATATGTTGAACTTCGGATTACAATCTGCTAGTGCATTCAAAACATTTACTTTAGATCAGAGGTTGCAATCAAAGGTCAGAAAATATCTGAACAATCAATACATTTATATGTCAGCTCTTTTATATTAAACCAATCACCAACGAAATAACTTTTATGGTTCTGGAGTTTCCGATATCAGGATTTCGAGTGAAAAAATGTAGTCATTGCCAGCAGATTTTACTTGCAAAAACCGGTTTTGCCGGTTTTGCTTTAGTCATCAGTCGTGAAATCAAGTGGCACCAGTTGGAAGAGAGATTAATTCACGAAGATTACCACAATTGTTTCATATGATATTACTTGGTTGTTAGAGCCAATTAGAACAGTTTTCTCTCTTTACTTGAAATAAGATTAAAAAGCGTGCTTCGATATGTTATTGATGAGAAAAATATCTATACTTTGTAACGGGGAAAAGAAACAGGATAAAGAATACGTGAAAAAGAAGTCCACGTAATAAAAAACCAAACTTGCTAATTGGTGAGAAGTAGCACACGTGTAAATAATATGTGCCAGAGTTCATCGCAGCGACGAATTGCAATATGTGTATCGGTGAGGTTCCACAACTCCCTTTCGAACGCAGCATTTGCGGGCGGCGAGGGCGAGAGCGAGAGTGAGGAACGGGGAGTATCCAATTACGAGAGACAAACTGCGGGGTTGGAAGGTGCAGGTCACACGTGCCTGGCTTCCCTGCATTCCTGCAGTCCGGACAGCTGCCGCACCGCTTTGCGCCTTCTCACGCTCACTACGTTGCGAATGTCATCATCTCTTCTAGATCAGGGACCGCGATGCAATATCGAGTCATCAGAGAACGTAACTGGCTGCGATAGCTCAGCGGGAAAGCACTAGCTCAGTGTTGTCAAGGTCGATGCTACGAGCGGGAATCCATGGCACGAGTGCCACGACGAAATCGTCTCTCCACGCAGTTCATAACTCCGCCGCAAGAGGAAACGCCACCATTATTGTAAAACGGTGGGGTTACTAATAGTTTCCCCTCGATACTAGAGAAGCTCGTGGCAAGGCACGGTGCCGCAAAACGTGCAACTGCCACCAGTAGCAGACCTTGACCCCACTGCACAAGCTCCACTGCCAGGCCAAGGGAGTCCTAAGGTTCAAATTGAGAACCGCTGCCAGCCAATCCCCTGAGTACCTGCTATCTGCTATCTGGTAGTCGCTGCCTGGCTGAGAGGCTGCTATCGGTATTATCCGCTCACGTTTTCTTGAGCCCTCGCGTCGATAGTTGCAAGAGGAATGGGGAGTTTGGTTATTTTGACAAAAAAGATATTGTCTCGAGTTTGTAGTTCGTATTTCGATGCAAAATAGTTTCTATTACACGGGAGCGAACATTTCCGGTTATTAGATTTTGTGTACAACACTCGTTGCTATTATTTATTCTTAATTCAACTAACGAGGTCAATGAGGGGGTAGATATTCCAGACAAATATGGGTTAAGAGCAGGATCATTAGCAATAAGAGCAGAATCAGCAGCAATAGGTGCAGCTGTCCGGAGAGCAGAATCAGCAGCAGAGGCAGGAACGAAAGTTATAAATGAAGAAAAGTTATAGTTGAGGTTAACATCCAAAATTTATTCCCAAAAAACTACTTTTTTGCATTTAAAACAATTCAATCAAATTTATAAAAATCATAAACTGGTGCTCCAGGTACATGGAATTACCTTAGTGTAGTTGAAAATTTCTGAACGCTTCAACTTTTCAATTTAGTTACAGTCTTGAAAATCTTCTCGACTAAATTCAGATGACTTATTTTTCTTTAAATTCCTGTTTAACACTATAGACGCTTTTGACTAACTATTTTCTTCAAGAAAGCCAAAGAAAATAGAACACACTTAATATTCAAATTATCCAATCCTAAACATTTTCTTTCCCAAACATTGTGCCCTGTAGTCACATTTTTCGAAAGTAATTTACGGTTATAGCTACTTCGTTGCAAATTTAATATCCTGCTTCCGCGGATCACCTTCGCTTATTCATAAGGCGTTTATTGCAAATATTTCACGCAACACGGAACAATATGAAACGTTCCAATACAGAGTATAGTTCAGAATAATATTTCAGACTTCGGGAACGTAGGGGTATGAACATCACAGAAATCAGCTGAAGTAAAGAAACAAAGTGGCATGAGGAGAAATAGAAGACATTTCTTAAAAGTAGGATATGTTACGCAAATTTTCGCACATCAGATACCTATGTAATACAAAATCATATATGGCTACAACATTAAGGAGAGTTAAGTGTTAGGAGAAAATGTTCAGAACACAAACTAATCCTCATAAGAGGAAAAGAGATACGAGGAACACAGGGCCTCCCGCGCAGCTCTCCTCAGCGCCGGCTACGCCTCCGCCGAAATGATACCGCTGGTGGTGGGTGCCCTGGGCGAATGGTACTCCGGAAGCGACGCTGCGCTCCTAAAGGTCTCGAATGGCTATCAGCTGAAAAAACTAAGACAGCGCATCATAGCTGAAGCAATCACTGGGAGCGCGGCGTGCTACTTTGCCCACACGGCCAGGTCCTACCTCGCTCAGCGCGAGTGCAGAGAGATCGTGGACAATATCTGTGCCCCCCGCCCCCACCGCACCAACGGTAGCAGCAGCAGTACCTGAGCAACACTCTCGTCTCAGGCGCCACACTCGTCCCTTATGCAGCAGAACAGCGCAGATCCGAGTCAAATGCGCCTTTTTTTAAAACTTTCTTTAGCTTTTAACCTCCTTCTTTAACTGTTAACCTTTTTTAAACTTTTTCTTTAACTATTAACTTTCTAACTTAATTCATCCATTTATATATTGGAAATTGTATTTAAAAAATTCGGAATAAAAAATTAAATGACATGAAATGATTTATGTTCTTTAAAACTACATTCTGAAGCTGTAGCATAACCTTCGAAAACTTATCTGAAATTTAAACCCGATTGTTATTCTACTCCCCTCACACAATCGGAACGCTTAAGATGATCCAGAAGATTGAAAACTGTTCTGAAGAGAATATTTGAAGAATAATATAGATTGAACTTTATAAATTACAGAAGATCTCCACTGAACTACTTACAAAATCTTTAAAAAAAATTGCCTACAGAAACCTTCAATAGATTATTACCAGAAGAATAAGTAGACCTAAGAATTAGTAGTTGCACTGCCAATATACACTTCAATCTTTTTAAACTGAATTTAATAGAAATTCATAAATCCAAATATTTGACAAAGAAAACTGAAACCTGATGGAACATTATGAGAATGAGAGGTGTAATAGTACATCAAGAAGAAATCAGAAATATGAACATTAAGATTTATCAACGAACAGGGCATTAATTACGACTACAACAACAACGATGAGAAGCACTAACCTACATAGCGATTTCTTTAGAAAATTGAATACAAGTCTCTATAATTGTAAAATTCATTTTAATACTTTTCTGTAATCTATAACGTTGCTGTTTGTAGGTGAGCAAGTCCGTCTCTAATAGTTAAGATTGACTCCAGAGAGCATGCAAATCTTGTAATATGACAACTTCTTCTAAAGTACACCGATGAAATTGTGGAGAAAACTAAGATCTGAAGCCCAAATCGAAAATAAAACTATACAGCAAGTAAATTTAAATTTTAGTAGCATCACACTAGTTTGTATGGAGACCTCAATTTAAAAAATCGACACATGTTAATAGCTCCGCCTGGGGTGGATGCTTGGTGGATCGAGTAGCCAAGCTGATGCCCTGGCCGGTCCCAAGCTCAGACAAAGGAGGGGGGTTTGGGGGCCAGACTAGCAATCTACCCTCTGCAAAACACACCACTGCTCATAGAACCATACATAGCCTCTGATTTGGGCCAAACAAGTTGACGACACGGCAATGAAAAAGGACTAATCGATGGAAGAAAAAGGAGATATTACGACTTGGAACGTGGAACGTTAAATCGTGGCAGAATAAGAAACAAGAAATAATAATGGAATTGGAAAAAAAAATAAGATCGACATCTGTTGTATCTCTGAAACTAAGAAAAGGATAAAGGTATATGTAGAATAAATAATCAAGTACTAGTATGTGACTCCCCAAAAGACCAAAGGGCCAAAGCTGGTATTGGAGTGCTCCTACGCATAAACGTTTTACAGCATATCGAACACATTGACTACATCGCTGAAAGGTTATTGAGGATTAAATTGAAGATTGACAATAAATACTTACATGTAATTAGTGTTTATGCCCCGGATATCACGAAAACTAGGGAACAAAGAATGAGGTTTTACGAAGAACTTCAAAAATTAATCGACATAATACCAATCACATCACAATATCCTAATAATGGGAGATCTTAATGCAAGAATTGGGAACCAACCATTAAACGGAGTAAAACAACGCTTTCATGAACATATCACTAATGACAACGGTGATCTGCTGATAGACTTATGTGCACAGAATAATTTACGGATTAACAATACCTTTTTCGACCATGACTTAAATATAAATATACATTTGTAAATGCACAAGGGCAACAATCTATGATAGATTACGTTATAACTAATCGACAGTTTACATCATCAGAAATTTTAGAGGTAAGAACATTAAACTCTGCTAACATAGGAAGCGACCATTCACTGCTATTATGTAAAATAAGGATGAACATACCAATTACAAAAGACAAATATTGAATGGAAGGAAAAACTTAACATAGAATCTCTGGAAAATAAAAGTACGAAACAACTATGCTTAACTAGACTTAATAATTTAATCGATAATACACCTATAAAAGAGGAAGATAAAGTGGAAGATGCGTGGAAGAAATTAAAAGACAATATTATAATAGCTGCTGAAGAATCGTTAGGTAAAAGAAAAGTTAAATGCGTCCCATCACGTAAATGTAAAACCATGGTTCACAGAAAAAGTAAAGAAATAGTGAAAAAGAAAAAGGAATCATATTTACAATACAAATCTTCCCAAAGTGCAGAAGATAACTTACGTTATAAACGAGAAAGAAATATAGCTAATATGAAAATAAACTTCAAAGAAACATACTGGGAGAAATTCACAAAGGACTTTGAAAAATACCTTTATGGATCACAAAAAAAGGTGTGGAGATTATTGAGAAACAGAAAAGCTGAAATCACTGAAACCATAAAGATTAATAATAATAATATAGACAAGGAAGCATGGAAAAAGTATTTTGCAGATTTGTACAAGGATACAGAATATAACCGAGGGATATGTTATAAAAACGACCTCAACTTAGATAATGTAAAATTTACTTCGGTAGAAGTGCAAGGGATGGTAAAAACCTCGAAGAACAGAAAAGCACCTAGTAGTGATGGGATAAGTAATGAGTTATTAAAATATAGTGGAAAGAACTTGGTAGATGATCAGATGACTGTATTATTTAATATAATAATCAAAGAAGAAAGAATACCATTGGAATGGAAATCCAGCATAACCTTACCCATATTCAAAAACGAGACAAGAATAATCCTGAAAATTATAGAGGAGATTTAACTCTATTAAACACGACACAAAAAGTACTATCAAAAATAACACTGCAAAAGATACAGCCATTTATAAAGATAAGTGAGGAACAACAAGGTTTTCGCTTAAATAGATCAACAACAGATGGGTCATTCCATGCAAAATTTCAGGTTTTCTGACAGTGAGTCTCAGATTTTTTTCATATTTTATTACATTAATCTACTAGTGATGAACAATTAAAAGACAATTTATGAAATTAATATCTTCAGCAGTTTAGCAACAATTACGGGTTAAACATGGACGATGACACAATGTACTCAATAATGATAATAATTATGACGTTCATAAAATGAATAAAACTTTTAAAACAGGCACACTGTTTTGAAGATAAATGATCATATTTTAAGCAGTTGGTAATATATTAAGGATTGAGATATTTGTTTATAATAACAAATGCTGATAAATTAAACAAATACATTTTTCTTCAAAAGTAATATTTTCTTTTCTTTCATATTTTACACACTGCAAGAAGAACCAATAAATAACCATTCTTCAAACTGTCGCGATGGAATCTTAAAAATGCGTAAGTTATTAAATAAAAAGTATACGCGCATTTTGCTCTTTAAGGTTGAAAGTCGCGTATTTGCCCAGCGAGGGGTGACGCAAGGTCGTAGGCAGGCACCGCCAAGTTCATTCCCTAGGGATATCCATCGATGCCTTGGAAGGGATCCTGACACCAGTTTACAGGCTTAGTTTCCGCGTGTTACTGTTCAGTGATTCATCGTGATAGAAAATGTCAAAGATTGTGAATACGTTCAAGAGGCTTTGGTGCTGCAATCCATTCGGACTTGAGAAGCACAAAAGTCGGGTAGGAAAGAGAAAGATAACAGAGGCGATGCGGAAGAAAATATAGAATTTATTCCACAGAATAATCATTCTGTGGATGACCGTCGTGGTGTAAGCATCGTCCCTTGGCGCTCCGAGCTAGGCAGCAGGTAGTTTCTTTCGCAGGTAGTCACCGTTACAGCTTTTGCACCCAACGACCCCCTGACGCTGCAGAAGCCAGCAAAGATAAGTATATTTTGTCTTGCTCTGTTTTTCAGTGAAACTATATTCATCTCTTACTTCTAGAACTCATTTGGGTTCTTTCTATCAATATCTGCTCTAGTGCTCTATTAGTTTTGTACTCCAATCTTCTCTCCTTGTGTCTTTTCCTCATTTTCTGATTTTATATAATTCTTTCTCTTAAGATGACGAAGAGCAATAGAAACGCATCTAGTGCCAGCAATGATCTTGAGACCAAAATCACGGTGCAAGTTAACGAGGCACTAGATAAGGCTGTAACATCGCCTACTTTCTTACGCTCTTTGGCATCAGTGCTTACTGAGCTTGTCGCAAAGCAACTCGAAGAATCGATGAACTTCAATTCTGATCTTGTGGCAGGGTTAGAAAAGAAATTGGCAGAACGTGACCGTGAGATTTCAAACCTGAAATCTCAGTTAGAGGAAAAGACTGACCAGCTCGAGATGTACTCACGCCGAAACTGCTTGCGGATATTCGGCGTGGAAGAAACCGAGAATGAAGACACCGACAGGCTGGTCATCGAGAAAGTTGCAAACAAGATAAGTGTAAACTTAAGCCTACAAGACATAGATAGGAGCCACCGAGTAGGTCGGCAAGTAACTGGTAAAAACAGACCCATTATTGTTAAATTTGTAAGTTACAGAAAACGCAAAGAAATGTTCCGCTCGAAACGGCTGCTGAAGCAAACGGGGATGACGATTCGTGAGGACCTCACGAAATCGCGCCTGGTTTTACTGCAAGCTGCCATCGACCGCTTTAGCCTCCGCAACGTATGGACAGAAGACGGCACCATTGTTATCAAACACGGTAACGGTCGTTCCCGGGTGCAAACCAGGGCTCAGCTCGAAGCAATTTCATGCCTAGCGTAGGAGCGCCCCCACCTTTCCACCTCTCACTCTACTCCTCTCTGCCACGGTCATTTTCGGATTTTTTTCCGGGAATTCTCCTTCCTTTGTTCTTCTCTCAACTTTTCTTCTGCAAACCCTCTGTAAATGCTACCTACCTCCTCCCCCTCACATCCTGTAAACCTTTTACCTGTGGGTGCCCGGAACCTTTCCCCGACCGTCCATGAGTCTGGCTCCACAAATAAACCTAATCCTCGCTCCCCCTGCCTGCATGTCGCACATTTAAATGCCCAGTCTCTTCCTTGTCATTTCGACGAAATAACAGAAATAATATCTAAACACCGTTTTCATGCACTTCTCATAAGCGAAACCTGGTTGAAGCGTTCTCTCAATTCCGCGCTAGTAGCAATTTCAGGGTACCGTCTGATAAGAGCTGATCGGAAGGCCAGCGTCGCCGCACATGGTGGAGGTGTCGGTATATACCTTCGCGACGATCTTAGGCACAAACTTGTACTATCTTCAACAAACACGGACTGCCTACGTAGTGAATATCTTTTTATCGAAGTTGTAGTTTTAGGAAAAAAATGTCTCTTGGCTGTCATATATTTACCTCCTAAGACTGACAGCATAGATATGTTGGATGAAACCTTTGCATCAGCGATCAGTCCTTATGAGCATGTCATTGTAATGGGTGACTTTAATCATAATTTATTAAAAGCCTCCCCCTCTGCAGAGCAGTTTAAGCGTTTTTTTTCACAGCATGTGCCTCGAAATATTACCTCTAGCACCAACACACCATTCAAAGAGCACGGAAACTTGGATTGATCATATTATAGTGTCTAATATAAACAAGGTTCGAAATCACGGTCAATTTCCCGTTCCTGGGATTTCAAAACACGATCTAATTTATCTTGTTTACAACCTGAAGTGCCCTAAATACTCACCTCACATAATCGAATACCGCGATTTTTCAAAATTCGATAAACAAGCATTTAATATAGATGGATTGACACTTCCTTGGTACCTTGTGCACGAAGAAGAATCACTGGATGCTAAAGTTGCGATTTTCACTAACTTAGTAACACAGCTCTACGATCGGCACGCGCCTTTAAAAATATCGCGCGTAACTCGTCCACCTGCACCATGGTTAACCGATGAAATTCGAAATTTAATGAAAGATAGAGATGCAGTGCATGCTATTCTCCGGAAAACTAAATGCAAACTACTTAAAATACAATACAAAATGCTCAGAAATTTAGTCACGCAGAAATGTCGCAACGCTAAAATTAAATATTACCACACCACTTTCGGCAGAACCCGCGACTCGAGAACGATTTGGAGAAGTCTGAAATGTCTAGGAATAGGCAAATCTCATCCACAAATTGACACGTATATCTCCTTAGAATCACTAAATCATAGTTTTATAAATAACGTTCCTTCATTTGACAGTAATTTGAAAAAGCAATCTCTCGCGTTTCTCCAAAACTCGGAAACAATATACAAAGACGAATTTTTCTTTTCGTCCGTTGAACATGAGGATGTAATCAAGATCGTTCAAAGTCTCAAATCAAATGCTTCAGGTTCCGATGGTATCAATGCCAAACTGCTAAAAAATAGCCTAAATGTGATTTACCCAATCATTACCGAAATAATAAATTTCTCACTAATGAGCGGACAATACCCTTCATCTTGGAAGACTGCACTCGTGCATCCTATTCCCAAAGCAACATCAAACAAAAACACTATTGAATACCGCCCAATAAGCATACTCCCAACTATCTCTAAAGTACTCGAAAAAGTCGTCCGGAAGCAAACTGAACAGTATCTCCAAAACAAATCACTGTTAAATGATCAGCAATCAGGTTTCCGTTCCGGCAGGAATACTGGAACCGCGCTACTAAACGTTATTGAAGACGCCAGAAAAGCAATAAATGACAGTAAGATAACTATTTTGATACTTTTGGATTTCAGCAAAGCGTTCGATTCCGTAGATCATGACATCCTGCTCGCAAAACTAAAAATCATGGGATTTGCACAGCAGACACGTACATGGTTTCTCAATTACTTAACTTCAAGAACCCAAAGAGTGGTATCCGGTAGCCGCAGCTCAAGTGACTTGGTAATAAACCGCGGAGTTGCTCAAGGTACTGTGTTAGGGCCACTAGCCTTCTTAATCTATGTAAATGACGTAGGTAATGCGCTTAAATATTGCAGTCATCAAATGTATGCGGATGATCTTCAGATATACCTAAGCGGTCACCCATCTCACCTTTTCTCACTCGCACAAAAAATTAATGAAGATTTGATGACACTGAGCAACTGGGCAGCATCCCTAGGCTTACAGTTAAACCCAAATAAGTCACAGTGCATGATTATCAGTTCGAAAAGCACTATGAATAAAATCTCATCTGTTGCTCTGCCTAAAATTTATATTAATGACACCGCTCTACCTTGGTGTTCAGAAGTCAAAAACCTAGGTGTGCTTATCGACAACACCCTCAGCTGGAACTCGCATGTAGATTCAACCTGCCGTAAAGTTTTTGCCTCAATGCATTCCCTGAAACGCCTACGAACACTTTTACCAATTAGCACACGTGAGACTCTCATCAAATCTCTTATTATGCCACATTTCGACTATTGTGACTTTCTTCTGACCAACATGGCATTTAAATTACAACGTAAACTTCAAGTAACTCAGAACGCATGCGTACGGTTTATTTTTGATTTAAGGAAATACGACCATGTATCAGATTTTTTCGACAAACTTCAAATGCTTACTCTAGACAAAAGGCGGTTATTTCATTCTCTACTTCTTCTTTATAAAAATTTTAAACGGTACACATGTAACACGCCTTATAAGTAACTTCAATCCTCTGAAATTAAATCGAGCTCGTGATTCAGCACTGCTTTGTGTACCACGTCACAACACTACTTCGTTCAGTAGATCATTCACCATTACAGTTATCCGAGCCTGGAATAAACTACCAGCAAGCCTAAAACATTCAAATACCTTCCGTAAATTCAAAAATGAATTAACCACATGGGTAAGGAATAATGACATGCAGAATGGCTGTTAACATCTCCTTCAATCTCCAGACTTTTCCCACCTCCAAGCACCCGGTCACCGCACCCTCTAAATGCTGTACTTTCCGCACTCTCTAAATTCAAAATTCTATCCCATACCTCATGACTCTCTTCACTTTCCATTCTGTATCAACCCCTGTAAATTATTTAATACAATCATATAACTTTCAGTGTATCTTAATGGAATTGTTTAAATAAAATATACATAAAGTGACTAGCGACATTCCAGATAAACGTACTTATACTCGTAGCTATTTTTGTATTATCATCATAATCTTTACTGCAACATGTTGGTATAAATACAATTTGATGTTAAGATCCTACTATACTTTTATATTGTTCCTGAATACTGTCAATATTGTATTTTAAATTATTGTTACTATTAGCCTATAATGTATTGTACTCCTCTGGTGTTAAAAATGATTTTATACTTATGTAAAGTGCTCATGTAAACCGAATGTACCTTGATGTAACGTCTCTGGAATAACTTCACGTCTTCCGCCTACTTTTTCTTCCTCCTTTTCTTCGCTTCTTCTCCCTTCCCTTTGCTCACAAACTTCCCCATTTTTTCATTATGACTCGCCCCCCTCCGAACATCTTTCTCTTCTCTTTCTCTACTGTGTATATATTCTGCTCTATTAATGTTCGGCCCTAAGCCGCCATCCTGATTGAGATTTTTCTGGGTTTACTCAATCGCTTAAGGCGTACGCCGGGATGGTCCCTTGTATTGCACTCCCAGTCATAAATGTACAGTTGTCCCCCCTTTTAGTCTCTCTCCTTTCTTCTTTCTCTTTCGACCTTTCTTCTTCATTTCCATCTGCATTTCCACTCTCTTTCACTTCTCTCTTTGTTCTTAAAATGTTCGGCCTTTAGCCGCCATCCTGATTGAGGTTTTCTGGGTTTACTCAATCGCTTAAGGCGTATGCCGGGGTGGTCCCTAGTTTTGCTCTCCCAGATGTAAATGTATAGCTGGCCCTCCCCCTCTTAAATATTATTTCTCTGTATTAATGTAGATTGAGTGGTTAGGCGGAAGAGCAGGCCCTACGGCCTGAGCCTCGCCATTAATAAAGGCATTTTTATTATTATTATTATTATTATTATTATTATTATTATTATTATTATTATTATAGAATTTAGTGGTAGGTGAAGCAATATGCGATCTGTGTCGTCACAAAATATCCAAAATGCCTAATGCAGATCTTAGTGACTCGACTGAAACAGTGAAGTGAAAACGTCAAGTGAAGAGGAGTACGTATCCCCAGGAGTTGCAGAGGAAGCCATTATCAATAATGTAAACATTTTGTATCCTCTGGGTCAATCACCATTGTCATTGCGAAAACAAACCCGAGAGAAATCTTACGCAAGGAGAAAGGTGAGTGCCGTAAATAAAGCAGTTTCTGAATTATTTCATGTGAGTACAGAAAGCAATGATGGAGAAGAAATGTTGACACAATTCAAAGAAAAATTTTCAAATGTGAAAACAGCTAATGAGAAATATATGATTTTAAGGTGTTTACCAAAAAGTTGGAGTGAACAAAAAATAACGGTCGAATTTGGCGTATCTCTTCATGTAGCTCCTACGGCAAAATTAACACCTAGAGAAGTTCTTTTGCGAAATCCACCATCGCGCCGCGGAGGAAAAAAAAACGCCGAGTGCTGACGAAGAGCGCTGACGAAGAGCGCTGGGGCGCGGCGGCTCTAGCAGCTGAGATGAGTTCGTTTATGGAGCGCCAGTAAGATACTTTTATTCATAACTTTAAAACCATTCATGATTCCATGATGAAATTTACAGAGTAGCTTGAAAGTAGTTTCAGCAATTTTTCTTCCAAAATTCAAGAATTTAAAAATATTACATTTCCATTTATTGCATTTTTTAGAATTTGTTTACTTCCTAATTGTGAAAGACTCGCGGTAAAAAAATATCTTTAGCGTAAAATTATCCTTTACATTTCTTCTACAAATAGTGTAACTTTCATATTTTTTGCTTGTTTGCATATCATCGGAAAAAAATCATAACGGAATGTCTACAGACTGCTAACCTAATATTTCAAGTGCCCATTGTTGCTAAATAATGGATGATAAGACAAAAATATTGTACCTGGTTCATGCAAGTATCATGATAAGTAAGGTGGCAAAATATTTTTAAATTCTGAGATGTAGTGTCAGATTTCCTACTTTTTTGCATGGAATGACCCAGATGCCATACTTCTGATTCGTCAAGTAGTCGAAAAGGCGATTGAATTTAACAATCCAGCCTTTCTATGTTTTGTAGATCTAAAGAAGGCATTCGATTGTGTCAGACTACAAGATATAATAACAATTTTGAGAGAGAAGAACATTCCAGAGGCAATAATAAAAGTAATAGAGGATATGAATACAAACACTGTCACAAAAGTGCAAATTAGAAATATGGTAACAGACGAAATTACATGTTCATCTGGCATTAGACAAGGGGATTCTCTAAGCCCTATACTTTTTAATTTAATTATGGACAAGCTTATTGACAATGTAAAAGAAATGTCAGGATACAGAATGGATAGTAAGAGAATATCAATATTGTGTTATGCGGATGATGCAGTCTTATTTGCAGATTCAGAAGATAACTTGCAAAGACTCTTTCAAAAATTCTCGAAAAGTGCAGAATATTATAAGACGGTCATCTCAACTGACAAAACAAAATCAATGGTGATTTCCAAAGAGCCTATACGGCGTAAACTGATGAGAAAGAATAAAATAATAGAGCAAGTAATGAAATTCACTTACTTAGGAGTTGAAATTTCAAGCACACGTAATACATATAATGAAGTTAAACAGCAAGTAATGAAGGGAGCAAGAATATCAGGGCATTTGAAAGATGTGACATGGAGAAACAAATTTTTGAATGTAGAAAGCAAAGTAAAACTTTACAAAATCATGATAAGACCAGTAATAACATATGGAGCAGAAAGAAGGGCCGATAATAGAAGAACTAAGACTCTACTTAGAATATCAGAGATGAGAACATTAAGATCAATATTAGGTGTAACAAAATGGGATAGATTGACAAACGAATATATAAGAAATGAATGTGACATAATAGACATAGTAAAATTTACAAAACGAGAAGAAGAGAATGGAATGAGCACGTTACCAGGTCGGACTGCAAAAGAATAATCAAAATTGCGAGAGATTCAAAACCCTCCGGAAAACTCGATCCAGTCAGACCAAAAAAAAATGGACCGAAAGTTGGATTTCCACATCTCTGAATCATCCTGACGGTGAAGTATGAAGAAAAACAGGTGTTAACCTTAATAAAAGAAGAAGAAGAAATATGTTATTTAAACGGATAATTAGTAAATGTTAGTCATAAAGAACACTCATTTAAAATTTACGAAACCATGTGAATTCCACTGTTCAAACAAAGCGAACATTCCATGATAATTTTATCAAGCACTAAGTATACATATTTGTGAAAGTCCTAGCAGTGGAAGTTTATTGAAAAATTTGAGTGGCCATTAGAAAGATTGCTTTTGTGGTATGTAAAATGAAAAGGTCATAGTAGAAAGAAAATCATTTGCATGATGAAAAAGTTTGCTACAAGTGCCGTTCTTCAAATTTCAATTAAAAAACAGTGAAATTAAAAGATTAAATTTCACAGACAATGAGAAAATATTTCTCCTTAAGGCTACTAGGTTTTTTTCTAGTTTTCGGTTTCATTTGAAACTCGTGCTATCCCGATAAACGATTAGAATTCGAATAAGAAGTTGATGCAATGTTACTTTTAGATCTGTAAAGATTACAAGTTGAGAAATCGTGGTCAAAGATTAAGCTGACAAGTCCCTGAAAGCAACATTGCCGGCCCCCGTAGGTCATTGGAACACAGAACCTGGAAACAAAAAAATTAATGCACACAACTTCCATTTCACTTAATTAATTTTTAATAAATTAATCAGTTCTGATAAAATTTGCCGTCCTTTGAGAATTGAAGTTATCAGTTCTGACAGAATTTGCCATTCTTAGAGAATTGAAATTATCAGTTCTGATAGAATTTGCCATTCTCAGAGAATTGAAGTAATCAGTTAAGTTCATTCTATTTAAAGAATTAGTATATACTTTTCCAAAGAGGTAAAATTCAACCATTTACTCAATTTTCTTCAAACAATGGTTTCATTACTCTTATAATCTATTACCATATATACGTTAACTTTTTCACATTTCCTCATTTATTTTTAAGTGAGGATAATTCTCATTTCAAACTTGCTTTCGTATCTGAATATAGATCAAACAGAAGTTTGTCTTTAAAGATCTCCTACATCTTTACTCCCAGATTATCGGATGAATATCTGAAACAAGAAAGTTCGACAGATATCTGTTCACAAAAATCAATACATATATAGAGCTAAAAATATGTAACTTTGAAGCATGTATTGATGAATTATCCGCCAGCGCAGGAGTAAGGAAATGGCACCCTAGAGTGTGAATTTAATCTTTTTCTTTTACTGAAAATGTTTACATTTCTTACATTTAATATATACTAATTCTGAAAAGTTTGTATTAACAGAGTAAAGATTTGTGAATTAATTACTAAAAAATGCTGCAAGAGAAAAAAGTTAATAAGTTCTGAATAATAAGCAGAATTAAATTTTAACAAGAACACAAGACTTGCATATTGACCATTTAATTGATTTATTGATATATTTCCGAGAAAATTCGATCTTTTGTAAAAAAAAAGTGGTATTTCCTAAAACCACGTGTATGCCACGTACATACATTGACTTTGAAATTTGCATTTTGTCACCCGAGTGATCAATGTTGTTGCCACGTCTCGCATGGACTTAAGTTCCTGTAAAGAAAATGTTAGTTTTTATTTGTAAATATTTCATTAATCAATACTAAAGCTTTTGCAGACGTTTCGATAAACGTACCACCCTGTTTCAAGTGTGCTGTCCGCTAACAAACTTTTCCACCGAAGGATGACTGAACGATGGGCAGACATTCAGTTTTCCATCCGATAGAAAGGCGTATTCCAATTCTTCATTAAGTATTCCAATTTAACTCTGCAAAGTCGCAAACTATTTCAAGTAACAGTTTGCGAGGAAAACAGAATTGGAACACTTCCTTAGCACTTAACCCACCCACCCTGCCCTGTGAGCCACGTGGGCGTGTCCCTCCTAAATCGACAGTTGCACAGAATGACCTCCGCTCGTGAACAGCGACCTAGACTATCGCCAAGAGGGATGTCATTCTGCCATTAATTCGATGAAGAATGCGGGGCACAATGACATCTCGCAGGTCAAAATATTTCCCACCCCGTCAAAGTTGCCCCAAATCTCTATGACGGAATGCAAGCCAAGTGCAATAGGTGATCCAGTTCAGAAGCGGATCCTTGATGTGGCTAAACAAACTGCCCTGATATTACTAGGTAACCGGGCCCTGTAGTCTTCGTATATCTGCCCATTCTAATACATTACTAAGTACTGATTTCATATTTCAAGCAATATTCTTTATAATTTTTCCTTTTCATCAATCACTTATCTCAAATTGCGAATAAAAATCAAGCTATATTAATTATATTAAATATTAAATTAACTGATAAACAATGTAATTGAAAATTTAATATCAATTCAAATTAATTTCAGCTAACAAGACTGCAGAACCTCAGCAATAAATTAAACTAAAGGCGGAGGAAAACTCTTAAAATTATCTGAGCGGAGCCAAAGACTGCACGAGGAAGAATTAACCCCCCAAACTAACATTCGAATGAAATGTTGGGGCCTCTAGCACGGAGTGGTATCTACTATTGTAGCGTGTTTCTATTGAACCACTGTTAACTTATTTTTTCCTCCATCTATATATTTACTGAATACACTTAAGGTGTAATAACTTATTTATTGATGGAACAAAGAGAACTTAAAAGAGCCCTAGGCCAATCGTAAATCCAGGTTTCTACAATATGTTCATAGTAATTCCCTCTTCGATTTGACGAGAGTACATAATAATGTGTGACCTTGCTTCCTCTCTACCAGCTCCGGTACGGCCCCAGCGAGTGTGGCTAAACCTGCGTCATCCTCGTGCAGCCGGAGGGGGAACGCGAACCGTCTGGCCACCCTGGGGCTGCCGCGGCCGCTAAGGTCAAAGGAAGGGATCGGGGGTGGGGGGTGTCTAGGACGAGGCACAGGGGAAATCTCCGCCCACAACACTCACCGAATCCAGCCTCCATCGGCGTCGGGACAAAGATGCTGCTCTTCTGCCAGGGGTGCTATGCTACCCTAACCTGCGGTTTGGAACCTATTCTATCCTACGCAAATTAAACAATCGCTCAGTCAACTTTTTAAAGAAATTTATCATACAATCCTTAAAGCGCAAATTTATTTCATAACGAAAACTATAGTTTATCGATGTGTCTTAATAAACTGTCCTTTGATCAATTACAAAAACTTCATTCTCAAATTTTTATTTTCAATTTTTTTTTGTATTCTATATCCTTTAATTCACTGTATGCAACTATTACGACACTTCAAACTAGACTTCAAAATAACTTCAATCAAATTAATGCTGTAACTAGGATATTATAATGCGTGTTTAAATTACATTACAACTAAACTAAATCTTAACATGCAAATATTCTACCTATCGACTTGTATTGGTTTTGTTCATTAAACTTGTATTAAAGACTTGCAAAATTGTGATAATGACAAGATTAAACTGTATCTTTCAAGGTTACTTAAAGGTAATTGACTTAAGGAGTATTGCTACGCTTCTTAGATTTTCAAGTGCGTTTTCCCTACTCCCTGGCGGGAAAAACGGGTTGAGGAACGTCGAGAAGAACGGCGTCGAAGACCAAGGCTACAGCAACAGCGCAGCTACGAAGCAGGAAAAAGGACGTCACTCCAACAATCGTGAACATCTTGCAAGCACTCGTTTCACCAAGAAGTCATTCTGATCCCATCGTGATCAATTTCGGACCTGTACACTATATACACCAAGCAATTTTCTCGAAATGCTTTAGAGCTCACGTTTCACTTCACTGCATTGTACATCATTAAATTACTGAACTGCACTGCACTGGACACTAGAACACTCTACTTTCTAAACATACACTTCGAGCGGCGTTTTATACTTCATTTGCGCCGAACAACTCGTAAAACTGATCAATTCCTGCTTCACTCCTTACACACTTTTCCAGCCTAGATAACATTCTGAAACGTAGACACAATTTCGTTTGCAATTTAAAATATGAATACTAACATATTTAAACGCAAAAAAAACTTATCACATTCAATATAATCTAACCACAGTCACCACCCATTTCTAGAACTATCCCTAATAACGTCCTCACGACCTGAACAATGTTTCCGAAGTACTCGTTTACCGTTCGTGATTCGCCTTCAAGTGAACCAGGGCCTTTTAACTCCCATATAACGATGTGGAGACCATTACAGTGGCGCCCTCTCCTACAGTGCCTTCTTTCACGAACTAAAAGACGAACTGCTGCCAAAGATACCTGGCTGCTGCGTGGGTTCGCGAGACACAAGCAGGTGCGCAGTAATACAAAAGTTGTAATGTAAAAGCAATAATACAATCGATGTTCGCGCTTTCTTCAGCGGCTTCTTATATATAATGAATAATCGAACATTTAGAAGACACTTATCGTATTTCTCACAAATTAGCCAATTTTTAGGTGTGGATGTTGGCGGCCTAACCTGCAGCTGTACCCGTCGACACCAGCGCCTCCTATTGTGGCACCCTCGAGCTTTGAGTCCGATTTTGATGGAGAGCTGCAAGGCCCGGAAGTGAACGGCGATGAACAGTCCCCGCGCAGGCTGCTCACAGAACGGAAACCATCGCAGCTCCTGATTGTCCGAGAGAGTCAACGCTTCAAAACTGCAAGAAAAACGCTCAATTTAGAAATTGCTGAGTTACAAGAAAAGAAAATATCTAATATTTCTAATCTAATTGGATAGCCTATACATTTTTAATCATATGATGTGTTTTAATTATGTTTCAATTGTTTTCGGAATAAAACTCCATTATCAGTAAAATACAAAGAATTTATTAAGAACCTGAGACTGTAACGAGGTTGCAATTTCTTTTTGCAAATAAAACAAAGTATTTTAAACATTATTATATCAATTATGGTATAAAATTAATTAAATTAATAATTAATAAAATACCAAATATTAAAAATATAATACATTATTATTAATGTTATTTTCCCCCAAAGTCAATACATATAAGCGATAAAAATTAAGCACGTTATTCTCGTAATTGAGATGTAGAGTAAGTTAGAGGAAGGTATTTACTATATATATGAACAAGAATTAATCACTTTTCCGATATTAAATATATTCAATACAATTTTTTCTACGGAAAAATAATTTTCACCACAGCATTACATAACTTTCGTAATTGGATACAAAAACAATAAATAAATAAGAATTATAATAATTATTACTTGTTTAGCCTAAGGATAAACGGCGGTGAGAACTGTTAATAATTTTGCTCCCTCGTCATACTGTGTACTTACGTAGCAAAGAGAAAGTGCCGTGGAAAGTGGTGATTTTTTTTTCAGAAAAACGCATTTTGTGCAACTTAAATATCGAAAAGTGGATAAATCGTATTCCTCAATGTAGTCAATTACTTTCTCCAACATGTTTAGAAGTCAGAATCCACGATTTGCATGTCCTTGAAACCCCAAAACTATTAAATTTGCTGACAGTAGAACGTCTAACAGTCCGTCCTTCCATCCGACGTGTGCAAAATGTCAGACTATGGTCATGGCTTGCGCCTAAATTGTGCGGACAACTTTCTCCAAAATTGATATTACTATATCTATGTGACTAAATCGAGGTTCGACAAGGAACCTCTAGGGTCTCGGAGTTTGAAATGAACATCAAAAAGATTTTCAAAGTCATCATCATCTCAGATGTCTGAATTCTAGAAAAATCTTTTTTTTCATGGTCCACCTACTCAAAATGTTCCTTAAAATAGCTTCAAATTATTTTTTTGTCAAGTAGAGCAAAGACGTTTAAAAAATTTTCGCTGAACTGAGAATCCTTGAAAATTAAAAAAGTTTAAAACTTTTTCGCCGTATCCATACAACTTCAATATTAAAGTTTTTTTCTTAACAAAACACATTCTTCAAACACTAGTCTGTAAATGGAAGCATAAAAAATTCCTCGAAAATTTAAGTAATTTTTGCGTAAGTATTTTTTCAATAAAGCGATTTTTTTAACAACTATTTTTTATAAACCGCTCTGAAGTTTGGTTAAAACGTTTTTCTTTGATGTGGCGTAGGGACGCTAAAATTGGCAAAGGTAAACTCTGTAGTTTCGAAAATATCAAAAAATACCACTGCAAAAATGTAATTTGAATGAATTATTAAATCTTCCTTAATTCCATAATTAAAAAAATATTCTATTGTTTCAAAATGACAGTGTATAGTCTTTCCCTCCACATAAATTTCAATTCATAATAGTAGGTAACTAAAATTCATTTGCGCTTGTTGACACTCCGAAGAGGCGAAGACGCTCCACGTGGGAGTGTCCACCATTGGCGAAGGGGGGGGGGGAGGACAGGAGGAGTGTGAGAAAGAAGCGTCCGCGCGCGCAACAAGACACCAAAAGGACGACGGCGACCCCGCGCCACCGCAGCGACGGCGCGAGAGGGAGGGGGGGGGGCCGAAAGGAGATACGGCGCGGAAGAGCGCTCTATCGCGACAGCACCTCTCTGCCGCCGGCCGCCTCCGCCACGGCGTCCGTCCCTGCCCCGCCGCGGCCTCCGCCTCCTCCACCTCCGCCGCCGCCGATTCCGCCCCTACCCCGCCTCGCTGCCACCTCCGCCTCCGCCTCTGCCATCTCCACCGCCACCGCCACTGTCACCGCCCCCCGCCCCCCGCCTCAGCCTCGGTCCCCCTCCGCCACCGTCCCCGCCCCGCTCCCGCCACCGACCCGCCTGTCTCCGCCTCTGCTTCAGCGTTTGCCTCCGCCTCCGCCATCGCCACGGCCACCGTCACCGCCCCCGCCCCAGCCTCACTCCCCCTGTTCCACCGTCCCCGCCGCGCTCCCGTTCCTGTCTCCGCCACCGCCGCCGTCCTCTTTTCGTCACTTGCCTCTCCGCAGGCGCCGCCTCCCCTAGTATTGCCGTCTCCGTCGCCCTCCCTTCACCACTCTCTCTGTCGTCGCCTTGCCTCCACCAGTGTGACTGATTATGTTTCCGGGAGCATCAACTGCCAAAGTCATTGGTCGCGTAAGTGTAGTACATGTTTTAATCGCTGGAGGTGGCGGTGATCTCCTGCTGGATGGCGAGATCCGGAGCAGTCCTACTCGTCGGCTTGCGGAGTTTCCCCAACCAGGTATCTCCCTCCAGCGGGGCACCGCCCCAGCCGGGACCAGCTCTACGCTCCAGACTAGTATCCTGACATATATAGTAGTGTAGGGCATGTATGTGTAGATGGCTGTAAGTAAGGGGTGAGGACAGGACAAGGGAGAAGAAGGAAAGATCGCGCGCGGTCCATGGCCCGTTTGTTAGGATACTCCTCCGGTACTCGCCTGCTGTTGATAACAGAAACCACGGAAAACTACCGATCGGAAGAGCATTTGGCCACAAAAATCCTTCTCCAGACAGCGGCTGATTTTAACATAGTTATCTAGTCAGTGTCAAAAATCCTGCCATCATCGTATTATACTCATCTTCATAGTCACATTCCTCCTCCTCCCTCCTTCCTTCGCGTTCCACTTTCTACTCTCAGACTATTAACTTCCTCCTTCATCCTTTCCCTCATATACATATTGTCCTAAACTTTATATGATCCTATTTACCCTAATTTCCAGCCAAATTTGTTCTGTTACCAATACTCCATCATTATCACAACCAGTGCTTCCATCCTCGAACTCCTCTACAGGTTTGCAGTTTTAACGTCGATACTTTGAATCTGCAGCGCCTCCGATTT
The DNA here is from genome assembly GCA_031308135.1 of Acheta domesticus. Lineage (NCBI taxonomy): Eukaryota > Metazoa > Arthropoda > Insecta > Orthoptera > Gryllidae > Acheta > Acheta domesticus. The sequence goes on from JAHLJT010009436.1 coordinate 225,572,016, forward strand.
TGCTGCCGCGTGTGGTTCGTGTCACATTGGTGACGTTCTTTCGGTGTAATATTCGCTTCTCTACACCTTCTCTGAGATTGTCAACAACTTCATCTTTTTCTTCATTACCTACTACCACCAAGGCATATCCTGTTTTATGACTCAAAGTTTAGTCGTTCATTTCAAATTTAAATATAACACACTGGAGTTCGCTAATGCAGAAAATGCCGTAAATCTTAAACGCGGAAGTGAAGATTTATTTTCCTTCCGGAAACAAGTTAGCGTTTTCATCATCAAACTCTCGCCATCATCGTCGCCGAATGAGTTGTACCCAGAATACTATAGAGTAACCTATCCATTTGAGATTTCTGCGTTTCATAGACCACGGTCTTAATTTTTACCATTTTAAATTATTTTATTAGTTTTCTGATACGCACTCGTCTTTGAGGGATCGTATATCTCGTATTACTAGACTCGCAGGATTACACAAGAATAGAGTGAATATTTTTTTGATAATTCTCTCTTTATATAACACGATCTTACCGAAAGGACACAACACATATTCTATACCTTGATTCTCAGTCAATTTTCCGCAGATGGTGACCCTTGACTTTACAATCTTGTAAGAAACGCCTCATTCCCTTTATCATGTCAGTCATAGATTACGAGAAGAGTAAGCCTAATCAAATATTTCAGAAGCATTTCTCTTCATTTGTATTCAAAGATAGGCTAGTTCGTTCCGTCGGTCGATCCGATGGTCTGTAACTCATTGGTTTGTTCCGTCTTTTGCTTGAAATTTCAGTCATTCTATCGTTCTTTCAATCAGTGATTTGTTCGTTTTGCAGTCAGTTATTCGTTCGTACATTCAGTCATTCGTCCTTTCTCAAAGTCATTCACTTTCAGTCGTTCCTTCATTTCCATCGTTGTTTTGAAGTTCATTTGGCCAATTGTATCTTCGCTTATTTACTTCACTTTTTTTGGCGTTGTGATAGGACACTCCTGGTGCACAGCCTATTTCGCGTTCACCGTACCGTGGCATCCCCGTTATCATCGCGCAGCCGTCACCCGCCCTCCGGCCCCGTTTCCTCCGCCCTGCATTCGCCCTCGGCTCCGCCCCTCCCGCCCCTGCCCGCGGGCGGGGCGATCACCCGGCTGACAGCTCTATCTAGCCCGCCTGTCACAGCCAGCGCCCACCTGTCCGCCCGCCGGAAACAGAAACGCGGATCGCCAGCCTTCGATTCCGGGAACGGCGACGGTGTGGGTGCCATTGGCGATGGCGATGGTGATGGCTGGGGTGAAGGCGGGGATGTGAGCGGTGACATATACTGCGATTTTTCTAACTGCGTCCCTCAAGGCCACTCAAATTCCTTCTTCGCGATGGAATTTGTCACGGCTAGGGCCCGGATAATTATGTACTAAAAATTAGGAAAATATGTACATATATATGTATTAAAATGTATAGAAATATGTACTAAAAAGGAAGAAATATGTAACACTTTAATTATTATATCAGTTCGTTTTAATAAAATACTTTTGATTAAATGTTGATCTGTGTAGACTTAATATACTCGTAAAGAACAAAATTAAAACATAATTCTACTCACAATTCTGTTATTTACAATGGTCTCCGTAAAAAATGAGAAACAAATATTTGTTTCAAATACTTAGAAAATAGCTGAATGTGACGTCACCGACGCTTTAAATTACATTCGGTTGAGTGACTTGTTTTTTTTTCTTCGTCTTTTTTCGTCTTCCTCGTCTTCATCTTCTTTGTCGTATTCTTCTTCGTCGTCTCCTCCTCCTTCTTCTTCGTCTCCTCCTTGTTCTTCGTCGTCTCCTCCTCTTCCTCCTTCTTCGTTGTCGTCTTCTCCTCCTCCTTTCTCATCGTCGTCGTCGTCTCCCCCGTTTCCGCCGTCGTCTCCTCCTTTTTTGTCGTCGTCTCCTCCTTCTACGTCGTCTCCTTCGTTGTTGTTTTCTTCGTCTCCGTCATCTTCTTCTTCGTTGCCCTCGTTTCTCTGTCTTTCTCTTCGTCGGTATTGGTACTGGAGTTTAATCAACACCACCTACATCTAGTTAGGTGGCGTTGATTTAGTTCCCGGCATACTTACCAAGATTACAGCGCCAAAACACGAAAAAACACGTTTTTGGAAATTTCATAGAATTTTATAGCCATTTCTGGAAACAAATTATCAGTTCCCCATTAGGACGCCGAGACGCGTCGAATGACACCTGGTTTGCCTCCACTAGTGCACGGGAAGTAGTCTACCCGTCAGAGACGGAACGGCTCATCCGCAAGCATGCACACGAGGAGTTTACTCAAATACTCTTTAGGAATGAAATTTTTCCAATTATCTGTTCGAAGGCCTTGTACCGACCAAGTATTCTATATCGCATGAAGTTACTGGTGTATATTCAAACTTTGTCCCAACATGTCACTGTTCAATGCTATTCACGGATTAGGGAATAAAAACAATGCTGGTTGATATTTAATCAATTGACTCTTAGCACAAATTCAGCGTTCTTTAATAATATTCTTGCCCAAGACGCTATTGCTTGACTTCTCTGAAAAGATAAACCAAACTTTGCCTATGGCAAATTCCCAGTCTGCGTTACCACAAGGTTTAAGCCAATCGCCGTGAATTATTTTCTGTCCTTTTCTTATCCAAAAGCTGTAGTGCCACATCATGATTTTACTTTAGATTTTCACCTCACAGAGATACTTTACAAACAAGGGTTTAGGCTCCAGTGCAACAAAAGGGGAAAGAAAACTGTCAATGGCACTTTCTGAGCTGCGTTGGTGCGTGTAATTTTTGGCGAAGGGTATTAAGGTCAAGAGAGACCTCTGAAAAATACGTTGTGGACGCGAGTTATCGCTTGCTAGACGTACCATTTTCATACACAAAATTTATTTCTGAGTAGTATTTTGTTCTCTGCTTTACTCGCGCTGAAATCTACACACTGGAAGCTTTGGAGTGCAATACCTTGCCCTTTTGTAGGATTCTGCGTGCTGCAATATCAACATTTTTACGCAATGCAATAGCGCCAATTTGGAGAGGAGGCTGCCGAAAAATTGTTTGACAATGCTGAATTGTTTGTCTTGGTTATTCCTTATCAAAAGCATGTAGGATAAATGAAGAATTATACAAAAAGAATGCAGAAAAACGAAAGTATTAAGAAATATTTAAAAATATGTACTTTTGTGAAAAATATGTAAATATATGTACTAAAATGTCATCGGTTTTAGGCACTAATCGACATGAAACGTAAAGATATTGTGGTTTTGACTTGATAGAGTTAACATACGGAAATATGTAATTACATAATTATCCGGGCCCTAGTCACGGCATTTCGCGTCTTTCTCAGTCGTTGCGCTAGATTCCGCACGATCGCGACCGTATGAAGCAGTGCTTGCGATCATGCGACTTCTACCGGCAAGACCGAGAAAACACGCGAAATGTTGTGACATATTCCATCGCGAAGATGGGATTTGAGTGGCCTTGAGGGACGCAGTTAGAGAAATCGCAGTATAGGCGGGCACAAGGGCGGGAAGTTGGCGGCGGCTGGGGCGGAGCAGTGTTGCCAGACCTACCAGGATCCTCGTATTTTTATCAGGATTTTAATGAAGATACCACGTAATCGGATGAAGATATCCTGGTATGTCTGTAAACCAGGATATTAAGTCAGTAAATAATGATGTACACTTTAAGATTAGATTATTATTTTCAATTTTAATAATAATTATATCTTATTTAATAATTTAAATCTAACAGCAATATTACAAATAACTTTGATATATGTGAAAACACTTCTGTAAACATTAGGGTGACATAGGATGGTGTTTTTCTAGCACATGCTATAGTAGAAAAGGATAGAAGTTCCATTTCTTCCATTTACTTTATCGATATAAAAGAATCGATATCGAGTTATGTTTAACGAACTTCTTTTGCCCCTTTAGAAACATAATAGCTATAATATGAACAATTTCAGAATTTAAATCAATTTACATTGGTACCAGCAATTTTAGTGAAAGTACCAGGATTTTTGAAGGTTGATACCGAGATATACATTTAAATATCTGACAACGCGCGCTGGGGTGAAGGCGGAGGTGTTCCAGTTGCCAATAGGTACCGGAACTTCCTGGTAATGACGAGAGCTTAGGCTCTTTGTGTTAGTATTGTACGGCTCGGTGGGAAGGAGCGATGTGGGTAAAGGATGGGGTGGGAACGGAACAAACGACGGTCGACGAAGGGCAGGGGAACGGGATGTGGTGAAGAATGGGATGATGGCTGAGGCAGCTGTAATGTGCTGTTAGACAGTAAGTAGTCGATGGGAGGGCAATTGAGTATCTGGAGGAGTCCGAGAACGTAGAAAAGATCTGGCGAACAGAACTGCCAAGGTCCATTGTAAGAATGCTCTTGTGTTCATAATTTCGCACTTATTCGTTGCACGAAATGTCGAATGGTACTGCCGGTAAAACTTACAAAATGCGCGAACTCATGATCGAATACCATGTTAAAAATCCGTACATAATTCTTATAACTTTTTAAATATATTAAGACACCAAACATTCAAAACATTGAATCACACCAAACAGTGGAAACCAAATAAATGAGAATTTGTAAGTATTTACGAAACTAAAAGATACTAGTTTTTGACTAGTTCGACACTGATGCTTCAAGAAAACAGTTAACAAAAGAGGAATCGGAAAGTAGAGGGGTGTTTTCAGTGACAAGACAATGCGTAATAGTAGGGACGACACACAAATGTGTTCGAGAGTCAGGGACTCACAGCATGTTTGATAAGTGAGATGGGACGGAGACGATGCGTCGGTATGCGTCTCCGTTACGATATCTCCATCTCTCAACTTTAAAAAAATCAAGATCATCCATGCTGTAATTTTTATTCATCTTTATTACTAATTGCAAATACTCGTATAAATTGAAAGATACTGCAGCCTCCAGTCAGAAAAAGGAATCTACAGTTTCGTTAGCTACAGCAACTCGGACAAGCTTCAAAAAGAATGAAACGGTATCGATTCTGACTGAAAAGATGTGAATATTTTATTATGTTATTCGGTCTATTCTTATTCTGAGCGTACCAAAAGAATTCTCATTTTCAGTGCGTCACTGCTTACGACATAGTTGTAAGGTTCCAAGGAAGAGGATGCCTGCCATTAATGTTAATATTTACTATTCACGTTTTGCATTAAGGGACAGCAACGTTATCGTTACTTTTGATCAGTGGCGAAGCGTGAGGTTAATTTTTGGATAAGCTGAGTCACGAACATATTGTAAAAACACATATTTGTACTTAATTTATGAAATATCGAATATTTAGAAGATAGAGATCAAAAGACTACAATTTAATAATAATAATAATAGTAATTATTATTATTATTATTATTATTATTATTATTATTATTTCAATCATGCAACAATACTCAGATCAAGAATAAGCCTACTGCAGAATTGAAAAAAATTGTAAATAGTTATGCTTATTTATAATAGATGTATACTCCTTGTTTGTACAGTTTTTTGTAAATTAATTCTAAATACCTGGTTTTCTTCAGAAAAAATTCAACTCTTTCTTTAAACATATCATCTTGCGAACACTTACACGAAATTTTCTTTTCTATTTTTTAAAATAGTAGCAAAGTTGAAGAGTGTTATTTGACTTAGAATTACGTTAATGAGTTTTAATTGTTTCAGAGTGCTCATTGTCAATGAGACACAGTGACATTGCAGGTCAATGACATTTCACTTGTAACCTACACACGAATTCAGTCAACGACGCTATTCAGTCAACTTACGAAATGTAATTACACTGATCAGATCCTGTTTGATCTTTCCAGAATACAATACTACTGGGGGATTCACACGCCGCGATACCAACCCATAAATACTTGAAATCAACGCTTTTTTAAATGATCTTGTTTGATTAAAAGTTAAACCAACGCTAAATGATGTGGGAGAAAAGAGTTAACATTCTCAATATTGTACTTAATGAATTAGCGACAGAGGAATACTAATACTGAAATTTGGAATAAATAAATGTTTTTACTTTTGTTAGTGATATTTGAAGTTGCTCAGTGACCTCTAGTGGACATTTCCGGAAGTTCCACGCAAGCTTATGGTGAAGAGAGCGCCTGCCGGCAGGAGTTTAAATTACTTGACCAGTTGTAAGGCCGGCCTACCCTTCTGGCCGAATAACCGGGCCAGCTTCTCAATGCGCATGCGCGCTCACTTCCCCGCGCCCCGTCCCTTGCCAACAAACTGTCTTCCAGTGGTAAGCGGAACGGCCTCAGCCTCACTCCCCAGCCTGCCCGATGCACCGGGCGGCGACAAAGATACTTCGCATTGAATGCGCATAAGAACAGAAAAATGAACTTGGTGCGCATACTTTACGGTATAAATTGGCTAAAATAACATTATAAATTGACAATTTTCTTTTTTTAGTGAAGATATATTCCCCGCCTTCTTCAAGATTCTTAGGGATAGCTCAGCTTACTCTGCCTACCCTGACACTTCGCCACTGCTTTTGATAAGTGAAAAACGTATGTTTGCTAATAGCTATTGCAGTATTTGTGAAAACATTTTGATTAAAATATTTAATTTTGTGCACCATTATACGAGAATATTTCATTTGTTGTGTTTGGGCAATCGGCGTGGTACTCTTTGGAAAGCCATTTTGTATGGTTTTATTCAGCATAATTTTTGCTGCTGGAGGTCAGTAGTAATCCTCTAATTTTGAATAGAAATAAAAAATTCTACTTAAGTATAATCAATTTTTAAAAATTGTCTTTGTATTATCTGTGTTTTATGCAAAAATGTATTTCTTTGAAGTATGTACACTGAAGAAGCGTGTAAACTTGCACGCGAAAGGTAGTGTATCAAAAGTTTTATCATTGAACATTTGATCAATAAAATAACTCTGGCAGTACTGAGAGTAGATCGTCTCTAATTCTTCTGAGGAAACGTATTCCTATGTTATTTTATATTTATTTGCTACAAAACAATGATTTGTTTATCTGTGGTTTCCACCTATACGTAGTATCGTTTATCTTGCTGCATTTAAAAAACCAATTCAGTAGACAGTAAATAATAGTTTCTTACGTTAAAAATAAAGTGTATGACTTAGCAAAAAGTACAAGGAGAATTCTCTATATCTTCTATTTTCATTAGAAAGTAAATGTGTACTAGTAGACGTATTACATATTACAAGGTTCTTATGCATAACGCCTCTTAAAAGAGATTAGTTTGATGAGGAAAAAGTCTTAGGTGAAATCTGACGAGAAAAAAACACATAAAAGAGGTTACTTAAGATACATTATCCTTGTATCTTGAATGCTTAAATTCTATACCCTTTGTGGGAAGAGGATATAAAAGCTACGATCTGCACAACGAGTAAGGAAAAAAATTAATGATTTTGAAATACCGACTACGCTTGAGCCACTTATGATGTAACTTCAACAGTTATTTAACGTGATGTAATTGCACTTTTCATATTACTCTATCATTTGAATGTTCCCAATCTTTAAAGATGCTACTAACATATACTAAAATCTCTATTATAGTTTTCATAAATACTGAGAACCTATTTCTCACTACAATTTCATAAACTCCCTAAGTAAGTTCTCCCTCTCTCCTCTTCTGATGCAATTCATCCATACAGTTTTCGATTTCTCTAGCTCTTAGTTTTATCACCGCATAAAACAATATATATGTATATATATTTGCATTAGGTTGTTTGAAATTTTAGCTATTTTGTATTTTAGTTCGCATTTATTCAATTGCATTAATTTTGAAAATTATATAATCTGACAAACAGACATAAGCCCATACGTGCGAGATTGGAAGCGACGCTTATCCTTCCAACAAAAAGTAGCTTGAAAAATGTGGAGCTGCTGTGGCGTCGAGTTACACACGTCCACATTTCATCCAGAATTCGCTTACGTAATGCGGAAGCGTCGGGCGGTTTCGCTGTTCTCGAAAACCTCGCGCGTTGAAATATTCATCAATCGAGGCTCCTTAATCGAGACGATTAGGGCTCGATCGATCAGAGCGAAATTTCGCGCCCGCGAACTTCCCGGCTCCATCAATCAGCGCGCAGGACGTGTTGCGGGCGCGGGACCGGAGGCGAGCCGCGCCGCCAGCGGGGGCACCGGCGCGGCGGAGATGGCAGCGACGCTGAAAGTGGGTGGTGGTGAAGGTGGTGGTGGTGAAGGTGGTGGTGGTGAAGGTGGTGGTGGTGAAGGTGGTGGTGGTGAAGGTGGTGGTGGTGAAGGTGCTGGTGGTGAAGGTGGTGGTGGTGAACAAGGTGGTGGTGAAGGTGGTGGTGGTGAACAAGGTGGTGGTGAAGGTGGTGGTGGTGAAGATGGTGGTGGTGAAGGTGGTGGTGGTGAAGGTGGTGGTGAAGGTGGTGGTGGTGAAGGTGGTGGTGGTGAAGATGGTGGTGGTGAAGGTGGTGGTGGTGAAGGTGGTGGTGAAGGTGGTGGTGGTGAAGGTGGTGGTGGTGAAGATGGTGGTGGTGAAGATGGTGGTGGTGGTGTTGATGAAGGTGGTGGTGGTGAAGGTGGTGGTGGTGAAGGTGGTGGTGGTGAAGGTGGTGGTGGTGAAGGTGGTGGTGGTGAAGGTGGTGGTGGTGAACATGGTGGTGGTGAAGATGGTGGTGTTGGTGGTGGTGGTGTTGGTGTGTGGTGAAGACGGTGGTGGTGTGTGGTCAAGACGGTGGTGGAGTGTGGTGAAGACGGTGGTGGTGGTGGTGGAAGCAGAGATGGTGGAGGCAGCGGCTACGGCGATGCGTTGATGTGTTGTTGTTGTTATTGTTGTTATTATTATTGTTATCATCATTAATTCTGCAATTAAATATCACAACTTGGTGACAGAATATCTTAACTTTGCATGCATTAAGCTTACATTGACCAACAATAAATTACAAGCGAGTAGTTCATTTAAAAAGAAATAATTAAGAATAATAGTACATAATTTCACAGTGCAAGTCTTCTCCAATTCATCTTACTTCACTTTACTTCACTGCACTGCACTTCAGAACACTTAACTGTGATGAATTTCTTTCGCATTTCTTTCCCTCCACTATAAAACACAACCCCGCACTGCACTACACGAATGGAAATAATAAAATAATAATAATAATAATAATAATAATAATAATAATAATAATAATACAACTACTTCTAATAATAACAGTTGAGCAAATTACTTAATATGAAATACTACTAATTTAATTAAAATGGTGGTGGTGGTGGAAGCAGAGATGGTGGAGGCAGCGGCTACGGCAATATGTCGATTGATTAGTGATTCCGGGTGAGTCAACTGCTAAGGTGTTGCACTCCCTTTAGTATAGTGCTTGTTTTTATCGCGGGAGGTGCGAGGATCTTCTCTTCGGATAGGACATCCGACACCGACCTACCCATCGGCTCGCGAGGTTTTCCCCAACCAGGCATCCCCCACCAGCGGGGCACCGCCCCAGCCGGGACAAGCTCTAAGCGACAAGCGGTCGGTCTTTGTTGGCCTCCCGGCATTTGTGGTATTGTAGTGAGTGTAAATGCAAGTGTGTGTGTGTGTAAGTAAGGGGTGAGGAAAGGACTAGGAAGAGGAAGGAAAGAATGCGTATGACCGTGGCCCGTTTGTTAGGGTACTGCTCCTTCATTCGCGTCGTGTTCCTAGAAGAAAGGGATAACTACTGATACGAGCAGCCGGACGCCACAATTCTCCAGTCCGCGGGTGAATTCTACCTAGCTGTGTAGTTAGTGTCGAAAATCCCGCCACCGTGGGGACTTGAACTCTAGGGTCTCCCACTCAGAGGCAGGGCAGTGACATCAATATCGATGCCCTGAAACACCTAAACCGCTGCACGGCGATGGAGGCGGGGTCAGTGGTAGATAATTTGAGATCTGAATACCAGTCATTCGTACGATATTTACCAGAGATAAAGTTCTTTTAGTTCTAGAAAAAATAATCCATATATAAACAAAAGAAGGAAAGAGTAATGAAATAAAATAAGTGTGTATTCTGTGTATGACGTCAATAAAGGAAGAAAAATGTGTTCATTGGAAAAGGAAGGGTCCCATTTATATAAAAAATTTAATGATGTATCAATTGAGAAAATATACAAAAATGTTGGTATGATCTTTGGGAAAAGAAAATTCCAACTGGCAGGAAAATAATTTTTTATTGAAATCAAATATTTCCTTAAAATACAAATTAATACAAAGTAATTGAGGCATACAGCGAGAGAGGAAACTAAACAATAAAATTCAATATATCGATTTATGAACGTATTCGATTAGGAACGCATTGAATACGTCAATAAATTAATTTTATGGGTTAGTTCCTTCTCTCACAAGATGCCTCAATTGATTCTTTTGCACAAATTCTGACAAAACATTTCAGGCCTACAATAGCCAGAAAAGTGTTATATCTAGTTCTTATATTTCTATCTAAAACTCTACAATCGTGTGTTGTATGTTCAGTGAGTTGCCTCTGGTTAGCTACTAGCTGGTCCTGGGTGTTTCAACCACAAAATGCATCTGCTCCAGCACCCCACGGCACGCCCTCCTCTGAGAGTCCTGCATGAAAGAATGCGATCGGCGGGGGATTTTAATGGCTTTGTTGGCCACGCGAAGAGGGTGTCGACGTCAAAGCCGCGGGTGGGGCGCACAGTGGCTCAAATGACGCCACAGGCTCATACGGATCTTCTCGAAAGGGGAAGACCAAATTTCAATCATCATTTGTTGTGTTACACCGCGTGTAAAGTATGAATGTCTCGAATTTATATGAAATTTGTGTGAAAAGCCTAAAGTGAAGATTTTTCTTCATTTTAGGCTTTTCTTTCCGCGAGAAGAGATCTCCGAATGCTCCTTACAGTATTATTTATCTTCACACACATCAAAACATCAAACTGTGCAACAAAATTGAACCCATTTTCTGCGGTGTATTTGTAATGTTTTTTAAATAACGTATTACTGTTTTATAGATTTATTGTTGTTTGTATTCCGTCAAGTCACAATTTTCAATTTATATCATTTTGACATTTGGCTAATTTATCATTTCATAACCGGAACCTTATAGGAACGTATGTATACATTGTTTCACCTCATCAAAATATTTCGCATAAAACAAACATTGTTTGTTAATGGTTTTTGTGTGGGTGTTTTTGGAAAGTTTTTGCCTTGCCGAAAGTAGAAACTCATAAATACAACTTTAATGTATCTCGCATTCGAAGACATTAGAGAATACTAGTAATGTAGTGACTACGACGACGCAGTCAACATTATAATATAGCTGTTCTTATCACATGTGCGTTCTTTAATATTCAAGATGTACGGTTAAAACAAGGATTGACAGTCAGAGGTCGGAATCATCATTACGAGTCATTGGACTGCAAACCCGTTTCTAGATCTATCCCCGTGAAAGTTAATTAGGAAATATAAAAAGAGTGTCGTGAAAGATTCAAGTACTTGTATAAGCACATACGTGTGTATACCATGGAGAACTCAACATCAAAAGTTTTCTATATATTTAAAAAAATACTAGTTTCCATTTAGAAAGTAATTTGAGCCTTTTTATCAACCAAACTTTTCGTGATGTTTTTCTTTAAAAGAAAGTGTTATAAATCAAAACAACTCACTTTCTAAAAGAAGATTTATTCACAAAAAGCAGGGCCAACTCGGCCGCCATATACAACTTCCACTAGACTTCGTATGCAAACAATCTGCCATCTGGCTTACTCTACGCTGAGCGCTTTTCTCCCGGTGATCCTCCGCCGGCGCCTGGGCCAGCTCCCGCGCAAGACTTCCCGCGGCTTCTCCTGATTGGCCGGTTCACCGGTGCGCGAAGTCCAGGTAGCAGGCGCGGCTTGTTTCTGAGCGCACCTTTGGCGCGCTCGGCGAAGCTCAGCGCGCCTAATGCCGACGCTCTGTGCTGCGCGCTTCCGGAGGCGGGAACACGCTGCCGGCGCTCTTTGCCGCGCTGTTAGCGCGGCAACTTTGAACTGCCGGCCGCATACTACAGAAAGGTTCTGGGCTTTAGAGGTGTTATCATTGGTTCTTAATACTGATTTTATATTTTAAAACATTAAGTTTTAATAATACGTAAAAATAATAGAGTGGACGCTGGTCTGCCGTAATTTGTGAAAGACGTATTGGTCGGTCCGGTTCAGTTGGTTCCGTCCGGTCCGATTCCGTTGGTCAATTGAATTGTAGTTGGTCTTGATCGTTTTATGTAGTGAGATGCAAACGCAACCAGTCGACATTTTGCAATCCGTGCGAGTTTGAGGTTACACATGAGTTTATAGTTGGTGAAGCGATTATAGTGAGTTTTATTAATTTTGACGATTGACTATTTTTAAATTCAAGTATTGGTCAAAATATATAAAAGCAATGTCCAGCAATTATTTGACACGTGTTCCTTACGAAAACGTTAGTGATTAAGTATAAAACATTTCAGTTTTATTTTCAAAACATATTTACTCTGTATTCAAAATGAATCGTGATTGTGTTGTTCCAGAATTTGTAAACCATCCTCATTATATGTTAGTCTGGAAGAATAAGTACTGTAGGCTATGAAACAACACTTTTTGGGGGGGGTTGCGATGTGCATATGTAGTTCTTTTCTATTGTCACGTCTCTGTAGCTCTTCGATGTAAATTCGATGTAATCGCAGGAGTTTAGCTAGTTTACAATTATTATTAGTAGCGTACCCGTGCGAGAACTCTCGCCTGTTAAAACCCACCCTTCCCCTATCCATTTGACTATCTTTTCAATTAAGAAGGAAAGTTGTTAATGAAACATGTGTATTTTATAATACACATAATAATTTATGAAACATGTGTTTATATATTATTATTATTATTTTTAATGTATAAATGTAACTTCTAATGTACTTGCAGAATATCAAACAAAAATAACAATACAATTGATGTTGGGAACACATTTTCAATAAAAGTTTATTCAGCATTATAGAGAGATATTCTCGGAACAATTTAAACTTCTTTAAAAATAACTTTCAACAAATTATTCACTCCTCCTTGAGAGTTAACTTTGCGCTTTCCTTGATAGTCACAAACATAATAGAAAAGGTTTTTACTCTTCAGAAAGCAAAGCAAAGTAAAGTGGTGCGTAAATACCGATGGAGCAAGTACAACCCTACTCTTTGCAATATTACTTGAATTTCCTTGATTTGTTGTGACGAATAGAGGGGGTTTGGATAGTTCAGGGTGACAGTTTGCTGGGGTGCGAAAATTGAAAAATTATTCGTGTATTAAAAAGTATTGGATTATTTTCAGCGTTCTTACGTACTTCAAGAAGATCAATTCCGAGCCAAAAAATAAACTAATATTTTCACCTTTGAGTTCTAAATACAATTTGTTACCATTGGAAACAGTTTAGTAGGCTTAGACTTCACTTCGGTACATGGGAATGTTACTCAAACGATGTTTGCATATTGAATATCTTAACGAACCGACACCTTGAGTTTAATATCAAACGCTATATTATTTACAGTATGAGTTTGCTGCTGGGCGTTGATGTACATACTTCCAGACACCACCAACATTTAAATCGTGCCTTTGGACTGCGAATGTTGGCAGTTGTCGAGTGACTTCCCATTTTTTCTATAATTTTAAATTTACTTGCTTTTTTTTAATTAATTCACGTAGTATTGTAGGTCAGCGCGATTTGATTTTTGTTTTTCATTTATTTCACGCTATTTTACTTTAGCTAATTTAAAAAGTTTGTTCTTTGTGTTGTTACATACACAAGTTTTCCCCTACTACCTCCGCGTACCCGTGCGACAACTCTCCCATGTTAGACCCTATGTTAGATCCCTATCCTTATATTTCCATTTTAAGAGGGAAAGTAGTTAACGAAACGTGTTTATTTGTTTAAAAAATATAAAAATAAGTTGCAATGTACTAACACAATATCAAATAAAGTAAAAACAATGCAATTGATGTTTAAAATAAATTTTCAATAAATATTTATTCAGTATCGAGGAGAGTTTTCTTGGAACAATTCACAGCACTTCCTTAAAGACAACATTTGTAGTAATTATTCAATATTCTTTGACAGCTAGCTTTTAGCTTCTCGTGAGTCACAAAAATATTAGAAAAGCTTTTCACTTTTGAGAGAGCTATGTGTCTGAACCCGCTGACTTAAAAATTTCATCGAATGATAACGAAAATAGTGGTACAGGTAAAACACAGTCTTCACTCTTCTCTGTGCACAAACATCCCTCCTCAATTAAGTACACAGCACTTACAGACACCGGCAAAACTTTAATTGATTGGTTTCATTACACGCAAAGAAACAATCTTCATACTCGTAGGTATCAAGCAACTATAATAGTACTTCAGTTGTTACTGGAGAGCAAATCTTGAATTAATGATTATGCAAATAAACCTCGTCAGACTGCACAAACTACAGTGTTAATAGAAAGCGTAAATAAAGATTGTCGAATCTAAGCCTTCTAAGCGTGTCGCCACAAACATTGCTACCAGCAGGAAGGGCTGAAATATTGAGGTGGCCTTGATAGCATTGAAGCGTGGAACCGAAAAGTTAATTGAATGGATTGGAGAATGTCCCATCTTGTAGATTATGATATGAAAAACGTTTTTTGAGGCCTTTGGCCTCAAAATTTTACTTTTTAAGGCTCTAAATCGCTTTGTTTCTGATTTATTTGCCGATGTAGATTGGTATGTGATGCGGGTTGCATTTTAAATGAATATTTCGATGCGTTTTTTTAAAGAAATTATCCATATTTTTAAAGTCAAAGTGGAATTCGTCAAGTCTCCGTGAAATTCTCTTTCTTTAGAGCCCTCATTTATAAAGATTGGTTGCGTGTGAGAGCCGGAACCCAAAGGTATACTACTGAAATAATACAGGAGACGATTATAATAATTAGTATTACATTTCTCGGCTATTCGACCCAGTGTGCGGAGGCAGGGAGAATGGACGTGGTTGCAGGGTAATGGTGTTCATTACACGCCACGTCACTCACAGCTCTCTCCGCTCCCCTCTCAAGTTCACCCACCCCGCTGCTGCCTCGTAGCTTTCGCCTCAAGCAAGGGCGCTGTCGGCTTCCTCCAATCCGCTGTCACGCTTTAGCGGTGGCCCCGCGCGTTAAGCCGCTTCGGTAACCCCGCTGCACCGGCAGGAGGCGTCGATAGCGCCCCATGTGTGTTGCAGAGAACGCATTCGGAAGCAAATGGAAATAACGAGCGCACGATGTAGGCGATGTTGATAAGATCATTATCTGCTAATGAAATGATTACCGGATTTTCGACACTATTCTTAATATAGTTAGAGTTCATTTTCCGTAGAATATTTAGTTATTTCTCCATATTTTTCATCAAGCTTTTTACATTCTAGTATCAATGAACAGAAAATGTAATACAATGCTGCAAAGAAAAGATATAGAAGTTTTAACGGAAGAAACTGTTTTCAGAGTCCCTAATACCGAAAAACTTAACTAACTGCTAACGTCAAGTCATTCCTGCTATCGTTCAAATACCTTTGACCACTGGATGTTACATGGCACACACCTCCCGTCTTCATTTACTCACTTGTTACAATTCACCTTATTTTTTATTGGTCACCTTGCCATAAACTACGCGTTAATTTATTTACATTTCATAAATACCTAGTGATCTGCGCATATATTGACATCCATATTGAAATATTTATAACAGCAAGTTTTGTAACCATTTCGTGAATCACCTTGTGTACGTGTTTCGCTGTTAGAATGAAAAACTAGTGGTGCTTCAGAATGGCACAGACTTTCCCGTATTAGTTTTCTATTTCCTTGGGTCTTCGCTAGCTATTCGGAATTGCCACAAACTCTTTCTTGCCAGCTACCATCTATCATCGCCAAAAGTCCATTTTTTTTGTCATTTTCTAAATTTTTGGTTTCCTATCGGTAGAACGGAAACATTAATTTTAGAATATTAAAGAACACAAAAACCTAGTCATAAATGGCAATTTACTTTTAAAAATGATGTACCGTTTTAAAGAAAATGGCGTTTTAGCGCTACTAAAAATGCGAAATTTTTAAGCTCATTTTCACAGAATATTTTGAGTTTTCAAAATACTTTATTTGAAGTTATCTGAAGCACTTACACTCACATATATAATAATGTTTACAAATTGCTGGTAATGTGCGTATTAAAGATGTGAGAGATCTTTCAAAAAATTACAATTATGTAATTTTTTAAAAAACAAAAAATACTCAAAATAAACTTTACGCTATACTAAAGAGTGTGATTCGCACTATCCGTTACAAAAGTTTCAAGAAAAAAATTGCAGCCAAATATGAGAAAATGGCGTTTGAGCGTTTCTGAAAATGCGGAACTTTTGAGCTACTTTTCACAGAAAACGGTTGTGTTTTCGTGAAACTTTACTTGACATTATGTAAAGCACATGTACTCGTAAATATAATAATGTGAAAAAATCGTCGATAATGTAAATATTATCGACGTGAGAAACATTTGAAAAATTTACATTTTGTAATTTTTGAAAAAAAAAAACGTATACAGAAGTATGGCATTTATGTCATCTGATAGAGTACATTTACTACTATCCCTACCAAAAGTTTTAGGAAAAAATTTGGAGCGGTTTTTGAGAAAATCTTGTTTTTGTAATTTTTAAAAATTGCACAAATTCCACGCAATATTGCAGGAAACTAATAAAATTTTGAGAAACATTTCCTAGACCTTTATTAAAGAACTCAATATGCAGAACAAATTTTATTTGAAGAAAAAAATCTCCATCTTCAATTTTGTAGTTGGAGAAAGACGCCGAAAAAAATTCAAGCTTTCACAATTTTCAAAAATTCAGAGTTATCTGTGAAAATTGGACCTATGCCATGTTAATAAGTGTATTTTACTCTATTTATACAAGAAATTTAAAGAAAAAATTTGGAGCCGTTTCTGAGAAAATTTTGAAAATCTCCGGGGGGCTTCATATAAAGTACCCCCAAATTTTGAAGAATCTTTTTCAAAATCTCAAAGCTTTGACTAGAATCAGATAGACTGGGAATATCCAATTTGGAAGAAATCGTACGTATGGTTTAGGCGCTAGCAGTGTTCACAGACGGACGGAAAGACGGACGGACAGACAGACGGACGTTTTCCTTTCAATTGGGTTTTCGGTATCAAGGACCTATAAAACAGGGTTTCTGGCTACACCACGTGTTAGGGGATTTTGTTTTCTTAATTTAGGAACTGGTTTTATCCACTTATTCGTTTTCACGTCCCGGCAATTAATTTTTTTCCGCCGAAAATTGGCCATTTTTTCGCGCAGCATTACATAACTTTCCGTATACTACGTATATCACTCTGTTATACGTACGTATACGGGAAAGTAAAAAGCTGTTTTCGGCACCTTCGTTTCATCCTTTTCATGAACTTATGTGCACTTAATATTCTTTTCACCAGCTCTGCATCACATATTGAGTCTTAGAAAATTTCATGATTGCGAAATATTTGATTGAACGTAATTGAATAATACAATGTAGTCAATAGAAGAATACTATACATTTGTCAAAATATATCAGTTATACTAGACTGAGCAGGAATGTTGAAAGTTCCAATGCAGTAAGCACATTAGAATTACGCTAATATTTTTCGTTACACAAAAATGAATGAACTGTAATATTTAAGAATTTTCTTGTTAAATAAGTCACATATACGATTACATATTACCATATAAAACAATGCCGTTTCAATTACCAAATTACTCTGTACAGGATCTCAACTTTTTGACATGAAGAAAATAATTTTTCTGACGTAGTTATACAATCATTGAAGTCTGAAATACTTTTGCGAAACAATTCAACATAAAATAAAACACAGAATAAGAGGTAACTTTTCAGTTGCTGACTGTTTCTTTTAAGATCCTTCAAGTGTACCACAAAGTTACTAGGGGTGGATTTTGATGACCTAAAATATCAACAAAAATGATCAATAAAATCATCTTAAATTGTTTTAACAGTGCCCTAAAAGCAAAGAAAAATGACGTAAAATATGTATCAAAACCAGTCTAGATGAACAACTCAAGCTGTTGGATATGTTACTGATGTAATCGAGGCTTCTTCCTTTTGTTCAAGTCAACTCAGCTTGCACGCTTTCTTCGGGGCGTTCTTTATCAGGAAATCTCTGTCTTTAGTTATCCCGAAATTGGCCGAACTGACAATGGCGATAATAGGCGTCACAGGTATCTTATATTACATACAACGGCTGACGTTACAATCTCTGAGCGAAGAAATCAAACCGGCTACTGAGTAATTCTGTGGGGAACATTTGTTGCATCTAAATCTATCTTAAATATTACCTGAAGCAAGTACCATTAAAATAATATTAAAATAATAAAATCAGCGAAAAATGCTTTTAAAATATCGGAAAAGGTAAAAAATGACTTATTATTATAAATCGACGAAAAGTGCCGCATAAAAATGGGCCATTTACTTTCGTCACAACACAAAATTAATGTCTGTACTAGAAGGCATTGTCCTAAAGTGAAAAGGAAAAAATGACATCTTATTAAAATCTGTCCCATTTATAAGTCTATCAGAACTGTAATGACAATGTCTTAACGTATGTACTAACATTATTCAAGAATAGATACAGTTAATCCCCGATTTATCTCCCCAAATTCCGCAAGCCACTATCTCTCGCTGTAAGTTAGCATCTCACTATAATGCAACGACGCAAAGTCGGCGCTGCAAGTGTACTTAAAGACGGTTGCAAAGTAGGTTAGACGTCTTGTTCGCTTAGAGTCATAACCTTTTTGTCTTCTCTTAACAAGGCAATTCGTCGTCGAAGCTTCGCAGAGACGGAGTAAAAGGCGCTTAGGAGATTCCACGCCAGTCCTGGCTTCTCGCTGAGTAATGGTGAAATGCGGAGTTTCCTTCGACTCGTGCCCGAGTAACTCCTGCTTCGTCTCGATTCACCCAAATCAATACATGTTCTTATTTTCTGGAATTACAGTAAATGGAAAAACACTTTAAAGACGTTTTGAAATGAAGAGTAAGAAGTTTTTCAAACCAAACAATATTTCCTAACTTCCATAAAAACAATGAAATAAATTATAAAGTTTCCTTAGAACCTTGAAAATTAAATTGTTCTCAATATGGTTAATAGAGAATAGTATATTTCGCAATATCGTTTACATGCTTGCAATGTTGATACAGAAGGTTCGGAGTTCTTAACTTTAACAATAATAGCACTTTCTATTCCATTCTTGAATTTCGTGAGAAATAAAGCCGTATTACTCAGAGTAAGACGAACACTATTGCATTAAGCCATAACCTAGTTCTAAGGAAAAGGTGGTTGCTGATCCTCGATTCTAAAGCTAATTGGAACATAACGTCTTTGATAACGTAATAAAATTAATGTTTGGAGAAAGATTAGGTACATCTTTCCTTTTGATTCTCTTGTTTCAAAAGTGCACTCTTTAATTTGGTGCTACAACCGTTCGTTGCCTTCTGAATGAAGAAAGGCTCTAGAACACGAGATACGATGTCCGCCATGCGAAATATTTTTAAGCTGCTCCGGCGGAGAGCCTCAGCCCAACACGGCCCAGACTAATCCCATTTATTAAACAAATGATGGCCACTTAATGTGATTGCTTCCTCCAGGCCCCGGCGCTTCCCCGAAGGCAAGGCGGAGGCCAGCGTGGGACGAACGGCGGAGGCGAAAGCGAGAAGGGGGCGTGCACAAAATAATGAATATGAAGACCACCTTGCCACAAAGATGAGTGAGATTGGAGCCATTAGGAAGGTACGAGATGGAAATAAAAGTATTGTATATCTGAATAATCTGAGAATTATGCTAAAAACGCGAGAATTATGCGAAAAAAAAATGAATCACGAAAAATTGAGATTTTTTTTTAGAAAACATTTAAGTAAAAGTTTCAATATAAATATACCATAATATACTCTTAATGTTGGGAGTGGTTATAATTAAACTTTCTCTATTTAACCGGCTATATGTGCCAAGTGCGGGATCGCGCGTGTCAGGAAAATATTGTGAACATTCTGAAGGACATGGGGAAGGGAATGATGGAATAAATACGCAATATAATGAAAACACCTTCAATGTGCCGCATCAGACCATTACATACCGGTACCATTACCGCTACAAAAGAGGATCAATACGGCACCCATCAGTGCCCAGAAGAGGCTGAAAGCGAAGGGGAGCATTCTGCACATATGACCGAAGCATGTTCATAGGTAGGCTTCATACGTCTCTTGCTATGCTGCTCTTCAGATCAGCACACGTGTTCCCCTGATAAACCCTGTTCTTCAGGTAATCCCACAACCAGAAATCACGGGGTGTGTGATAAGGTTATCGTGACGGCCAAGCCATTGGAAACGATGTGGTGATAATGCGATCGTTACCGAATGTGATGCGGAAAAGCAGTTGCACTTGACGAGCTATATGCGATGGGGTCCCATCTTGCATAAAACTGTAGAGTTCAATGCGTCTCTCTCCTGTAGCGCGAGTATGACATGCTGGAAAAGCATATCGTAGTAACTCTGGCCAGTCACATTGCACGTCTTTGGTCCTTGAGCGCCAGCCTCTTCAAAAAAGAATGGGCCAATCATGAACGTGAAGCCACACCATACGATGACACATTCACCATGCAGAGGAACTTCATACACATTGCCTGGCGGTGAATATCCCCACACTCGGTAATTCTGTGTGTTCACTTCACCCGTCAGACAAAAATGTGCCTTGACTGTCCACAGGATTGGCCAAGGCCAGGGCTCGTCAATTTCAATCTTGTGAGAAATTGGAGTGCGAAGTCAACACGTTGTGCGTCCGGTGGCGCTAGAGCATGTATGAGGTAGATCTTGTAAGGATACCATTTGAGAATGGTTCGAAGCACTTTCCGTACAGTGGCCCACGGGATGTTCAACTGTCGGGACACAGCTCGCGCACTGCTTGACGCTCGGGAACTACACGCAGCGTTGTCGGCCAGAGCAACAGCGATTTCATCAACCATCTGTGGTTCGACCGCTCGTCGGTCTCTTGTCGGAGCGACAGCCTGTTCCCCAGTTGATTCGAACTTCATGTTCCGCAAAGCAGGTGGAGAAAGAGGACCCTTCCGTAATCCTTTCAGCCGGCGGAATTCTCGAAGGGCAGCTGCAACATTACTGATGGTTTGATGGAAGAGTTTCACTAATAACGCTCTGCTCCGTTTGTCCAAGCCCATGTCAACGCATCAACAAGTGCATGGCGACTGGTTTGATACGTGTGACTATTCAGCACTATGCCTGATCATGGCAGCTAGTGGCCATATTTGGAACTCGGCGGTGGCGCTGTGACGCTTAGAAATCATGCACCCTGGACTCTGGACAGTAATACTAGCATGTTTGGTACTCGTACTATAATTAGTTTCCTTGTCATAACGTGTTCTGCAGGGAAAGTTTAATTATAAACACCTGTGTACTTGTAATTCAAAATTAAATATTAAAACTCTGGAATGAAATATACAAAACTCGAATTCAAATTTGCGAATGTTTGCTACTGACATTGCAGTGATCATTTATTTGTCGCTATACTTATTTTTTCATCAATAGTTTCGTTGTGCTCAATGCAAACTTTACTCTGCTATTATTTTCGATGGTTGATATTATCTACTGAATTAAGTCAGTAGCATTCTCGCTTATAGTCTCTTGCTATCTCATATTTCCCTTCAGTTGTTTTTTTTTTCGGAAGGTAAGAAGAGTGTAGATTATTAAAACAACATAATGATAGTTCGCTTTAACTTTGATGATTCCTTTTTAAATCCTATTTTAATATATATGTCACTTTTCTTTCATTTTTCAATGCCAACTACAACTCATCGATGGATTAACGCTTGAACAACTTTGAATATCATTCACGATCAAATGCGATGGAAAGTTTCAGTATGATTTTCGAATAATGTGTTAAACGCAACATAACGGAATGTCGTATATGTTTTAATATTTCAGTAAAATATATGGTGTGCAAATTGTACGTCATGTCCCTGGTTATAAAATAAGAGTTAATTATATAATAGTTTTATTTTGATTGCCATTAACCTCGCTTTTTATTTGAATTTTCGGTACGATATTTTAAGATTTATCTCTCTAAGATTACTATTGTTAACACCTTCATCTAGTGTATACACTGGAACCAGTTCCCTTTCGCTCAATACTTCTAAAGGGAAGAGAGTACACTAGATTTTCTTGGCTTATTCTGGTAGTGTCTGTTGACACTGACTCGTGCTCTGTGTTAACATCTCCCGCAAGACGGTTTCATTGAGGCAGAACAAGCAAACTCGCAGGCAACTGAGGAACAATTGAAGGGCTCAGTAGAAAAAGGGGTATCTCGCATTGACTTATTCTGAAATATTGAGGGTTTTAGGGAACTTTCGCAATATAACACAGATCACTTTTACACTTTTAAACAAAGTACACTTGCGTATAACCCATATTTGAACTTAACATATTGCTCTAAAATAATATTTTAATTTCTATTTAATGCTAATAACTCAATTTCACAAAAATGTGGGATAACTTCTTGTACTATTCAGTCCTTCAATTTCATTGCTCGTCTTGAGCAGCATATTAGTTGCAATATTAGTTCACCAGCTCGTAAATATCGAGGGGTTTTGAGGCATCTAGGGAGAGAAGACTAAGAAACGGTATACAGGAAGAACGCCACTCAGCGAAAGTGGTCTCGTTCGGGAAGGGAAGAAATCATCCTCTGAAGCTGCTTTCACATTGTGCAATTTTACTTCGAATACGGCTCATATTGTTTCTTGCTATCACTTTGCTATTGTATGACTGTTACCCACCAGCACTCCCTCTACATACCTCACACACTTCCTCTCAGGCAGCTTCCGGTTCATTATTGACACAATGCTCCAATTTTAGGGTGAGACATTCTTCCTTTTCTCGTGTTATTTTTACTTGTTTACAGTTGCTGAATATAATAAGGCGGACGCCTGATTTACTTCTAGGTCAACCTGAAAGATAAAAATATAATCGTAATACAATACCAACAGATTTCGTGCCTGTTAATTGAACTTATTTTGAAGAAATGAACTAACATCAATATTCCCATGGTTCTGCATGACTTAAAGTTCATCCTCATTTGTTTTCTTCTTCCGAAGAAATCGTAAGGAAAATTGAGTGCAATATTTTGGGCGCGATTTAGAATTAGTGAGGCATCCATGCAAAATAAATGTTCAAAAGTAAGGAAGGGAGAATTCATCTGGAAATGAACTAGAAAAGAACAATATTCTCTGTCGAGGGATCCTGAGCGTTCAAGTGCATCCTGCAATTATATTGCAGGTTCCTCTCTGAAATGAGAGCGTACACAAGCAGAAAGAGTAGATACATGGATCTTCCTTATGAATCTTGTCTCAGTGAGACCTTAAGGTTAAATTGATTGGTGTTTCCGGCCGCGTCAACTGCTAAAGGCATTAGTCCGGTTAATGTAGTGCATGTTTTATCGCAAGAAGTGGCGGTAATCTTCCCCCAGTGGATTCGACGCCGATTTTCACGTCGAGGGTTTCCCAACCAGGTATATCCCACCAGGGGGGCACTGGATCAGACGAAAGAGACTGAGCTCCCGACTGCTCCACCACAATATGTGGCAGTTTATACATGTACGTTTAAGAGTGTGCAAGGAAGTGGTGAATGTAGAGTAAGAAAGAGAGAGGAAAGATGGCACAGAACCTGTGGCCTGTTGCTACGGTACTGCTCCGTCATTTGCCTGGTGTTAATCGGAGAAACCATGTAAAACTACGGATTAGAAAAGCCGGCTGCTAGATTTCTCCTCCAGAAAGAGAGCGGCTGGATTCGACCAAGGCATCTAGTTCGTGAAAATCCTGCCACCGTAGGTCTCCCGGTCGGAGGAACTGGAGTGACATCAATTGACGCCCTGATACGCGCGCACCGACGTCGGTCAGTTACAGGTTGATGTAAATGCTTCTAACACAAAGATTTTGAAAAAAGAATGCGATATGTACCAAATTCGAAAACATGCTTCCTCGAAGAAGGAACGAATTATCACTGCCCTCAACGGCAGATACCAGCGCTGGCCTGGCTGCCTGGAGCCTCTGTATAAAGCCAGGGGCACTGTAGAGCAACGAGGGCTCTCAATTTTATTCAGTCTTTTAGAATCCGGCGGCATTAGCGGAACGTAATTCACGATAATCAGTTTAGCGTAATCGCCGCCCGGGCCGTAAATCCGATTTTAATGCCGACTTATCTTAATTCGCTCACCGCTGCTCGCTTTATGCGTAGGAAGGTGCAGAAAAAAATGAGATAGAAGGCGCGAGGCAGATTCCACAGTGAACAGAAAAGGACAGCGGTTGCGAGAGAAAGAAAGAATATGAAAGAGAGCGCGCCATGCAGTGGATTTATTTCTTTTCATTTGGTTGTCATAGTAATAAGAACAGCATCTTAGCTGTTTAAGCATTATTAAAATGTAATGAAAAGGGACAATTTACAATCATTAAATTTTCTAGGTTGTTTATCTAGGCGAAATAGTGATACGATAAGTCAGTACATAAAAATATCCTTGAAAACAAAACGTTTGGGAAACTACGGTATAGATTAGAAAATACTATTCTGATGAAGCTAAATATAACAGACAACAATATTGGTTCGATATTGAAGAGGGAAGCTTTGCTTATTGTATTTTTAGTGAAATTCAACATTTTTATCTTGAAATCATCAATTCTTATAAAACAATATTTTTTGTTTTTAATGTTGATTAATTGTTCATTGCGCCATTGCTTATTACAAAATCACTGAAACAAATGTAGAAAAAGTGTTAAACATTATATTGTACGCTTTGTCTTTAACACAATAACTTTCTTAAAATGTTGAATTACATCTAGATTTTTACATGTATTTGTTGGTAAGACTCAGGTGTACAACATTTACTACAACTTCTGTAAATAGAAAATAAGTTTTTATTAAATATATCCGTTTATATTTTTTAAAGGTGTACACCCCAAACACCCTTTACAAAATGTGTAACTATAATAGCAATTTAATAAATCCCAAACCATTCCAAATTTTAGTAATTTAAAAATCATGGGTATTTCCAGTTCAAAGAATAGTGTCTATATTTTCGGTTACATTTTCAAACAAGAGCGCTACATGTACTATCCATATAGATGTCACGTTCTGGTGGTACTGTAAACACGATGGACACGAGTGTAAACAATGTGGAATGGATGCTATGTGTACCAGGAGAGCACCGCATATACAGTGAGACTACCACAACAGAATACTGATTAGAAGCCGAGAGCACAGAAGGAGATGGAGCAGCGATCAATACACTTGGGCAAGTCTCAGATCATCATTGACAGTACGTCACCAGTGTACAATGCTCAAACTTTATTCGCTTTTATTCTGCTTAAAGTGAAAATAAAATTGCCTTTAAGATCAAATAAAGACGGTCGAGAAAATTTTTGCAATAAAAATATTTTTATAATGTTATTAAAT
Source organism: Acheta domesticus (assembly GCA_031308135.1). NCBI lineage: Eukaryota > Metazoa > Arthropoda > Insecta > Orthoptera > Gryllidae > Acheta > Acheta domesticus. The sequence goes on from JAHLJT010009436.1 coordinate 225,597,506, forward strand.
ATTTAAATATTAATATTTAAATATTTAATCATTAATCATGTCATTAAATATTTATGTAATTCTGCGCGGAAAAAAAACGGTTAATTTTCGGCAGAAAAACTCTTATTTCAGAGTCCTGGCAGCGAAAAAGTGAATAAGTCCATTTGCTAAATTTAGAAAAAAAAATCTGTAACACGTGGTGAAGCCAGAATCCACCTTTTATGGGTCCTTGATACCGAAAAGTCGGTAGATGACAAAACGTCGGTCCGTCCGTAAACAACGATACCGCCTAAACCGTTCAGCGGTTTTCTCTAAAATTGATATTACCTTGTCAATCTTTCTGATGTTGCGGACCCTTGAATTTGAAACTGATATTAAAATTTATGAGGGTACTTTACATGAAGACCCTGGGACATTTTCAAAATTTTCAAAAATGGCTCCAACGTTTTTGATTAAACTTCGTTATTGGATAGAGTGAAGGACGTTTAAGAGAATGGGGGAGGTCTGATGTTCGTTGAAAACACTGATCTATTGAAAATTGAAAAAATTCAAAATTTGTCGGCGTCTTCCTACTACTACAATTATGAAGATAAACATGTTTTTCTTGATGAAATGTGTTTCTTAATGAAAAAAAGATCTAAAAATAATGTTATGTTCAATTTTTCAAAAACATGAGTACTTTTTGCGAAATTTTGTGTCAAACATAGCCAATTTTTATTTTCTTTAAACCATTTTTTTCTTCAAAAGGCACATATTTTTAGATTAAATTTATAACTTAGATAGGTGTTCAATCTCGCGAACAATTACAAGGAAACTCGCCAGCAGGGTGCAGCCTCAAATTGTCTTTCCCCCACGCGGCCAACATTCTTCGGCTGCCCCACCTTCAAAGTTTCTCACGGCTCTAGCACGTTTATACAAAAACATAAGAAATGAAACACAGATGTTCAGGCAACAAAACGATTCTCGTCGAGCCCTCTTTGCCGCAAGCGCCGAAGCGCCGCACAACCGCGTATTGTACTGTAAGCCGGGGAAGGAGCGATAGGTCATTTACCCACCGCCGGCGCGCCGGGCGCGCGGCCCTTAAGCCATTAGCCGTTTACCTGCCCCTTTCTCAGTCTTCGGCAGCCAGACATATTTACAAACATTCCAAATATCGCTACGTGCCTCCCGCAGCAATACTGGCGTTAATATTCGCCGACTACGAGCGCATCTGCTAGGCAGCCGCGCCCGCGCCCGCCTTACCGCCCTTTTCTCTCAACCAGCATCGCGGTTCCCGTGAGAAAATACCAAACCTTGCTAATGAGATGCAGCCATCGCGGGCACAGCCAGTGCCGCCCATAAGTCACGTGACACACTTCAAAACATAACAACGAATAGCGAGCATCTCTCCTGGCACACTGCGTCTCACTGCACATCATAGGCTAGCTGCAATTGTCACGTGACTCTTCCCCCTCTGCACTCGGAAACATACATTCAAATAAATACGGCAACTTCGCTCCCACGCGCCACTTCAATGTCATTTCCACCACTATCAGTCAAACTCTGCCACTGTTATGTCAAACTTCTATGTCAGCACTACTATGTCAAACTTCTATGTCATCACTTCTAAGTCAAACTCTTTACGTCAAACTACTATACTGCTGCTACAATTACTGCTCTGTTCACTACTATGTGAAACTACGCAGTCACACTTCTACGTCAAACTACTTCTACGCAGTCACTCTTCAGTCAATCTCTCTGCTACTACTACGCAGTCACTCTACGTCAAACTACTATTACTGCTGCTACAATTACTACTCTACTCGTCAGACAGCCTGCGAACGAGTCAGCTGTCCTTGCTCTGCCTATCAAGGCTCCGGTAATCAATCGGCGCGGCCAGCAGGCCGCGATCAACATTCGGGCCACCCGTGAATCGGCCTTCACCTGGCCCAGTCAACAGTATGGGCCGCTCCAGCAGTCGAGTACGCGCCCATGGTGACATCCAGCCTACCAGCCGCAACATCCGCAGCCCATTTCAACCGACGGCACACACACACACTCAGCCGTCTGACCTGGGTAGGCGTTTGCTGTACTGTCATCAAACTGTAAGTGTAAACTTCAAGAAAGAAGAAACCTTTAATTACAAACATTCATTGGTCCTCCGGCTTACTGCCTAACTACTTGTAAAACTAATCAATATTTCAAGAATTAAATTAAATTTGTTCACAAGTGCATTGCCTTTCATTTGCCCCTAAGAAACAATCCCCTGAAACCTGATCTGATCCTGTATGTAGTCGCTTCGCAGTACGGACCTCACACCGCGCTGCATCCACTACAATAGGGTTAAGGGCGCTTTAAGAAAATGGTGTGGGTTTAATGTTCGTTGAAATGCTTGATTTTGCGAAAATTTAAAAAAAAATTAAAAAATCGGCATCTTCCTACAATTATAATTGTAAAGATACATTTTTTCCTTAATTAAATGTGTTTATCAAAAACAGTTCTTCGAATTAAGTCATGTTAATATTTTGAAAATATGAGTATTTTTTTCTGTAATTTGGTTATAAACAGTCTCTTGCTCCGAATTTAATGCACTTCGTGAACATAATTTGAGGGGTTTGGAAGCTACTGTAATTCTTACAAAAGAAAGTAGATTGAAAGAAGGTAATAAATTTAACTTAGAACAAACAAATTACTTATTTACTTTAAGAAGTTTTGTTCGCTTATTATGGTATGTTTCATTTATGAAAGTTCGAAATTACTACTGTTCCTGGTTATCGAAAGGAACGCAAGTAGGCGTTTCCTTTGAATTGATGGGGTATGGACTATATTAGTTTTATTTCTAGTACTTTACAGAAAGAACAATTGAAAAAATTTAGTACCATTAATTTTTACGAAGATTTTTATTTTATTTTACTACATATGCTGCCGGGGAATCAACGCAGCGAAGTATATTTGAGAAGTTAAATGTTGAACTCTCATAGTTGAATATTGACATACAACCATTATGAGGCTTCGTTTTATTTATTTGAATTTTGTTTTTAACGTCAAAAACAGGAAAACTGAATGTGACGTATTTTGGGAGAAATATATTCTGGGAACGTTTTCCGTAAATTCTGGTATCCCTACCATAACCCATTTCCATGTTGAATTCTGAATGCATCTAGAAACGAAACGGTTGTTTTTCGATTAGTAAAGACAATTTGGAGAAATTTTCTTAGGTGTGAAAACATATAGAGCATTTAGCATTACATGTTAAGACAGAGAATAATATGTAATTGCTAAAAACTCATCGGATAAGAACGTGAATAGACTACATATCTTATACAATGAATTCAGTACCAGCGATATATTTTCATTTAAAGTTTTGAATAAAATATCTATTGCTTGAAATATTATTTTTCGCACCATATATTCTACAATTTCAAATACGTTTTACAAAAAAATGATGAATGAACTGTGTTAATTCGGAGAGAAATTGTAGTATAAATTGTATTACATGTCCAGTACTAAAGGAGAGAAAGTAAGTGCTTTTTCAGCTCTAATAGTTTCAGTTCATTGGAGAGTTTTCTAGTTGACACGTTTTTCAGGTACAGTGACTAATTGCTTTTACCTTAATTATCCGTTATATCTTTAGGATCATATTCTCTTTGTAGCTTCGTTCCACTACAATGAAAAATTAGAGCCCTTCCGTTTGATATTCATGGCAGTGTATGTGATTACAAAATGAGAATCGACAATTTGGAAGCTCTGGTTTTCTGCTTGGAAAAGGCGATGTGTATGAATAATGTTATGCTTTACAATATTTACTCGTTTAGAAAACAGATCATTTTTCAACACGTGATAAAATTCAAATACAAAGCTCGAGAGACTGGAAATGAAATAAACAGCTTTTCCACAAAAGAGGATAAAAACATCACTCGTCGAAAGGTTTTTATATTTCAGAAGTGTAAAATTCTTTTCAGTCGGGAATATCACTAGTATAAAATGATATTAAAATCAAATTAAGACTAATTGTAAACTTCGAACGCACAGTATATTAAGATGTGGTTACTAGGTCTATTTTGAATTTATAAAGTTATTTCAACTTCCATTTAATCTGCATTTATATTGTCAAATAATTGATCATATTTAAAGCTACTTGCACTAGCAGGAAATGTTTGTTGTACTAATGCAATATTTATAATGGATTTACTAACAAAAATTAAACCTTATTTTCAGTCTAAATTTCTTATGATTAGTACTGCAAAAAATTAAAGAAGGAATTTTAATTGGGTTTCGGACCAGTGAATTGGGTTTCGGACCAGTGACCAAAGATATTACCTTTCAACAGTTGCTGACAGATATTAAAAAGGCAGTTTGGCTTGCATATTAAAACGTATGCGACAATGTCTTGGGAAACGTAATGGCTGAGAATTACAGAGAACTGACGGAACACATGCTGGTCTGTTACAAGGCTATGGGGTGCAACAAGACTCTGAAATTGCATTTCCTTCATTTCTATTTGGATTTCTTCCCATCTTATCTTGAAGAGTTCCGAACATGAGCGATTTCACCAAAATATCGCTGCCATGGAAACACGAAATAAGGGAATATGTTCACCAAACATTTTGGCGGATTACTGCTGGATGAAAGACAAGAAGTATTACTATCCACCCACAAACGGAAAGTCTCCAGGAAAAGTTTATAATTTGTAAGTACATTTCAAGCTTTATTCAGCTCTCTCGTACTGTTTTCACTTTATGAAATGTAATACAATTTTTGTAATACAAATATTTTTTGTAACATGATCTGTAGATTAATACACCACAGATTCCTCCTGTATTGTTTTTGAATCGTTTCCAAGTTTCTAGAAAGAGGTATATGGCGTATCTTTTCCATAAAAATTTGTTTGTGATGGAACATTTCTGATTTCATTTTCGTATTCAGTGTATGTGATTTAGCAAAGAACACGTACTTTCGTCTCGCGGTAAGACACAAAGTTCAAATTTGTTGCACTGTGTTATCGGCGAACAGAAGTCAGGCCCTGCTGTATCAATCAAGACACTAACAATAGTGTAATAGAAGCTTGTAGAAAATCATGAAGATTTTCTCTCTTTAAATTATTGATTTAACCACAATTCATTGCAAATTTTACATCGCTTTGCTTTCATCTATTTCCAGACTCTTTGAGTCACAGTAATTCTAGCGAGCTCCGTCTTTCCGATTGCGACCGACAGTCAAACGGCCCGGAGGAGGGCAAATACGAGACACAAACAGAGCACTGACAGCCAGAACTCATAAGTCACTTCTATGAAAGCGGAGCGGCCGCACTAACTGCCGTGGTAGCGCACCGTCGCCGCGCGGCAATTCCGCAAGAACGAGGCTGCATATTTAAAGCCCCCGGCGGCGCCGCGGTGTGACTCATAAAGGCCGCGGGGAGCGCACGCCCGGTGAGATGAGCCGACGGAACGGGCGCCGCGGCAGAACTGGCAGTGGAGACGAGTCGGGTGACGGTGGTGAGGTGGTGGGTGGCTGGCGGCGGGATGACAGTGGCATTAGTTGCAGGATGAAATCTTAATAAATAATATTGAAAATAATTAAGTTGGCTGTTAGTGATACCGGGCGACTGTTAAGGGCATTAGTCCCGTAAATGTAGTGAATGATTTTCCTCGGGAGATGGTGGTGATCTTTTCCCTCCGGATAGAGAGATCCGGTACCCGCTACGGCTGAAGGGGTTTTCCCGAACCAGGTCTCTCCCACCAGTGGGGCATCGGCCCAGACCGAACAAGCTCTGAGCTCCCGACTGGTCTTTCAGCATGTGTGGTACATGTAGTAAGTGTGTGTGTGTGTGTGAGTAGGGTGATGATTGGCCAAGGAAGAGGAAGGAAAAATCGTCCGGCATTCCTCTTGGAATGGATAAACCATGGAAACCTACCGATCGGAACAGGCGACCACCAGAATTATTCTACAGGCGGCGTCGGAATTTCATCTAGCTATCTAATTAGTGCCTAAAATTCTGCCACTGCCAGGACTCGTTCCTAGACCCTTCCGGTCAGATGTACTGCAGTGACATCAGTCCTGAGCCACGTCTCCTGAAAATGACATTTTGAGGGAATAATGTGAAAGATAAAAATGATTTTTAGGAAGAACCTTCGGGAAAAGGGAAAGGCGGATTCGAGTAGTGGGATGATAGGATAAATTTCCAAGGCATAGAGAACAGGCAGAATGTGTCTTAAGTATGGCGGTAAATGAGTAATGGCGATGGCATGATGAGGTATTGATCCATTGGAAACTGATTCCCATTTGCAACGTCTGTGAGAGGTGAAGTGATGCTCGGTAGCCATGTTCGATGTTGCAGTTAAGCAGAAGCGGGAGAAGCAGTCACATGAAGCAGCACCTACAGTCCAAATTGGAGGGGGCGGGCCGGGTAATATGATCTGTAGTTTAACGAGAGAGATAGGTATTGGAATTGAGGAGCATGGGTGCGAGTGTGTGTCCTTGCTAGTAACGTGGCTATGCAAGAAAGAGATGGCAGTGAGGCACTCCAAAAAAAACTGACAATTAATTTTCAAATTTATAACTTTCTAGTAAAAAAATGAAAATTGGCATCAATCTTTGTAACAGCTAGAGGTGGCTTTTCCATAGTATTATAAAATGCGCACAAAGAATAATGTAAAACGTATCACTATTGAAAATTCGGAATAAATCGAGATATTATCCAGTTGCTTATTTACTGAATGATAATTCGGAATCATGAAGTACGTTTTCTAAAAACTTGTTGCTCTTGAAAATTTGAGTTAACCTGAAGAAGTTGGAGTATAAATGCATTCATTTTTCTCCAGCCAACAGAGTGAATGGAATTTAATATCCTACACTTTTTGATGCGATGGCAAAGCATTGTGAAAGGCGTATGCAATATCATCAACAAAAACATATACATCCCAATATATCATTATCTACATACAAATAAAAGGGAATGTGTGTATGTGTTTCGCATATAGGCGCGAAACCTACTCGGCCGATTTCGCTAAAATATTCATGCTTTGTTTTTGTTAGTAATGGGAATGGTTAAAGAGTGATTGAAAAAATCGGTCATTTGCGGGCATTGTTGATGATTTACACAAGAATGACGACTCAAGCGTCCCTTAACTCTCCGCAACCCGCTGCACAGTCGAGGATTAAGCACCTCTTCACTGCATGCACGTATTCTGTCCCTGCGATTGTGAAATATCGCTCGGATTCATTACATCAATCGCGGACAAGTAAATCAAATTTCTCCAAGATTTTGTCATAGCAAACGCATGCCCTAATTTGAGGGAGAATTTTTTCAAAACAGGATACTTGACAACCGTGACTAAGGCATAGAACAAAGCGATACTTGCAAGAAAGTCTTTCATCTATTTAATAGATTCTATTACATTGTTTGCACAGCGTAGCGTAAAACGTGTTTAACAATCATGTGACCAGTAGTGTGTGATGTGTAGTACACTGCACTAGCGAAGCATTGCCAAATCCACTAGTATTTGTTAATAATACATCAACCAAATGTCATTGATATCTTTAAGCAAGAATTATTTGCCGAAAGAAATTTAAACTAGTGGTACTACAGAATGGCACAGACTTTCCGGTATTAGTTTTTTATTTCCTTGGGTCTTCGCTAGCTATTCGGAATTGCCACAAACTCTTTCTTGCCAGCTGCCATCTATCACTGCCAAAAGTACATTTTTTGCCATTTTGTTAATTTTTCGCTTTCCTATAGGTAGAACGGAAACATTAATTTTAGAATATTAAAGAACACAAAAACCTAGTCATAAATGGAATTTTCTTTTAAAATTATGTGCCGTTTTAAAGAAAATGGCGTTTTAGCGCTACTAAAAATGCGAAATTTGAAGCCCATTTTCATAGAAAATGTTTGAGTTTTCAAAATACTTTATTTGAAGTTATTTGAAGCATTTACACTGACAAATATAATAATCTTTGCAAATTGCTGGTAATGTGCATATCAAAGACGTGAGAGATCTTTCAAAAAAAATACAATTATGTAATTTTTGGAAAAACAAAAAATACTCAAAATAAACTTTACGCTATACTAAAGAGTGTAATTCGCACTATCCATTACAAAAGTTTCAAGAAAAAAATTGCAGCCAAATATGAGAAAATGGCGTTTGTGCGTTTCTGAAAATGCGGAAATTTTGAGCTACTTTTCACAGAAAACGGTTGTGTTTTCGTGAATCTTTACTTGAGATTATTTAAAGCACATGCACTCGTAAATATAATAATGTGAAAAAATCGCCGATAATGTAAATATTATCGACGTGAGAAACATTTGAAAAATTTATATTTTTGTAATTTTTGAAAAAAACCAACGTATACAGGAGTATGGCATTTATGTCATCTGATAGAGTACATTTACTACTATCCCTACCAAAAGAAAAAATTTGGAGCGGTTTTTGAGAAAATCTTGTTTTTGTAATTTTTTAAAATTGCACATATTGCACGCAGTATTGCACGAAAACTACTAAAATTTTGAAAAACATTTAAATGACCTTTATAAAAGAACTCAATATGCAGTACAAATTTTATTTGAAGAAAAAATCTATATCTTCAATTTTGTAGTTGGAGAAAGACGCCGAAAAAATTCAAGCTTTCACAAGTTTCGAAAATTCAGAGATATCCGTGAAAATCGCACCTATGCCATGTTAATAAGTGTATTTTCCTCTATTCATACAAGAAATTTAAAGAAAAAATTTGGAGCCGTTTTTGAGAAAATTTTGAATATCCCCGGGGGGCCTTCATACAAAGTACCTCCAAATTTTGAAGAATCTTTTTCAAAATCTCAAAGCTTCGACTAGAATCAGATTAACCGGGGAATATCCATTTTGGAAGAAATCGCACATATGGTTTAGGCGCTAGTAGTGTTCACAGACGGACAGACAGACGGACGTTTTCCTTTCAATTGGTTTTTCGGTGTCAAGGACCTAGAAAAAAAGGGTTTCTGGCTACACCACGTGTTAGGAGATTTTTTCTTAACTTAGCAACTGGTTTTATCCAGTTCTTCGTTTTCACGTCCCGGCAATTAATTTTTTTCCGCCAGAAATTGGCCATTTTTTCGCGCAGCATTAAATAACTTTCCCTATATTAGGTATATAACTCCGTGTATACGTATACGGGAAAGTAAAACAATATAAAAATAATTAACAAAACTTCAGGATAAATAATAAAAGACTAATATAACGCATTAATCAACAAGAACTCGAAAATGTGTAAATGGAAATAAAATATTATTGTCTACGCAAAAATGATCCATCGAGTGCGCGGTACATGCGGCGCTGGAACGAATTACGGAGGCAGAAGAGTTTTCCAAGACACAGAATTGTAAGGACAGACCCGGAGAGGGAGGAGACGAATAGTTTACGCCAACTCCCAAGAGAGGCGCAGAGCCACTTACAGAGGCGGAGGGAGGGCGGTCCGGGCGCCTCTAAGCTTCTCGCGTAGAGGGCACTTGTACACTACCTGTAACGCGACTTCGAGATACTTGGCACTTCATAACTACTTGGTTGTCCTGAAGAAGCCGCGTTCTAGGCTCAGGTGCCAACATTTAGGCCACTATTCAGGGAGGAAGGGCACAGAATGGCAGCAGAAACATTGGCACCTGAGCCTAGGATGCGACCTAGCGACAACCAAGTACTTATTGACTCCGGCCACTGAAGCGTACGCTCTCAGAGACACTTGCTGGCAGGTCCGCGAAGTTGCGCTCGTGTAGATCGTGACTTTGTGCAGTTTTTGGTGTAAGTGTAATAGCCCACAATAGTAAACTGTGGCATCGGCAAAGACACAGCCGGTCCAGAGAATGAGGCCTGATGAAGTGTCACGACGGAGGCCGACGTAAGCTACTGCAAATTGGACGGGCAACGCAGGTCAGCGTACCGCGTGCTATTTATCGTCTCTGTCACGGAGCGCAGACAGGAGGAAACTACCCTTTATTTCTCCATGCCATGAAACGCAGCCTAACAACAGATAGGAGGTGAAAAAAGCTGGCAAATGGTCGAGTTTGCAGTATCAACATGGTACGTGCTATGGATTATCTAGTTAAAATACCAGTGAAATTTACAAAGGACTTTTTTGTAATTAGTGGTAGTAGTAATAACATTTATAGTGGTTTCATATACTTTTCGCTAAGGGACGTTTATAAGATGTTTCATATACTTTTCGCTAAGCGACGTTTCGGCCCTCTCACTTTTGTACCAAAACGCATAAACTTTAGAATGAAGCGTAGTATTTGTCTCAGTGTGGAGTTCGAATAAAAGTTCCTGCTCTCAGATAGTTTTCCAAGTGGTGTGAGGTAAGATAAGTACCAATCCTCTCTGAATGTAAATACATTTTTGTGATGCCATTTAATTACATGGGTGTACCTTTTTGCTCGATAATAAAGTTAAATAAGAAAAGTTAGTATTGACAAGAGTGTATTACATTGTTATCAATTACAAGGTGTCATAGAACATGTGACTGACAATAAGAGGATCTTGAAGAAAAATATATATTACATGCTTAACATGGAAATGGAAAGATTAGGACGAGAGCATTCAAGAGTTCTCACACGGGTACGGTAGTATTACTAATTGCCACACGTGAAAATTCATCTACGCTGCGCAACACCAACAATAAAGAAGTAGCAATGTTCTGTTGCCCGAAAATTCCAAGCATTCTGATTGTTTGCTATTCGTCCAGTTAGGGATAACCATTTTATCCGAAAGTCAGCCTCTTCTGGAATTTACAAATTATTTCCTCCTTGGTCACATTTTTCTCAAAGAGTGATCTATTTATTAGTATCTGGAAATTATGACTATTTTTTATATTAAGGTACTTTTAAATAAAAAAAAATAAAACATCGACAAATAAAAACATTGAGATCAAAATGTGGATATTAACAAACACCGGTTTCAATAAATCGATTTTCAAAATACCAACATTTAAAAACAAGAAACTTTTATTATCGCAACCCTTATGTGAAAGCCCTGGCCACAAGGGATCTTGCAAAGCACTAATGGCATCGGCGACAAGCACAGTGCGCGAACAGCAGAGCAACGCTGGAGACTGGGGACTACTGCCTTCCTGAGAGCACAGCGGCGTGGGCGGGTGGTTGGTGTGGGCGGGTGGTCGTTGTGGGCGGGTGGTCGGCGTGAGCGGGTGGTCGGCGGGGGTGGGACGGTGACTTGGGCGGGTCGGCGGCGAGGGCGGGTCGGCGGCGTGGGCGAGTCAGCGGTGTGGGCGGGTCGGCGGAGTGGGCGGGTCTGCGGCATGGGTGGGTCGGCGGCGTGGGCGAGTCGGCGGGGTGGGGCGGGTCTGCGGCGTTGGCGAGACGACGGCGGGGGCGGATCGGCGGCGAGAGCGGGTGGGCGGCGTGGGCGATTCGGCAGCGTGGGTGTGTTGGCGCGGGCGGGGCGGCGGCGCCGGCGGGGCGGCGGCGTGGGCGGGGCGGCGGCGAGAACGGGTGGGCGGCATGTCCGGGTCGGCATCGTGGGCGGGTCGGCGGCGGTCGGGCGGGGTGGTGGCGTGGGCGGGTCGGAGGCGAGACGGCGGGGGCGACCCCTGCAACGAGGGCGGCAACAAGAGCGCGGCGGCGCTCGCGGGAAGGCACCGCGAGCGTTTTAATGAAACGGTCGGCGCCCCAAAGCGGAAGTTGGAATAACGACGGCAATATCACGGCGTTGAAGAGCCGTGTTTGACGGTGCCGCCGCTGACGTATTCATGGATGGCGGCCCGGAAACAGACGCCGAGCGGCGCGCGCGACGATGACGCTCCTCGTCATGCGAGAGGGGGAGTGACGTGCGGCCCCCGGCGGGCCCCCGCTGCGTGGCACGGCGGTGGGGGAGAACCTGCGCTCGCTGCAGAACTCTGTGGATAAGATACGGGCAGATCAGATAAGGTGACCATATGGGATACCGCCTTAAATCTAGAATTACAAAGTGAGGGCTTCAAGAGACATACAAATGATTTTTTTGAAGGTTCAAACTTTTTGGGGGAAGCTGAAGATCTTGAATATTTCTAATTATGTGCTTTTTGTTCAAAATATGATGAAATATGTCACCCGTATCTTTTTCTCGCTACCACTTATGCAGTATAGAGAAAGTAGTGCTATGCTGCGGAAAAACTGCGTTTATTTGATAGAAAAACTTCTATTGACGGATTATAATAAAGAAAAAGTGGATAAATCTTGTCCTCATATATGGTAAATTACTTCTTCTAACATGTGCAGTCAGAATTTAAGTTTTGTGGGTCCTTGATAACGAAAAAGTTGATTGACGGACAACCGCCTGTCCGTCAGTCTGTGAACTAGCAGCTAAACTGTAAGTAGGATTTTCAACAAAATTGATATTCTTCAATCGATCTGGCTGATGTCTCGACCACTTGAATTTGAAACGATGTTTTAATTTTGGGAGATAATTTTTCATGATGCTTTAGAGAAATTTTCAAAATGGTCAAAAAGACGGCACCAAATTATTTGGATCAAATTCTGATCTCGAATAGCGAAAAGGGCGCTTAAGAAAATGGTGGGTTTCAACTTTTGTCGAAATCCCTGATCTTTCCAAAACTGCAAAAGTTCAAAAGTTTTCGGCATCTTCCTACAACTACAATTATGAACATTATTTATTTAATGTGTTCATAAGAAACAGATATTCAAATAAGGTGATGTTCATTTTTTTTGAAAATATTAATTTTGTGTAATTTTGCTTCCAACAGAGGCAATTTTTAAATTTTATACAATTTTCTCATAAACAGCTCCCAATCATTTCTCGTTTGTAGCAAGAACAGTCAAAAATCGTAGTGATGATCCCATTTTCGGCGCACTGTCTGTATTTTCAAAAAAATTGCAAAAATATCGAATTGTAAATTCGAATTTCGCACACTTTGTTTCACACGCTGTCATTTCGGATAATGACAACACAATGGCTTCAAAATTCTTTGAATCCATCCCATTATGATAAGTGTATGACGCAGATAACATTCTTGAAAGGAAATAGATTGAAGAAAGGTAATAAATTTAACTTAGAACTAATAAGCACCCTTTAAGAAGTTTTGATTGCTGATTATGGCATTAAAATTGGATACTAACATATGTGTAGCTTAACTTGATGTAGCGACCTGGGATGCTTTTATAAAGTGAAAATTTTATTTTTCAAAGTTTCTTTTTGAAGAGAATGATTAGTAGCAATATTCAACACTAGTAAAATTTTATATCAATTTTAGAAATCTTTAAAGTCAATTTTTCTTCCTAAAATCTCCAAAGTTCATTTCTTTTATACTGTTTTTTACTATTTGTTTCTACAGAAAATCTTCGAAAGTTTTAGAGACCACCCGAACCAGAGTAATGCAATCAGTGCCTGCGTTTACACCGTCTTTCCAGTCGCAATCCTTCACATCGTCTTTTCACAATATTTACACAGACGCGCGCTCCCACTCAATATGAAAGAACAAAACGGTGTTACATATGCTCTTTTGAATCGACTTATCTGTGGATGAAAGTATCCTGGCATCGACAAACGCAAATTTCGAAGTCTCAAACCTAAATGTAAATTAAAGGTAAGTATTCATATGTATTAAAAAAAATAAAGAGCGAAGTTGACAATACAGTATTCCAGAATATCCCGTCTTTTTCCCCAACATTTCCCTTTTAGTGAAAAACTAAAATCGTGCGGCGGGGAACGACGGAATGCATTATTTGCATTCCTGGGACGTTCAACGCACTTTGCAGGACGTGCACGGCGCCCAAGACAAAAGTCGAACGTCAAATATTTGCCCCATCCTCGCCCCAAGAATGTTACAAGCTCGGCGAAAGCCCGCTCTTTAAATCCCTCGAGCAACTGAAGGATCCAGGGGAGGCGGGCTGTGCAGTGCAAACATTTGCCCCGGCTTCCTCCAGGGAGACGGACGAGGGTAACGACGGAAGATGGAAGGTGGAAGAGAAAATGGGGGATGGTATTAGACCGCTATTATGTCCTGGTAATCACTTGATCGAGAACACGTACTTGGGGAATCAGCTCTCGAGGGGATATAGTACAATATTAAAACCCATTTATGAGCGAAACGAAAGAACGACAGAATGTCGTCTTTCGTTTTGCTCGTAAATGGGTTGAACGACGATGGTAAAGAACGACAGAATGTCACCTTTCGTTTTGCTCATAAATAGGTTTGAACGACGATGGTAAAGAACGACAGAATGTCACCTCTCGTTTCGCTCGTAAATGGATTGAACGATGGTGGCAAAGAATGACAGAATGTTACGCTTTGTATCGCTCGTAGGAAAGAAGGGCGAAGTATCTATACATATTAAGAAAGATACTTAGAAAATGGAAAACAATCCGAAGTAACCTCCGAAGATACCTTTACCAACGCATTAACAAAAATGAAGACTGCCTACCTTGCTCCTGATGTAAACACAAAGAAAATAAAGAAGAACTTTCAAAATTAATGAATAATGTAAATTCAATTCTAAATTCATGTGGCAAAGGTGATGGAAAACAGCAACCTGATTGTTATTGGATCCAACTGCCAACTCACCGGACTTCTATATTCTATAAAAACGCTAATCGTTTCCGATGTGTAATGAGAGATTTATATTCTGATCAAATGTGTTTACAAGGACAATCCATCATAACGTGGTGGTGAATCACTTACTATAAACTGCTTTTTTGCTCTGAAAAGTTTCCCATCCCATCTTGAGTTTTTAACTTTCGTGTAATAAGTATCAACTATCGAATGCGATCAGAGCGCTTTTCTAACTGAACCTTGCTCTTTCTTTCCTCTATATAAAAATTCAATTTAAAATGTTAAAAGATGATAAATCTCTCAAATGTGCTTTCTTAAGCGTGTTGTTTTTAACGCATTCATATTCATTATGTATCTATCTTGATTACTCTTCTATTTTCAGTCATATTTCAAAATTACCCAGCATAACCACAATTTCCGTGCAGCACAAGAATCAACTCGTTATCCAAACTTTACACATTACCCTCTAAATGCCTGATGGTACTAGTTGGGCATTACATTACCTGCTGGCATTGTACTCTATTCATTCTTACTCATAGCTTATTGCGATATGGATTTTACTTTTCACTTGCTTCATTGCTTGGGACTTGCTGTCGCACTTCATTATATTCTATAATCACGCACTTAGCATTTTCCGTCGAGAACGCCCGTCGATATATTTCACCGGGAAAGGTGGCTCAGGTCCTCAATGATGTCTACGCAGCTGTCTGGAGGAGAATTCTACTGCTCTGATCGGCCGTTTTCCGTGGTTTCTCCAATTAGACGAATGCTCTAACAAAACGGGTCGCGGACCGCGCGCGATCTTTCCTTCCCCTTCGTTGTCCTATCCTCACCCCTTACACACACACACATACACTGACATGCACTACACTACCACACATGTCGGGTGACAGGTCGGGAGGTGAGAACTTGTCCCGGCTGGTGGGAGACACCTGTTTGGGGAAAACCTTATATGCCGACTGTAGGTCGACGCCCGATCTGGCCATTCAGCAGGGGAAGATCACCGCCCACGGTAATAAATGCATTAGACATACCGGACTAATGATCTAAGCAGTTGACGTGGCCGAAATCACTAATCAGTCAGTCATGCCACCAAATTTCTTAGCAACGGCTCTGAATGCTTCACATTGCTTTCCATCATGTCTTAACTCATCCTCTGTTACCCTTGAGGGTCGGCACACTTAATCTCCAAACTTCATCACAATGCAGTAACTACTAATATCTCATAAAAGGGTCTTACTAATCCACATCACTACCGCTATTGTCCTACATACTTATATACCATAAATATCCCCGTTTCTACCCTCCCCTTACACGACTTCATCTTTGCAGCTGGTCATCAGAAAATCTGACGTAATCGCTTTTCAAGGAAGCGGAACTATTTTTACGGGCCCCTAAAGCGAGCAACTTTACTGCGAATCGCTGCGCCCGAGCTGCTCTCGAGAAGGATGGAACAGCTCTTCTGCGGCGGAAACTTTAAAAAATAAATTCGCCACCCCTCTGAAGTGCTCCGGAAAAACAGATCTAGTGTTCCTCGTAAATATTGCGAGGGCGAGGCGCTTATATGATGTTCAAAAATACAACTTTATTTTCTTGAAGCTCGTGAGCTTCAAGAAACATGAATTTGTGCTTAGAGCTGCATCTAAGCAATACTCGTTGCTGCTTAGAAATTAGCACTATAAACTGAACGGATAACTACTTAGAGGTGGATGGTATGTAGTTGGAAGTCCAAATACTTGTAAATTTGTTGTGTACGTGTATATCAGTAGTATATTGTTATTCCGTTCGAACTTTTCTTATAAAACTGCAGGTAACATCTTTGACACATTAGCCTTGTACACACGATTCTGAATGACATGATTACATTATACACGAGGTTCTTGATTTCTTACAAAAGTGCTGTTGAGTTAATAATGCTCGAGTATTAGTTGTTTTAGAAGAAAGGAACTGTATGTGAATATTGATGCACAGGTATAATTTTGCTTCTATTCACATCAATTGACGGCGGCACAAAAGCTGGAATTCAACGAGTACGTAGCAAGAGGACCATGCTTTCCCAAATGTTATTCAAGAAACGCATTAAATAGTATTCATACATTTCCTGCGAAAAATGGAGAAAATGAAATTTGCCTCTTACATACACGCACTTACACTAACATGGACTACATTACCACACAAGCAGGGAGATCAGTCAGGAGCTTAGAGCTTCGCCGGCTCGGGACGTGCCCGGCTGGTGGGAGATACCTGTTTGGGGAAAACCCGCTATCTTACTTGGCGATAGGTCGGCGCCGGATCTCGCCATCCATCGGGGAAAGACCACCGCCAACTCCCGAGACAAAAAATCATAGATTTACGGGGCTAATGACCTTAGGAGTTGTCGCGTCCGGAATCACGAACACTCATCAACTTCCACCGATTGAGAAGACATTTAAACACATATATTGCATAAAGTATCCAGAACCCGATCGCAGTAATGTATTCCCGCTTCAGACGCGCGAAGTTGGCGGCGACCACGCGTTGAGTGAGCCGCTCCGTGTCCTGTGAAGGAAGTTGCTCCGGAGCTTGATGCGCCGCCCGCCTACGGAGATGCAATTAAACTCGCAGTGGAACTCCTCTGCCCTGGGCCGGGGCGGCGGCGGCGGTGGCGAGGGCGAGAGAGGAGGTAGGGACGGAGCTGGGGGTAGAGGAGGAAGCGGTAGCGGTGGTGGAAGGCGGCTAGGATAGTGCGGACGGGACGGGACTAGGATAGTGGGTCGCTGGGGGTGTTGAGGGCGGCGGGAGCGTCGGGAGAAAGTGACTTTGGGGGTGAAGAGCGGGAAAGAGGCAGGGTCGTCTGGGCGGAGGGACGACTGAGACGAAGAACGAGGTTGGAGGGGAGGTGGCGACGGCGGCAGCGCCTAGAAGGCCACGGGACGCACACTCAGCCACTCACGCGTTCGCACGAATAAAAACCGGAAGTTGCCCGGTGGCGCGGTAGGGAAAGGGGTCGCCAGGCGACCGGTCGGCCGCCGGCCGGCCGGAAGTGCGTCGCGCTCGGAGACGGCCCCGCATCGCTCATTTCGCCGATACCCTGGCCGGCCTCGTCCGCTGCGCGCCACGCCGCTCACAAAAGGGCGGCGGCGGCAGCGGGGGTCGGAGGAAGGGGGCGGCGGTGGAGGTGCCGCGGGCGATGCGCGCCGGGGCTCGTAAATGGCTGTCGACCATTAAGCAGATTGGCGAATACGGCACCGCCGCCCTCCGCCGTGCGGCTTATTACCCGGGATTATTGCGTTACGGGTGCCCCGGGGCGGCGACAGGGCGGCGGCGGTTGTTGCGGTGGCAGCAGTGGAAGCGGCGATGGCATTGGTGTCGGTCGTGTCAGTGGTGGTGTTGGCATTTGTGGCAGGGGGCGGTGGTGCCGGTGTCGGCGGTGTCTGTGGTGGCGGTGGGGCGAGTGGGGACGTTGGGGGCAGTGGGGGTGGTGGGGACGGTGAGTGCGGTGGTAATGGGGGTGTCAGGTGGCGGCGGTGGCAGCGGAGGCGGAGGCAGAAGCGGAGGCGGAGGCGGAAGCGGTGGCGGCGGCAGCGGAGGCCAAGGCGGCGGTGGTGGTGGTTGTGGAGACAGTAAGCGGGCGCTGCGAAGACAATAAAGATTCAGATAGAAGTGGCGGTGATGTGGTCGATGGTGGAGCCCGCGAGAGCGATGGGGGCGACGAGGCTGACGTTGGCGGTAGGCTTTGGGTGGTGATAATCGTGGCGGAAATAGCTAGGTGGGACTGGTGCGGGGACGGAGGATGGTCGAGTGGGGAAGGTGTAGCAGCAAAGGCTGAATTGTAAGCCCTCAACCACAATCCTGCTGACGGAAACGGTAGAAGTAATACCGATAAGGGCGGTAAATATATTGGTAGAGTCGAACGGGGAAGGCGCGCACAGGGCAATAGGTGGCTTAAGAGGTGTATTGGCGTCGGGTAGCGATATCGATGATTTGGGGAAACGCAAAGCAATAACATTCAGTGATGGAAAAGTTGCCTTTAAGGTGAAATTAACGTGGCCATCATTGGCAGCGTACAAATGAAACCAGGAAAGAAGGAATTTATCTGCGCTTTAAGAGACCGAATGATGTACTCGTATGCTGAGTGGCGGGAGCAGTGGTCATTTGGTTTCCAAGTCATTTGGTTCATTCGATATTTCACGAGCAATGTAAGTAGAATAATAACTCATGATTGTAGGGTTTATTAAAATTCCAAATTTAAATACTTGTTCCTACAGAAATATTTTGAACAAGCAAGTAAATTGTATGTATGGAATTATACTGTCTATGCTTTCCATTCCTATTTGTTATTTTCAGCCAATCTAAACAACTACCGTAGAAATCGACATGATTCTCAACATTTTATTATTTTCTTCGTGTCCTTTGCTTGCTACTGCTTGTTTTTTGCCCTTAACAATATTTATTCGTATTTCTGCTAAGTGTAGTTGAAATAACATGTTTGAACACTAATGAAACAGGGCGGTCTTCAAAATATCCAATTTTCGCATTTAAGAATGGGAATAACAAAAATGTGAAGTAGAAGAAGAAGCGATGTTCTGAATGTTGGGCACTAATGGAAATCAACCGAAGACCTGAGCGTACAGGTATCTGGAACCATGTGCAATGTCTCGTTTGCACACAGCAGGAAGAGTATGGCACCATTAACCAAAACATGGGTAACACTGACCTGCGAATTTAAACTTTCCGATCATTGCATAATTTTCAGTAGTGATCTTTAATAATTCTGACATGCTGATTCCGGATCTGAAGTAAGTTTTTTTCCCCAACACATTCAGTTTCTGTGCAAAATGAAAATGAAAATACGGGAAATATGAGACACGCGAACAGGCAAGATTACAATTAATTTATTATCATATGTAACGAATGCTTCTTTCTTATTATTTAAGTCGTCTAAACGCTAATGTATACATACTTATGACAACAACGTAGAAATAATTGAATTACGTATACAGATTTGAAGAAAAACACAGTCAAATAGACCAAATCCCTCATATGTATTGAGAAATACTACGGTGTCAATTTTATAACGTCTTAACTTAGTTTAAGAAAACTTCTTTGTCTTTTCACATGTGAGATGTAATTGGATCTTCCTCCTTTAGCAACCAACAGTAATCTGCAAGCATGTGATTGTTCCATTTCTCTTGATATTTGCGTTCCAATTCCTTTCTTCCAATCCTTGCTCTTCACTCAACATTCCTAGATTCTCAGGGAAATAACCCACATGTGACAGTAACATTTAACTTTTATGCTATCCTGTTTAGAAAAGATAAGTGTATATTCTTGTTCGCGATATCTGTACCAATATTTCGTCGTTCCTGGTGCCAACATGTTCTTTTCACGAAGTCTAGACCCGAGTCCTCGGAAGATTACTTTGTACGGCCAAGGTCTTGTACAAAATCATTTAATGCACTTTTCTTGAAACATTTAGTTTCCTATTCAACATCTTCAATAGAGAAATCACAGTCAGAAAAAAGCTTGACCATTTCTGTGTCATATTCAGATTCAAAAGAGAGACAGACCTGTACATTTGCCGGAAGCTGTGGGACTGGTACATCAGGATCATGAGGAACAGGTGAAAATACCGATGGAATATTGTTTGGATACACAATAATACTTTTGGGATTGATGTTAAATCTCTTCACAGAATATACGTAGCAGTCAGTACAATTCCGAATGGCAACCCTGTTCACTCACCGTTTATCCATTGCCGGAACGGCTCTATACACCTTCTATAGGCCATATGTTGGGCCAACGGCCTGTCTTGGTCATTTAGTTTTATGTCGAAATAGTCGTTGTAGCCCTTTCTCACGAAACTCTTGTTATTTTTCGCTTCTTATCGGCACGAAACTTCCACTCACAAAGCAGAATGAATTTGGATTGTTCATGCAGCCAAGACATAGGGCATTGATATAATTTCACTAAAAATAAAATATTTTTTATTGAAATACGTGTTAAACATCGTATGTCATTGTAGAACACTTATAAAGACAAAAAAATCTATTCTCAGTAGGAAGGGAAGCGCAACTCAGACTAGCGGACAAACCACAAGAAAATTTCGCCATTCACCAAATGTTCGAACAAGTTACCATATGCATACTTTATTTTATTCTCTTTATTGAAGCAACTCGCACCCTCGCAGCTCTTTCCAATGCCTGTGTTGCAATTCACTGTTAAACGGAAGAAACATGTCGCAACACGTTTCCCTCACCGCAACGCAGCTGCAGCGCGTTAAAAATTCCTCGGGATCCGACCCCCCTTCCCTTTCTAAGAACTCCGCGTCAGAACTGTTACGCGTCAGCCGTTATATCCGTTATAATATATAAAACATTTTAAGATTCCCCTGTCAGCCACATTTGATGGCATAATTCTTACAATTAAAAATCATGCCTGTTTCATATATTTTATCTTGAATTCCTTTTCACTTTTAGAATAATTAATAAATCATCATTTTTGTTACGTTAATTCTGATTGGACAGCGCCCAGTGTGCGCGCCAAAACGCGGCACACGCCGCATTCGACCCGCAGCGGTCAGTCAGTTGCTAGTCAGTTGTGATGTGACTTCATGTCGTAGACTCCACGTTGCCCTGGCACGTGTTCTTTCTTTTGTGAGGCAAGTGCTCTCAGTTTTTCTCATGTACGTAGGTTGTTCCGAAACTAATGCCTCCTATTTATTTGTATGACAACTACAGTAAATAAAAAAACAAACTTAATACAATGTGTTAGAACAGAGTTTTTTGAACACGAAATTATTTTTCAATATAGTCCTCCTTTTTTCTACACATTTTATTAACCGATGAACAAGAGCCTGCATGTCACGCTGGTAAAAGTCTGTAGAGTTGACCTGTACGGGGAATTCTTATGGTGTCATTCGATGGGTTGTCGTTTCATTTCTGGCTCATAATGGTGACATCATGTCTCGTAATCAGTGATAATTTGATCCAGAGAACCGCCACCTTCAGCTTCGTATTGGGTCGAAACCTTCTCAAAACGTTCCATTCGGTGCTGTTGGTGTTCCTGTGTGAGTGATCACGGGACACACCCTGCGCACACTTTTCGGTAACTCAATTTACTCAGCGTTACCTGTAACGCATTGCAGACATGTTCAGCGTCATACGCAGTTACCCAGCACCATATACCTCCCCTGAACCTATTCACGTGGAAGAACTGAACGAGGATCTCCATCATTCCGTGGGTGGCAGCTGTGCGTGGTTGACAGCAACGTGGTTTGTCATTCACGTCGCTGTCACTACCGCTGAACGCACCATCCATCGTCGCCACACTGTCGTAACATCCACTGTATCCTTCCCGTAAAAGTTTAGCAGGAGACTGGTGATGTCGATGCGTGCAATTTCCTCAGAAGTGAGAAATTCAGTCACACATTTCTGCTTTTGACGCGCTTTCCGGCTAGACTCCATTTTAGCGTTCTGTAACTATGCTTCTATCGGACAAATAGCAACGAAATTAAACGAACTACGAGACAGTTCATATTTCACTAAGGAACCACTCACATTCGTTTTTGAGATCATACGCCTACGTAAAAAAATGGGAGGCATTACTTTCGGAACGACCCTCGTACAATCACGTTGCCCACGCACGTGTGTTTTTCTCTCTTGCAAGGCAACTTATGCCTTATTGAACTATAAGCCATGCTTACGACACCGGTTTTTGCTGTGCCAAGCAATTACAAGGTGTGCTCACAGCAGCTACGCTGTCTATGTGTTATCATTTCAACATTCTAGAAAATGTACTCGTGCCAGTGCGAACACTGTAATGTTCTGGCAACATCAATTAACATTGCCTTAACATTTAACCTGTAAAACTATGAGCCATGCTCATATTCATAATGTGTTTGCTTCAATGCTGTGACAGTGCGTGTCGGTGCAAACAATTGGTTGCTACTCAGTTGGCGACAATGCATCATGCGAGTTCGTTCAGTGTCGTCTCGCTCAACAACTGTTCCTGTTAATTTTACTTGCCACAGTATCCAGTGTGTTCTGCCTAACGTCATCAGATTCGGGTGACGGCATCCAACGCAGTACAGCTGACGGCGCCTTCTTTGAAGACAATATGATTTTGTATCTATGTTTCTCTTTCAGTACATTCATTCAATGTGTTCAGTGTACTTGCAACTAACGCATACTTCTCCGTGCTTTCATATAGCACGCCTGTAAATCATTCAGTTTAATTATATGTGTGTTGTGTTTCACTAAAGCATTTGGTGACATCTCACAAACCCAGGCAACCTTCCTGCCTTGAGAAATCTAAATTGGAAGGTGGTCCTTCATGAGCTATTGCTGGTTTTGTTAGAAGAGAGGAAAATTCAATACGGTCCACTTGCTCATTGTCCCTTCTTACAACCAAAACTTGCTCCGTTGTACCGTGTTGCCGGCTCTACACTCAAGCAGTGTATCTAGAAATCTTAATTAAGCAACTCGTAAGAAGTGCAGTGTAGGAAGTGCACTAGTAAATGAATGAAATAAAAACGTAATTTAAGATTTAAAATAAAACATGACGTGATGTGAGAAAAAATAACGTCAGATCCTGATTCAGGGTGCAAAATTAATCCTAAAAAGCAATAGAGATGATAAAGATGGCGGCAATGAAACCATCGAAGGCCAGTTTAATCAGCAACTAGCATTTAAAAAACTAGTATAGAGAATTAGTACTATATTTCACCTTCTACAATTACGTTATTGAAATTCGTGTTGGCATTATTATTTGCGGAGAAACAATTTGCTAGAAACGTATAAAATGTTAGGGATATTAAATTTCATTTCATTTAATTTGGATATTTCATGAAATAACTTATTAAAACGGCAACTATTAAATTATTACTTGTATCAAATGTTTCATGTGACTTACATGTCAATTGGTTCCATCAGTTGATATGATGGATCTTCCTCAGACAACTGTCTCTCTCGTCTCTCCTCGTCCCAGTTTCTAGACCCCGACGATGGCAGGACATTTGACACTAGCTTCAGAATTCAGTCGTTGTCTGCAGGAGAATTCTAGCGGCCGGCTGCTCTGAACGGTATTTTTTTCGCGATTTCCAGGAGAATGTTGGAGCAGTACCCTAACAAACGGGCCAGGAACCGCGCGAGATCTTTCCTTCCTCTTCCTTGCCCTCTCTTCGCCCCTACTTTACACACTTACACTTATGTGCACTACTCTACTACACATACCGGAGACCGGACAAGAGCATAGAGCTTCTTCCGGCTGCTGGAGCAGTGCCCCGCTGGTGGGGGATGCCTGGTTGAGGAAAACCACGCTAGCCGATGGTAGATCGGCGTCGGATCTCAACATTCAGGCTGTGGGTGACTCGATTGCCACCATCTCCCGAGGAAAAGCAAGCACTCCACTTACAAGACTAATGCGCTTAGTAGTTGACGCGCCCGGAATCACTAATCAATCAATCGATAATCCGGGTGTAAATGAGACATTTTATGAAATCTTTAAAATATTAGGAAAAATCGGATATTCAATTTAAGCCTTAAAAGAAAATAAGGAAATAAAATAAGTAAAAAAATTGAATTCTTTCTCAAGGAACGTTACGGTACGAATTTTATTTTAAAAAATCGTAAAATTACCTGTCTAGAATTATGCGTCTTCCCACACCATTACGATAATAAGTTCATGAAAGGTCTTAGTCTGAATTGATCTATTTTATTTGACTATTTTTTATCTTATTGGAAAAATGAATTCGTGAAGATATTAACACTGCATAATCTCTCCTGAGCTATTTCAACAACAACAACACAAGAAGTAGAAAGAGCTGCAGGTTAGGCAACCTGACGGGATGTGCGAGCAACAACCAAACTTCGCGCACGGTACGCGTTTGTTTCAATACTAATCCGGTCCTCTCACGGATTCGCGCGAACTTTTCCGCTCTCTGCATACTAAGAAGGCAAACAAAAGCGCGAGAACGAATTAGGAGATCCGACTGAAAGTTCGCATTCTCTTTCGGAGGAAAGTTGGCAAGGAGCAACAGCGATGAGCCGAACTTCTCCATTAGAGTTTGCGAAGGGTGATCCGAGAGAACGAAGGCCTAGGGTAGGAAGGCTAAGGAGACACGGTCGCCACGTGGTATCTTTATTTCGCGCGGAACGTAATTTATGAGTGCACGTCGTTCTTCGGATCCCAAACAGTACGCAAATCGAAAATTCAGAACACTACTAATTGTGTTTATAAGAGGTTTTTTTTCTTCAGAAAACAGGCATTTTCTGTCGCTTTTTCTGAGCCAATTATTTACCTTTAGCCCATCCGATATAACAAACGAAGTGAGATTATCAAGAATCCTAATAAATTCACGTGATTCATGTAAATAAGATAAATTAGGAGTAGCAAATAGGAATGTACTAAATATGTAGAATTTTTCAATGCATTTTTATAAGATAAAAACATGAGTACTATGACGTGAAGAGTATCTTCACGTCACAATACGTTACTTACAATACAATTTAAAATTATTTTCTCAAACATATCCTGGGAAATTTCTGGCAACTTTGTTAATAAACTGGCAAAAACGTATTGTTTGAAGCCTGCTCTAACCTAACCTAATGACAAGTTCAAGCAATGTTCCAATTCCTTCAAGCGTTTTATTAAACAATTGCCAATTCGGTGCGGTCTAAGGCTTAGAAAGTATTCACCCTGAGAGTAAACAATAAATAAAATTTGAAATATTAATAGTAACATATGCCAACAAAAAGGCACAATTTATCATCATTTGAAGAGATGGAATACCTTGTTATCGCGCGCTTTACGTCAACCTTTTGGTTGTTAGCTAAGAATGAGCCGCTATTATAAGTGTATTTTTTCGGCTTATTAATCATCTTATAATTCTTCTTATCTTATAATATCTTCTAATATACTTTTTAATTCCTGGGATTCACAGTATTGACCCTACTTATATTGTCGTTTGTCAGTGGCAAGTTGTCATATTAAATAATCTTAAAATTGTGATAATAATTACAGTATTGTTCGTCTGTTAGTCATTTCTTTATTTCACTTTAGAGCAGACCTGCACAACGCCTGCTTCCCGCGGGCATTTCTGCACTTACGAGCCGGTCGTCTGCCCGTGGCAGCGCCGAAAGTGCAAGTAGTGGGGAGTAGGAAGCTTTGCGGGGAGGGGAGAAGTCTGACGTAGCACGACGCGACGAGTAGATTGAACGCCTGCACGTCTAATAATGATCCATGCTTCAAAATTAAAAGCCCATTTGTTTAAATGGATTATGTCTAGTATTTCAAGTTACCAGGGTCATAATTCACTGTTTACGTTCTGTGCACTACTGTATATCCACCTTTGTATCCACCACTGTTATGTATTTTTCATTTTCTAAATTTTTTTAAAGAAAATAACATGCTCATTTGACTCTTAAGCAATATTTTAAAGCAATAGCTTTGAAATATATGCTTATATATAAGAAAAAATATTATTTAATTCTATCTAAACACAAAATTGCAATTTAATAATTGATTTTCACCAGGAAATATAATCTCCAAATCATAGAAAAATGAACAAAATCATTGAGAGCAATCTCTCACATTCAAGAATGACATAAAATAGAATATGTGGCAATTCCAAGAAGGGTAATGTGTAATAGCACATTTGTGACTATTTTCCCCATTATGAAACTGAATAAAAGAGATCAACGAGCAACGTCTGTGACGATATGTTACGGACAAGTCATAAGATAATAATGGGTATTGGTTAAATGGTTAAATAGAATGCAAAGGGCTTTATATTGTTTATACGATCTCGTACACAAACTCTACTCTCTTGTCAGAAATTAGAACAGAAAATAATCATGATTATTAAGAACAATATGTTTTTGCTTTTGAGAGAACCGTCTTATTCAATTACACATAGTTAATAAAAATAGTTTATTGCTGTCATCATGAAACAAAACAATTCAGTATCAAAATTGTGGTGTTTAGCACAAACACTAAATTTGTGATTAACACCGTAGCAACGCGAATGACATTATAAGCCCTACAAGCAATTATAATACTTGGGTGTCGAAATCTAATATGCATAATTCGTTGTAATTTCATATTCGCCCTGTCATATACCGAGAACAAACATTTGCAATATAATACAAAAGACAATATTACTTGAACTGTATATGACCGTCATGTTTTTGCCGATTGCTCTTTAAATTTACGCGCTATCTCTCGAATTGCGCATTCTGATTGGTGGTCCCCCACTCCTAGATTGGGTCTCATCCCATCCTTCATCGATTTTCTCATTTGCACCCGAGTTGCCCCGCACGCAGCGCTTGAGGTCAGTGAAAGTGCAAAATGTTGTGCAGGTGTGCTTTAGAAGTTCAATAATCAAGTACCTGGTTTCCTTTAAAAAAATAGAAGTGTGTGTAGTTTCAGTTTTATTAATTCTGTATTAAGAGACAAAATGTTATAAGTGCACTTTTAAAAATGTTCCATGACAGCAGTTTGTACCATAAATAAGGTCGTGAAAAATGAGTCTGTGGCTTTTATCTTATTGCAATTTGCCACCCTTGTTTTTCATAAATCACAAGAGAATGTACCTTTTGCCTGCTTCTAAACATTAACAAACAAGAGTGGCTTACGTCATAAGAAAGTGACTTATATCATTTTGACACCTAAGCACAGGATTATTAGTTAAATAATGTGTTATTCGCTTGGAATACGTGGGAAAAATCCCACTTTTGCTTCAGTTCCAGAATCCACTGTTCATAAAAGCACCGAGTCTAATATCAACTGTCTCTGACAAATTTCGAATTAAACGGGAAACATCGTAGGTTCAACCCTTGTCCTGCGTCCTTTGGGGGCGGTGGGCGCGGGCGTTGGCGGGGGCGTGGGGGCGGGGGCGGGGTGGGGGCGGGGGGCGGGGGCGGGGCGGGGGCGGGCGCAACCGATGAAGCGGAGCTTCATGCTGACAGTACCGCATTATTTCAGACGAAGCCGGGCCTTTCGCCTATCCGGTCCGTCAGCGCGGCGACGTTGCCAATTACGCTCTCCGCCCACCCACGTCGCCGACGCTTCCTCCTCCACGCTCAGCTGTCCTCGCACCCTGTCGCCACCTCATTAACACACACACACACACACACATACACACACACACACACACACACACACAATACATACCGCCCTTGTTACCGCAGAGTCTCTGACCAAGAGGTCCTAAGGTTCCCGATGGTGGCAGAATTTCCAACATTAGAATCTAGCTAGGTCGATCCAGCCTCTGCCTGGAAGAGGATTCTAGCGGTCGGCTGCTCTGATTGGTTGTTTTCCGTATTTCTCAGATCAACTTAACTTTTCGCGGCAGAACTACAACACTTTCTCTTTACTTTTTGACTAGGTACTAGGCAAGAAAGTAAAAGAATCGCACCCTTTCATTGCTCAGCCGTATGCTGCAAATGCAACTTTATAGATTTGCTTGCGTAGTAACCCCTAATGAAAAACATATTTTTGTAAAATTTCAAGTAAAGAAATAATATTTCGAGTTTCAGTTTTAAAAATCGTAACCTGAATAATATTATTTCCACTTTGAAAGTGTTAAAAACGTCTAATGACGAATAAATAAAATACTTAGTTTCTTTTATAATTGTTTGCAGAAAAAATTTGTTTTCTAAATATTTAAAAAAATAACCATCTCATGAAGCATGTAAGAAAACATCTAAAAGCGTTTCTCTGGTCTTGTTCCCGAGTCATCCATCGGGAACATTCTAAAACTGGTGAACGACCTACTGATAAAATCATAAGCATACAGCTCTAAAGAGAATGTAAACCATATATTCTTATCGGCAAACATTTATGGACAATCGACGCAAGCACATTCAAAAGGGAAAGATAAGGAAAGAATAGAGTACAGTATTCTCAAGACTTAAGATATGAAATAAATATGGTGAAATTCCCAACATCAGGCATTAGTGTAAGTCGTTTCTTTATCATACGAATATTAAGAAGATCGTATAAGCTCCTTGTCTCCATTCTGTAGCCATAAAAGGAAAGCAAAAAATATGCAAATAAAACGATAAACATTACAAAATCTCACTAGTATGGTGAAAACATTTCGAGGAAATAGATGGTTCAGTGTTTCAGAATACAAAGCAATAACAATTTAATGTTGGAAAAGATTTTCTCGTTCATTTTATAAATGTACTTATCATATCATTGTCATATCAATGATATGACAAGCTGCATCAAATTGGAAGAAAGGTAACGAATCCAATTAACATCTCTAAAGGTCTGAGACAAGGATGCTGTATAGCACCTACTCTCTTCAAAATATATTTAAACGCTGCTCTTGAAATTGGAGACGTAAATGTCGAAACATGGGGATAGAAGTTGACAATGATAAATTTTTTACCCTTCATTTCGCTGATGACCAGGTTATTCTTGCCGAAGATGAACAAGATATAGATTACATGCTAAGAAAGCTAAATGAGGAATATACAGCTTGGGGTTTGACTATGAATCCACTGAAAACTGAATATGTTGTTGCGGGAGCACAAGGGACTAATTTAGTAATTGGGAACAGGTGTATTAAAAATACAGCAGCTTATAAGTACCTTGGTGTACATCTATCAAGGAAGGCGGATGTGCAGAAGAAGTAAAACATAGGATCTCTCAAGGAAGAGTAGTGACAAGACTGCTGAATAATGTTTTGTGTAGCCAAAAAATAACAAGCAAGACAAAGATAAGAATATACAAATCATTGGTTGAAAGTGTTTGTACATATGGCTCAGAAGTTTGGATTCTTAATCAGAGCGAAGAACAAAAATTAAAATCAATGGAAATGAACTACTGGAGACGCTGTTGTGGCCTTACACTCCTAGATAAAGTACCCAATGTTGACATAAAAAATCAAATGGGTATTAATATCGATATAATGGATGTAGTTGATGCTAAAAGATTGAGGTGGTATGGTCATATCCAAAGGATGACGGAAAGTCGGTGGCCTAAGAAAATTTTGAAATGGTTACCTCAAAGAAACAGGAAACGTGGCAGACCGAGAAAACATCGAAAAGGAGGTAGAAAAGGCAATGAAGGAACGAGATCTTCAAGAGGAAGATTGGGAAGATCGAAGGACGTGGCGACTAGGATGCGAGAAGCGGCGTCAGCTGTAAAGAACTTCGCTAATACTACTACTTATCAAAAAAATTATTTTTCTTGTCATAGTTCTATAATGTGAACTCTTTGAAAGATGAATTGACAAAGTCACCTTCGTGACAGGCTTGAGATAATTGAAACGTACATGAACCATCCACCTGTGGCGAATCTTTTAAATACCAGATGTATAAAATTGAGATACGCTTGATCGATAGAAAAGGAACGTTTACGAAAATCTACTGTTCGAGATCATCTAGAGTGTTGGCAAATTGGAGACGTATATTTTTTATGTCAGAGATCATGGAAAAAGCAATATGTACAATGAAGATTTTAATAATTAAATTTCTTGTATTACTTGGAATGAATATTGTAAAATATTAAATCATTTTTAAAAAGTTCGTTATAGGCGCCCGAGAAAAGGAAGTGGACCATTTCGTTCATCATCCCAAATCGCGAGTACAAACGCCAAGCAATTCAACTCTCGCGTAGGTCGCCGTGTTTTGGAGCTTCGGATCGTTCCGGTAGTATAATTCAGCAACATAATTCAGCGATGAAAATTGTGAAACTTTGCTACCAGATAACTCTAACAATGTTTCTGCTTGCACGAGCCGACGACAATGAGAGCGCGCAACATTCAGCAAAATTAATTCAGGACTTAATGGGTTAAGAAATAAAATATCAAGAGTTTTCATCATCTACGCAACACCATAGCGTCACGTAGATAAACACATTCTTTTTTTAATTAATTATATTCTATCTGTTCAATCAATTGATTTTATATAGATTTGCATGTAATATTACTAGAACTGGCTTAAAATATTGGCAGGTGGGGAGTTCATTTTATTCGAAGTTTCCTTTTAATAGTTTTGTCCTAATTTAGTATTTTTTAAAATTTTTAATTTGTGACTTTTATTGTCCCTCTTACTCTTTTCCCCTCTGTCTTTCCTCATGTTTGAGTTATTGACGATCCTTTATTTTCAATTTGTGTGCATATTCAAGTGTTATTTATGGTGAACATAGTTTACTTTGGAGAACCTTGATATAATTTAATGACGTCTGCTGATCAACTTATATTGAAGTTTTTAATACTCTACCTTTAGTAAGCCCTCAAAAAATTTTACAGATAGTCTTCTTATATAAATATTTAAGTTTTCTATTTTTAGTTCGCCGTTGGCTCTTCGCCAGTAATTTTCCTTTTTGACACTTACCAACGGGCTTTGATGATACGCCTTAAAACATTATTTAGTATTACAATTTTTTCTGAGTCACTTCTGGCGGCTCCATTCCAGACAGAGCAAGCATAAGTTAAGTATGGTCTAATAACTGATTGCAATTAAGTTATCACACATTCTATACTTCCAAACGTAGTCCAGATTTATTATTATAATGAGTGGATACTTTCACGTAAATTGGTTACTAGCATGTAATCGGCACACTGCTGCCGCAGAAGAAATAATTGTGGAAATATTCCTCTCCACCTCTCTCTTTCTTTCCCCACTCCTTTTCCCTCTCATTTTCATCACTTCGTCTTTCTTTTCTCCTCTGTCTCTTTTTTCGTCTGTCCCTCTTTTTTCCATCTGTCTCTCTTTTCCCTCTGACTTTCTGTTTCCCTTTGTTTCTCTTTATCCCTCTGTCTGTCTTTTTCCCTCTGATTCCCTTTCCCCTTATCTCTTTTCCCTGTCTCTCGTTTTCTCTCTCTTCCGTTTTCCCTCTCTCTCTTTTCCCCTCTGTGTCTCTTTTTCCTCCATCTCTCTTTTCCTCCACTCTCTCGTTTTCTCTCTGTCTCTCTTTTGTCACACTGTATCTTTTCCCCTCTGTATCCCTTTTCCCATCTCTCTATTCCCTATTTCTCTTTTTCCCTCTTCTCTTATCAACTTGCGCCGCCCGCTCCTATTGTCCTCCTCGAGCTCTCCCCCAGTCACTCGGCAACCCCCAGTAACAATGAAGCTCAGATGAATTGGGAATTGCATTTTAAGTTAGCATTTAACTGAAGCGCCATCTTGTGCTGCTGCGCCATCTAGTGGAGTTACAATAATGGACTATGCCTATGTTCTTGCCGCAAGTGCAAGCAATAAGGTGGCAGTTTTATCGCAATCGGATGCTCGGTACGGCAGCGCATTAAGCATGAACCAACAAACATCGGTTTGTATGTATTAAATTTATTTAATATATTTCCAAGTAAGTTTTGATGTACAAGTACTCCTAAATATATCTAGTTGATCTTTTTAAATCCATTTTAAATTTATCTATAAACGCATTTCTGAATATCAAGACAGCACTACCAACTCGCTCTCCATCACAACCCGCGAGCTCCAAACCGTACGCTGGACTACCCCATGCGACTTCACCGTGGCGCCGTCGACTTAATTCATTCGGCGCGCGCATGCGCATAAATCGGAGCCAGGGACACGTCGTTTATTGCGCCTGCCCTCCCTCCTTCCCCCCTCTCCACCCCCCTTCTCCCCGCCTCCACACGCGCGCGCTCCGGTGAGTTCCCGGTTCATATTTCTCGCCCGTTATTTACTTCGGAGGCGCAACAATGCTCCACCGAAAGGAGCGCCCGTTCTGCTCTGTAAAGCTACGAAAATAATTTTTCTGAGAAATAGACTCATAGCCGAAGGAGGGAAGCGGAAGGGGAGAAGGAGATGAGGCTGTGAGGGGGGAAGACGATGCGGTGCGAGAGAAAAAAGGGCGACGATGTATCGAGGCACGACTTAAAGAAGATCTGCTATGCGGAGGTGTATACCCTTTGAAATACCTCTACAGTCGATAAAAGGTTGATACTGGCTTTGGATCGTACATTATTTTCGAAATTTATGACTTTTCCTCTAAGCAATAAACAAGAACAAGGAACCTCTAATTTGGGCTGTAACATGATTTTTAATTATTGTCTAATTTTTTAAAAAGCCGATATTTCTTTCTGATTACTGAATGGGAGCAAAACACATTTCAAAAAGAACATTACAGAAGAAAAAATTAAATGTGCAAACATTTTAAAATCTAACTAAACTTATGCTCGAAAGTTCGGTATACAGACTTCTTATGCAATTAACGGTGTTTATTTTGACAGAAGGGAAACATCTGATTAATGAATTTATAAAAATGCTAAAATTAAAAGTCTCCTAACAGAAAAAATAATAAAAGAGATTGAAAAATGTTGTTTTCTTTCTTTGAAAAATTTGGAAAAAATTTAAAGTAAAGTTATCAACAAAGAGAGAAGGTTTTGGAATACATGTTTCTTTTGCTCTATTTTTGGTATTTCCAAACAGAATCGTTTAACAAAGATGACCCTCTGCGCAGGGTATAATCATGCAAAGGAATACTTGTTGGACTTAAATTTAGTAGTGAAAATCATTTTAAACAGTTCAATAGAATTACGAGTACAATCATTTGTTTAATGTATGGACTTTGTTTGTCGTTCTTTAATACGTCAATGCTTACCATTGTGACAGCTGACAGATACTCTTCAAAACATAATTACATTTTTTATCATAAAATGCATTACTTTTCAACGTTAAAGAATAAAGTAATGAAATTTCAAATTAAAATGTAAAAGAACGGGGAAGTGACTTGTGTTTCAAGAGACAAAGTTACATTTAAACTCCATCATTAATATCTATTACTTACACAAAGCGAATTTCCTTATTTTCGTTTTTAAACCATGAAAGTTTCCTGAGCTGTTTGATGATAATAATAACTGGAATGACGAGTTAAAAGCCATAGATGCAATAAAGTAGTCAGGAAGAGCATTTATTCGAGGTCAACAACTCTTTGAAATATTTCCGTACTGAAAGCGTTTTTAAATTGCCAAACTCGCATGTCTTACGTCACCAGTAACGCAGACGACATACTCACCACACGCCGGTCCACATTCCTGGGGACGAAACGCCTTGCATAACTGGGGTCAAAAACTTAACATTCATACTAAACAGGCATGACACTAGATCCTCAAGTATGCCGGAATGCAATTTCGAGTATTCTTGTTTTCTCGGGGCAGTTCTATCACTGTCACTCGTTGCTGGCCACCTTTCCTCTACACATCGTGCCCTAGATACGGCTCATGAACTCAGATGTCCTTGTCGTTCTTCTGGTCAAATTCCCTGCTTCAATAAAGAGTATTAACATGCTTATGCCGTATTCTCGACCACGTGTAATCAGAGACGGTCCGTGTACGTTCAGGGAGTTGCCAACTGAGTCACCGGTTTCACAATGACTGGGTTTTAAACTTTGCATGAGTAGGACAAGGGGATTTGACAAATGTCTTTTCTTCATTCATCGTTAGTAGAGTGGTTTTGGAGGCTAGCCTAAAATGTTGATGAATAATTAAAATATTTGGATAACACCGATATTTCGTAGGTAATAAAATTAATTCTAGAAATGAAATCAAATTAATTCTTATATTATTGCCATATTGCCATACTTATATTAATGTGTTAATTTTACACCCATTCACAATATTACAAACTACTGAATTTAAAATAATAATAATTACAATCATTATTATATTTTAGCTAGGAATAAACACCCAATAACAACAATTGATGAGTTCCGTTTAACAAGTTATTGTCATTTAGACAAGTCTCGAAGAGTACTTGGAATCTATTAAGTATCCATGAATAATAACGGATGAAGCGAGCAAGAGCATGACGCACAGAGCTTGACTTAGCATCAACAGAAGAAAAGCAAGAGAGAGCAAGACCTACAATAAGGAGTTGAAGATAAATGTAGAAGGTATTGAAGAAAGATCTCGCTACGTATTGAAATATCTATTTACTACATTGACAGAATCAATCGGTTTAACTGGAGGCAAAAACAAAGATTAGAATACCCTTGGAAGAACCATCTCATATGGAACCCTTCTTATCATCTATTTTCCATATTGTAATAATTGTACGTCTATATCACAAATACAATAGTTGCCTTTATTCACATTTATCACAAATATACTATGTTTACATCTATTTTATTAATGCAATAAACTTTAAAAAAAATATAGCCAACCCATCCTTTTTGACACGTCTTTTCTGAAGCGAATGAAAACGTTCAAATTAACCACACCCTTAAATGTTCTGGCCATATCCCAGTTTAGTAAACAGCCTTAGTGGAAAAAGCGGGCCGCAGGCGCAGAGCTCGCTCAGTGGCGAGTCCCCCGGCGGCAGCGGCCGCGGCAGTAACGCGACCCGCGCCCGCTGCCGCCCGCCAATTACCACGGCGTCCCCCGGCGCGAAGATCTGCCTCGCGGGACGCGCCGAGGGACGCGCCGCTGCGGCCGCCCCCGTGGGCGTGGCGCTGTGGGCTGCTGCGCAGGGGCCCGCACGCGCCCGGGATTAGGGATGGCAGAAAAAACATCCATGTTTTCCGGCCAGAAACAGCGATGCATGAACATCGATACTTTGCTGTCGATATTTTCTTCACGTCCATATTTTGTTGCGGTTTTTTTAATAAAGGGGTTTAAGCATGGCGTATACTGCGATTTTTCTAACTTTGCCCCTCAAGGCCCATCTTCACGCTGGAATATGTCCCGGTATTTCGCGATGTTCTCAGTCGTGCCGCCAGGTATCGGATGATCCCGACCACATCAAGCCGTGCTTGCGATCATGCGACTTCTAGCGGTACGACGGAGAAAAGAGGCGAAATGCCGTGTGATATTCCGTGGTGGCCGTAGGGGCTTGAGGGGCAGAGTTAGAAAAATCGCACTGTAATGTAGCAGCAATCCAGAGCCATATCGTTGTTTTGCGTTATTCGCTTACCAACCTGCACATTTCGCCTGAGCAATCTTAAGAAGTTTGGGAGTTGCTCATGTTATGAATGTGGTATGTTATCGTTATTCGTGTTATTGCCTGATTCGACAGTAATGTTAGAAATGAACCCTCAGACGTTTTGACAAGTCGTGAATCAGATTCACTCCACTAAATCTGGGGAAGTCTCTCAGTCACATGTGATGTGTGACCAACCATTTTTTCCAAACTGGCACGTCTTTTACCACATATTTATAAATAAAATACATCTTTCATATGATCGAGTAAACTTATATTTGTTCAACATTTATCACCAAATTATTTGAGTGTTTTTTGTCATTTAGCAGTTTTTACAGCGCAATTGGAAAGGCTTGAATTTATCTGGCAATACTGCCTTTCTCCTATTTTCGTTAGTTCATTGTGATGTGTGAGCGCAAGCGGGATACATGATTCAGTCAGAAGAGCTTCGTTTCT
The DNA here is from genome assembly GCA_031308135.1 of Acheta domesticus. NCBI lineage: Eukaryota > Metazoa > Arthropoda > Insecta > Orthoptera > Gryllidae > Acheta > Acheta domesticus. The sequence goes on from JAHLJT010009436.1 coordinate 225,633,322, forward strand.
TGTAAAATTTTGCTGCTAATTCCAGTTGTGGGGTAGATAAGCCAAGAATTTATATTTGGTAGTGTTTCTTGTTGTGATTGGTTGGAAGATATTTTGCAACCTTAAAATAAAAGGGTTCTAACTTCACTTTTATGGAAAAATTAGTTATCGACTTGGTTGGATATGGTCAAAAATATTTCTATGGGCTGCATGAATCTGAGATGTCAATTTCGTTTTATCTTCGACAATTTCGCTTTTATCTCCTTTTTAAAAAACATAAGATAGATTTTATATACACCATCATCAATGAGTTTATTATTCACCCAATACTTTATTATGTTTTTAAAGAATTATATTTGTTATTTTTATGGTATTTTGTATGATATATGTAAAATATTGATTAGAAGATTAAGATGTCAAATCTAAGGTAAAATATAATGTATACTACATATAATACAAAAAATACGACTAAAATGTTTATAAAATCTATCATATAAATCCAGGACCTTTTATTTTGACGATGGTGTGAATGGAAGTGATACAATGGTAAAATAGCGAGACATGATGTTCTTTATTTTTATTTTCTTCTTTACATTTGATAATAATGTTTATTAACATACTACTGACATGCCTGTTAACCAAACAATAAAAATATATCTATTTTACGTACTGTAATTAAAAATGGATAGGAAAATAGCATCTTTATTAGTCTATTACATCGACGTTTTTTCGGCGATGTATCGTCGACATCGAACGACATCGAACAACAAAACATCGACATCGAAAACCCTTTAGAGATGTATCGAAACATCGATGTATCGATGTGTTGGCAAAATGTGTCATCACTACCCGGGATGCGCATTTCACATCACTCTAATCAACGCGCATATGAAGAAAAGTACTGATTTAGTCGTTTTACATATCTCCTGTTACTGATTAATTTATATATCCGGGCACATCAACTGATGTGGTCATTAGTATCAGGTATTCTTTCCCAGCTGAATGATGAGATCCGATGTCGAACTACTCCAGACAGCAATTGATACCGACCTGGTGCAGCTAATGTCAAAAATCCTCGTGTTGGCAGTCGAATCCTAGGACCACCCAGTGAGAGTCGCTGTAGAGACAGCAGCTATGCTGGTTCTGAACAGAACTCAGCGGTGTCTCTCGGGTAAAACCACATTCGTTCACATGACGATTTTATGCTCAAAGATTTTATGAGGCTTCTATGGCTCTTCTGATACTTCTTCCTCTTTTTCTTTCAACTTGCTCCCTCTGCTTTTCCTAAAAGTCTGTCCGAGGACTTCAAGATAGCAGCCCTATCACCGGTCTTAACCTTCATTCGGGTTAGTAACCCTATAGGAAAAATACATTACTTTCAACCTCCAAAGTTATGATATTCGAACTAATCAAATTCTCCTTTCAAATATTTTGATTCGTGTTAAACATTTTTAAAAAAAGGTTTTCAATTTATAGGCTGCTTATTTCAAACAAAGAAAATAAAATTCTCATACCATTTTTAATGCATAGTATATGAGTGAGTAGTATAGCTCTTCTGATACTTCTTTCTCTTTTTCTTTGAACTTGGTTCTCTCTTCTTTTCCTAAAAGTTTGACCCGAGGACTTCAAGATAGCAGTCTTATCACCGGTCTTAACCTGCATTCGGGTTAGTAACCCTATCAGGAAAAAATACATTACTTTCAACCTCCAAAGTTATGATATTCGAACTTATGAAATGAAGACGACCAAGAGAGAAAATGGAAAAGATTATGGAATAGCGGAGCATGTACAGATTTGTAGCTGGAATATTAGATCATTAAATGAGAAAGAAGATGCGATTGTAAATATGTTAAAAGAAAGAACATCGATTAAGCACTTATTTCGGGAACAAAAAAATATATTAAAAGGATCTCTAATTAAAGCGGAATACACCGTGATCTACAGTGGAGAAGAATGAACAGAGCAGGTAAACAACCAAAGTCGCAATAATTTTGAATAAAAAATTCCCAAATACATTTCATTCATATAAGTGGATTTCTAATAGAATACGAACAGTGCGCTGCGGAATAGATAGAGGATATATTGGAGTTCATTTGTGTAAACGCACCGGAGGAAGAAAGAAAACTGGAAACGAGGGATTTCTACACTTCCAGAAAAGAATTTGTTTTAACAATTTAAAAGATTATGGAACACATCTTTAACCCAGAAACACATACACAAAATATACGTGATCAGCTTATGGACAAAATAGAACCATTGACCTGGAATCAGAGCTAATGGTAAGAAAAAACCCTTTTTTATTTAAGAATGTACAGGAGATTGACGCACATGGACACGAAGAAAAAGTGTATGAAATAGTGAAACATTTAAATAGAAACGTAAAAGATGTAGTTAATATACAAGTTATAAAAGCAGACCAATTTCTCTTGTATTACAAAAACTTGTGGGCAAATATGTGATGTAAAACATTGAAAACCAAATAAAACTCCTTACTAGATGTAGACAGTATAAAATATGGGAACTGAAGGAAGTACTAAAGAAAAAAAAAAATAGCAAAGCCATTGGAACGGATAATATATAAACCGAATTGACGAAATATTCTTCAAAGAACGTGAGGAAGTCATTCCACACTTCCTTAACATGTGCTAGAATGGAGCAAGATTCCCAAAGATTGGAAGTTTTCGGTGATATATACCATATTTAAGAAAGGGACCGTACCTCTCCTGAGAATTAGAGGAATAAGCTTATTAAATGTGGAATATAAAATATATTAAAAAATAATGACAGCTATTTTATGACCAATTGCACAGACCAAACTACTATAGAGTAGAATGAGTTTAGGGAAACGTAGGTCTTGTAGTAATATATATTTGTACTCAAGCAAATAATCAAAAATCGAAGTATAGAATTCAATAGAAAATACAAACATAGTTGACAGATATACTGTATCTTTTTCAATGTTTCGAAAGAAAATGGCATTCGAAAACATTTAACTGAAGTAAAAACGGAGTATCCAGAGATCTCTATTAACTACCACGAAGAAACAAGAGAGAAGGTAAATCAAAGATTAAGACAAACTTGTAGACTGTCCACAGTTTTATTTGATTTATATATATATATATATATATATATAATATATATATATATATATATATATATAGATGAAGCCCTTTGAGAGTGAATATTGAAGTTAAAATTGTTTGGCCATGATTTGAAACGTAAAAATAATATATTAATAGAAACTATTTGTAGATGACCAAGGATCATAGCTAGATAATGAAAACGGACTGCACGGAGAGCTCTCTCTTTGAACTCCAAAAAGTTATGGAAACATACAATTTATGCATTTCCACAACAAAAACAAAAGTTAAGGCATTTGAGAGAACTAATCCCATAAGATCAAAATGGCAGTATATAATAAAATTACACAACTAGTAATTAGCTTTAGGTTTCTATTATGGCAGCATTTCATACCTTGGACAAATAGACACAGAGGCAAAGTGGAGAATATTAATTTAATGAATGGAACCGTAAAAAAGAACGTTAAGTAATAAAGTCAGAAAACAATATTAATTAAATTATATAAAGTTATGAGAATACCAACATGCTTATAAAAAAGCCAAAATTGTCTTTACAAAAAGAGATGAAATGACGACGTAGAGAGCTGAAATGCAATTCCTCCGATACATTGCAGGATATACATTGATAAATAGAAAAAAGAAATGGCCATCTTACAACCCAAGAGGAAGAAGAAAACCCTATGCGTGCAAAGACAAGATTGAATAGAAAGACGGAACCGTAAAAAAGGCGAAAGTCGAACCATAGAGTAAAGATATATACATCCTTAGTCTATAGTCGAACTACCTGAAGAGAAGAAGAAGAAAATGAAGAAGAAGAAATGAAGCAGAAGAAGAACAAGAAGAAGAAGAACAAGAAGAAGAAGAGAAGAAGAAATTGTACGTACGTAGACAATTATTGCTTGGAGAGTCTGAAAATCTTCTAATTGCTGTATTTGCGTTGTCTTCTCCTGATATTAACATTTCTTCGGAAGCTTTCTTTCAAACAAATAATGTTATTTCAAACTTCTGTTATCAAAAATGAAACATTAGTATCAATACATACAATACATATTAGTATCAATACATATTACTTCGTAACGAAATTAAGCAAATCATCACACCGCGCGCGAGCACAGACACTATTTGCGGAACCACCAGCGCCACAGAGACCTTCAAAAGTGAATTTCCTCTCATTTGACATCCGATTTCGTCGCGTAGTTCGTCCTCTCCCCACTGCACCACGTGGGGGGCCAAAGCAAAAAGGGACGCCGACGCGGCGCGACGCGGCGGTCTTAGAAGCTGCGCCTCAATGCGAACCTGATGAATCTGCGACGCCGCATTGAGAGGGCGGCCGTCCTCACCCTGCCCTCACCAATTACAGGCCAGACCCCCCTTCGCTCATTCAGGCAGGACCCACTGATAACAGCGGCGGCGGGCCGGGCGCCGGGGGCTTAAGTCGGCGGAAGGCACAGAATTAGATCGGGCCGCCGCAAACGGCAAAAGCGAAACCCCCGTGCCCGCCCCCGGCGCCGCTTCTCACGGCCCCTGCTCGGACGGGCTCTTTCTGCCAACAATGGGCCGCGCGCCCTCCCAGCCGAGACTCGCTCGCCCGGCACCTTCCGCTTCATCCCCTTTGGACCTTTTTCGCTTCCACTCTCGACAACCTCGGTTCTTCTTCGCGTTTCTACGATGCGGTTTCGTTCCCCTTTATATTTTTTTCGCTTCCACTCTCGAAACACTCGGTTCTCCTTCGCGTTTCTACGATGCGGTTTCGTTCTCCTTTTTATTTTTTTCGCTTCCACTCTCGACACCCTCGGTTCTCCTTCGCGCGTTTCTACGATGCGGTTTCGTTCCCCTTTTTATCTTTTTTCGCTCCCCCTCTCGACACCCTCGTTCTCCTTCGCGTTTTCTACGATGCGGTTTCGTTCCCCTTTTATCTTTTTTCGCTTCCACTCTCGACACCCTCGGTTCTCCTTCGCGTTTCTACGATGCGGTTTCGTTCTCCTTTTATCTTTTTTCGCTTCCACTCTCGACACCCTCGGTTCTCCTTCGCGTTTCTACGATGCGGTTTCGTTCCCCTTTTATCTTTTTTTTCGCTTCCACTCTCGACACCCTCGGTTCTCCTTCGCGTTTCTACGATATGCGGTTTCGTTCCCCTTTTATCTTTTTTCGCTTCCACTCTCGACACCCTCGGTTCTCCTTCGCGTTTCTACGATGCGGTTTCGTTCTCCTTTTATCTTTTTCGCTTCCACTCTCGACACCCTCGGTTCTCCTTCGCGTTTCTACGATGCGGTTCGTTCCCCTTTTATCTTTTTTCGCTTCCACTCTCGACACCCTCGGTTCTCCTTCGCGTTTCTACGATGCGGTTTCGTTCTCCTTTTATCTTTTTTCGCTTCCACTCTTGACCACCATCGGTTCTTCTTTCGCGTTTCTACGATGCGGTTTCGTTCCCCTTTTATCTTTTTTCGCTTCCACTCTCGACACCCTCGGTTCTTCATTCGCGTTTCTACGATGCGGTTTCGTTCCCCTTTTATCTTTTTTCGCTTCCACTCTTGACACCCTCGGTTCTTCTTTCGCGTTTCTACGATGCGGTTTCGTTCCTGTTTCTATCTCACTAACATTTTATTTCTCTCATTCCGAGCTTCACGATGGACCTTGCGAGGTGACTCAATGTTCTTTCATCTTTGCTTTCGATTCTCTCCAAAAATGTGCTACATTCTTCCATCTTTCCACCTCACTCCCTAGTTTCTTTCCATCGAGAGGCTCCGCCTCATGGACTGTGTGTGTGTGTGCGCGCATAGCCCGCTAGTATGCTTACTAGTATGCATACTAGCGGGCTATGGTGTGTGTGAAGGTGGAGGTAGGGAGGCTCCTTCAGAGCGGGACGCAAGCCCCCGCGGTACTTGACAAGCGATGGGCGGAGCGAGGCGAGATGGCGAAGAGTGGGCGAGCTGATTGGCGAAGCCTGGGCGAGCTGAGGGCGAAGCGAGGGCGAGTTAATGAGCGACGCAAGGGCGAGCAGATAAGCGAGGCGAGGGTGGGCCGATAGGCTACGCGGGGGCGAGCTGATAGGCAAGCGAGTGTGAGCCGAAGGGCGAAGCGAGGGCGAACCGACAGACGAAGCATGGGCGAGCTGAGGGCGAAGCGAGGTCGTACCGATGGGCGAAGCGAGGGCGAGTTAATAAGTGATGCGAGGGCAAGCCGATGGTCGGTGGGCGAAGCAAGGGCGGAGTGAAGGCAACCCGGATGTCGAGTCGCTTACAGCGTGTGGGAATGAGAACGCAATATGAGTGAGAGGACGCACGCAAAGGGGTCTCCTGGAAAGTGGACACGCCACAGCCTAAATGTCTCAGGAACGTCATCAACGAGTACATTAGGACTGACGTGCGTTACCGTTTCTGGGCTGCCCCTGTCCTTCCGTTGTTTACAATTCTCAGCACTTTCACAAGTGAAGTCACTGGGCAATGTCTCTGACCGTAAGGTTCTAAGGATCTAGTCTCGACAGTGGCAGGATTGTATGCACTAGGAATACAGGGTCTTTAGTTTATCTGGCAACTCATGTCTGAGAGCACTTGTTCTTGGTTGGTAACTTGGCAACCGCGTCTCTTTTACACCTTTCAAGACAGCCGTGCCTGGCACTTCGGGACAGCAGAGGAGGCAAACGTCAGGTCATAAGCTGCAGCAAGTTTCCTGTTTCTTTGTTGATCCCATTCAAGAGTGTCGGCGGGCAGGTACACGGCTCTCATGCCGAAATCTTTTCACGCTGCACAGAGTGGGTGGGGTGGGGTGGGCTGAGGCATGAGCGTGGAAACAAAACGTCTCTTTAAAGCAATTCTGCCCAGTATGCTGAAGAAACAAAACTGTAATATTAATGTGGAGGGGAGTTATCGATTATTTACAGCAACGTAACAATAATTATTTAAGTAAAGCCAACTCAGAGAGAAATCGAAAAGATATATCGTGAAATATTACCGCCTAGCTCTCATTTTATAACAATAATAATAATAATAATAATAATAATAATATGTATTATTATTATGGAATCTGCATATTAGCAAATAAGAAAACTTTAGTAACAGACCATAAACATACCTAGAAATGTTATAAGAGTCATTATCGCAGAGGCCAAAAGTTAAAAATCGAGGTGGAGCGTAGCGGAGCCGAGATTTTTAATTTGGACGAGGCAGTAATAACAATGTAATATTTTTGTGATATGTTCAGCATTTTATCGGTCAATCTCACGATTAATGCGAAAATTTATATTACTGCGATAGTAAACAAGCGAAGTGGTATTCTCAGGCGTCGTGGCATTCCATGGAGACGGGTCGGTGTAGTGAACCGAATGTTCGAGTGGGTGCGCAGACAAGGAATGTGTTTTTTGTGGACCCAAATTCGTGGTTGCAGGACGGCGATTTTGGTCGTGACGGCTTGCATCTAAATCGCTCGGGGTCCACAAAGCTAGGCGGTCTGTTCTCGCGCGTAGGTGGACCGAAACTTCCCGCGACAGGCTCGTGAGACAGCACGGCGGTGTCGGCAAGGGATGTCGAATCCCTTATGATGGTCTGTGCGGGGATGTCGGCGACGGACGGCAACGCAGTGAGGGACGGCGACGTAGTGGTGACATATGGTGACGCGGAGACGGCGGCGAGGGACGGCGACGCGGTGGCGGCGCGAGGGACGGCGACGCGGTAACGGCGGCGAGGGACGGCGACGCAGCGGCAACGTGCAGTGATGCGGCGATGGCAGCGAGGGACGGCGGCGCGGTGACGGCGGCGAGGGACGGCGACGCAGCGGCAACGTGCAGTGATGCAGCGATGGCAGCGAGGGACGGCGGCATTAGATTAATGAATTATGCAGAAGGTGAGTCTCTGGTTATTTTGCAGGTCAATTGCAGGAGTATTTACAATAAAACTGTTCAATTCTGGAACACGGTAGAATCTTATAATGTAGATGTCGTGATAGGTACGGAGTCATGGCTCAATGCGGAAATATTAAACGCTGAAATCTTCAGACAAAATTTTTTAACATTCAGACGTGATAGAGTAGATCGCATTGGTGGGGGAGTTTTTATATGTATAAAAGATAACTTTGAAGCAACAGAGGCATGGGGTGGACGACAATTTGAAATCATAGGTGTAGACATCCGAGATAAAAATTCGAATAATCAATGGGAAATTATAGGCGCGTATAGATCACAGCAAGATGGACATGAACCATTGGCAAGACTTGCAGAGAGAACACGCGTAAACCAGGAAAACCGGAAAAAACGTCATTTGGGGGGAGATCTAAATTTACCGCACGCTACCTGGGAGGGGGATGTGGGGGCTGAAGGCGCCACCCAAGGTCTCGTTAACGAGCTAGTTTGGGAGAACGGCTTAACACAGGTTGTGACCAAACCGACCCGTGATAATGCTTTACTGGACGTTTTCCTTATTAGACCGGTGGACAAACTTCTTGCCTGTGAAAGTAATTCCTGGAATTAGCGACCACAAAGGAGTCCTTCTAAAAATGTGCAGAGAGGGTAAGCGAATGATCTTGTAAAAGAAAGACAATTTTTTCAGTTCTCTAGAACAAACGTCACAAACATGCAATTATATTTGAAAACAATTATCTAACTTGGGCTTCTAGCGGAAGTACAGTAGAACAGATATGGACAAATTTTAAGAACATCATTTCAGAATGCTTAGCAAAATTCGTGCCTACCAGGAAACTACGGTACCACTCGGATCCCTTGTACTACAACAAAGAAGTGAGGCGATTGAAAAGGCATGTTAGGAAAGCGTATAGTAAACGTAATTCAAATAAGGAACAGAAAAATAAATTTCTACAATTATCTAAAGACTTATTAGCTTTAAAATTACAGAGTCAAGAAAATTACCTTAAATCAATTCTAAACGACCGATTGACCTGTTGGCAAAATTTCTTCAGTATGTGAGACATAAGAAAGGGAGCAAAGAAAGTATTCCAGCGATCTGCGGAGCAGACGGTTCGTTAATTACAGATGACAGTGTAAAGGCGGACTGTTTAAACAGACATACGCTTCTGTTTTCAAGCCGAAAGATCAAACCCCAGTAAGTAAAACAACACCCGTAATAGAAACCTTTCGAGTTGATGCAGGAATTATTAGAAAAAGAATCGCAAAAATTAGGAGAAATAATCTGTAGGTCCTGATGGAATACCAGGAGAAATACTAAAACTGGGAGGGGAAGCCATGATTCCGTACCTTGCGCGGTTAATGGACGTAACTATAAATATAAAATGATTCCTCAAAATTGGAAGGAGGCAATTGTAGTACCGATTCACAAGGGAGGAGACAGAAGGGTTGTTAACAACTACAGACCTATTAGTTTGACATCAGTTGTATGTAAGCAGATGGAACACTTAATTGCAGAGTATATTAGAAAAGTTTGGAACAAAACTGATTGGCTATTTCAAAATCAACACGGTTTTCGTCCTGGGTATTCGTGCGACAGCCAGACTATTGCTTTATGTCAGGACATAGCAGATTCACTAGACAAAGGGAGTAGGGTCGATGCAATAATATTAGATTTTTTCTAAGGCATTCGATCTTGTTCCACACGGTCTCTTAATTGCCAAATTGTCAGAAACGGGACTAGATAATCGAATAATCTTGTGGATAAAAGAATTTCTTTCGGGGCGCACTCAAACAGTCAGGATAGGCGATAAATATTCATCAAAAGTCGATGTAACTTCTGGGGTCCCCCAGGGAGTGTGCTAGGGCCACTACTATTTTAGCGTTCATTAATGACATTGCAACTGGAATAAAATCGGAAGTTAGACTTTTCGCCGATGATTGTATAATATATAGGAGTATTGGCTCATCTTCGGATGAAAATGTTTTACAGAACGATCTAAACTGTTTATGGAACTGGGCGTGCAAAAATAAGATGGAGTTAAATCCGGAAAAGAGTAAATTCATTTGTTTTTACCAGTGTCGTTCAAATGTACACTCCAATTATGAATTAGGAACCAACGTTATACCACGTGTAAAAAGCTGTAAGTATTTGGGTTTGGTCCTGAGAAGCGACTTGGATTGGTCGGATCATATTAAAAATACGGTAAAAAAGTCCTGGAGAGCACTTCACTTTGTAATGCGTATCCTAAAAAATAGTAGTCCAAATGCCCGATCCCTAGCATATACTACACTTGTTCGCCTATTTTAGAATACGGATCAGCATGCTGGGACCCGTACAGGAAAGGGCAAATTGAGGCGTTAGATAAAATTCAAAAACGGGCCGGTAAGTTTTCAAATCATGGGCGCATTGTTGATGAACGAGAAAAATGGGAGTCCTTATCTAAGAGAAGAGAACGGGGCGCGTTTATGCGTAATGTACAAGACTTACAGAGGAGACACAGCATGGGCAGATATCGGTAAGAGATTGCATAAACCAGATTACAAAAGCAGAGGTGACCATCCGTGGAAAATACGATGTAGAAAGCAAAGAACTGATGTAGGTAAGTTCTCCTTTGTGAATCGCACTATAGTAGATTGGAACAAACTACCTGCAAAAGCACTGGAGGCTCTTCCTTCTAATGTAGGCAAATTTAAAAACATACTAAATTCTATTTAGATCACTATCAATACTGAGACAATTACCTTTATTATTATTATTATTATTATTATTATTATTATTATTATTATTACTGATATAAATTCACCATTATTAACACTGCTTTTAGCTTTGGTATAATTCTTAATTTATTATTATTATTGTATATAGTTTTTGTTATTTTTATTATTATTACATATTAGCGTTATACAGTGAAGTGAAGTGTAGTGTAGTGAAAGGGAAGGGTTAGTGTAGGTAGTGAAGGGGAGTGCAGTGTAGTGTAGTGAAGTGAAGTTTAGTGAAACTAGTAGTCAATTTAGAGATAACTAGCAATTAATTAGAACTAGGATATCCTCTAATTCTAATGGTAACTATAATTGTTAATGGTTTTTATTGTTCTAATTCTAATTGTCATGTTTGCCACCGAGCATTAGCGCAAAGCGAAACAATAAATCTATATATCTAACATATGAATTCTGTTGTTGCGGCA
>JAHLJT010009436.1:225645420-225655428 GCA_031308135.1 Acheta domesticus
AGATCCGACTGAAAGTTCCGCATTCTCTTTCGGAGGAAGTTGGCAAGGAGCAACCGCGATGAGCCGAACTTCTCCATTAGAGTTTGCGAAGGGTGATCCGAGAGAACGAAGGCTAGGGTAGGAAGGCTAAAGGAGACACGGTCGCCAACGTGGTATCTTTATCGCGCGGAACGTAATTTATGAGTGCACGTCGTTCTTCGGATCCCAAACAGTACGCAAATCGAAAATTCAGAACACTACTAATTTTGTTATAAGATGTTTTTTTTTTCTTCAGAAAACAGGCATTTTCTGTCGGGGGGCTTTTTCTGAGACCAATTATTTACCTTTACCCATCCGATATAAACAAACGAAATGAGATTATCAAGAATCCTAATAAATTCCAGTGATTCATGTAATAAGATAAATTAGGAGTAGCAAATGGAATGTACTAAAAATGTATAATTTTTTCAATGCATTTTTTTATAAGTAAAAACTGAGTACTATGACTTGAAGAGTATCTTCACGTCACAATACGTTACTTACAATACAATTTTAAAATTATTTTCTCAACATATCTGGAAATTTCTGGCAACTTTTGTTAATAAACTGGCAAAACGTATTGTTTGGACGCCTGCTCTAACCTAACCTAATGACAAGTTCAAGCATGTTCCAATTCCTTCAAGCGTTTTATTAAACACATTGCCAATTGTTCGGTGCGGTCTAAGGCTTAGAAAGTATTCACCCTGAGAGTAAACCATAAATAAAATTTGAAATATTAATAGTACCATATGCCAACAAAAAAGGGCACAATTTATTCATCATTTGAAGAGATGGAATACCTTGTTATCGCGCGCTTTACGTCACCTTTTGGTTGTTAGCTAAGAATGAGCCGCTATTATAAGTGTATTTTTTCGGCTTATTAATCATCTTATAATTCTTCTTATCTTATATATCTTATAATATACTTTTTAATTCCTGGATTCACAGTATTGACCCTAATTATATTGTCGTTTGTCAGTGGCAAGTTGTCATATTAAATAATCTTAAAATTGTGATAATAATTACAGTATGTTCGTCTGTTAGTCATTTCTTATTTCACTTTAGAGCAGACCTGCACAACGCCTGCCCCGCGGGCATTCTGCACTTGCGAGCCGGTCGCTGCCCGTGGCAGCGCCGAAAGTGCAAGTAGTGGGGAGTAGGAAGCTTTGCGGGGAGGGGAGAAGTCTGACGTAGCACGACGCGACGCGTAGATTGAATGCCTGCACGTCTAATAATGATCCATGCTTCAAAATTAAAAGCCCATTTGTTTAAATGGATTATGTCTAGTATTTCAAGTTACCAGGGTCATAATTCACTGTTTACGTTCTGTGCACTACTGTATATCCACCTTTGTATCCACCACTGTATGTATTTTCATTTTCTAATTTTTTTAAAGAAAATAACATGCTCATTGTGACTCTTAAGCATATTTTAAAGCAATACTTTGAAATATATGCTTATATATAAGAAAAAAATATTATTTAATTCTATCTAACAACAAATTGCAATTTAATAATTGATTTTCACCAGGAATGTTATAATCTCCAAATCATAGAAAAATGAACAAAATCATGAGAGCAATCTCTCACATCAAGATTGACATAATAGAATATGTGGCAATTCCAAGAAGGGAATGTTTAATAGCACATTTGTGACCATTTTCCCCCATTATGAAACTGAATAAAGAGATCAACGAGCAAACTTCTGTGACGATATGTTACGGACAATCATAAGATAATCATGGTATTGGTTATGGTTTAAATAGAATGCAAAGGGCTTTATATTTTTATACGATCTCGTAAACACTCTACTCTCTTGTCAGAAATTAGAACAGAAAATAATCATGATTTTTTAAGAACAATATGTTTTTGCTTTGAGAGAACCGTCTTATTCAATTACACATAGTTAATAAAAAATAGTTTATTGCTGTCATCATGAAACAAAAACAATTCAGTATCAAAATTTTGTGTTTAGCACAACACTAAATTTGTGATTACACCGTAGCAACGCGAATGACATTATAAGCCCTACAAGCAATTATAATACTTGGTGTCGAATCTAATATGCATAATTCGTTGTAATTTCATATTTCGCCCTGTCATATACCGAGAACAAACATTTGCAATATAATACAAAAGACAATATTACTTGAACTGTATATGACCGTCATGTTTTTGCCGATTGCTCTTTAAATTTACGCGCTATCTCTCGAATTGCGCATTCTGATTGGTGGTCCCCACTCCTAGATTGGGTCTCATCCCCATCCTTCATCGATTTTCTCATTTGCACCCGAGTTGCCCGCACGCAGCGCTTGAGGTCAGTGAAAGTGCAAAATGTTGTGCAGGTGTGCTTTAGAAGTTCAATAATCAAGTACCTGGTTTCCTTTAAAAAATAGAAGTTGTGTGTAGTTTCAGTTTTATTAATTCTGTATTAAGAAGACAAAATGTTATAAGTCACTTTTTAAAATGTTCCATGACAGCAGTTGTAACCATAAATATGTCGTGAAAAATGAGTCTGTGGCTTTTATCTTATTGCAATTTGCCACCCTTGTTTTTTCATAAATCACAAGAGATATGTACCTTTTGCCTGCTTCTAAACATTAACAAACAAGAGTGGCTTACGTCATAAGAAGTGACTTATATCATTTTGACACCTAAGCACAGGATTATTAGTTAAATAATTGTTATTCGCTTGGGAATACGTGGGAAATCCCACTTTTTGCTTCAGTCCAGAATCCACTGTTCATAAAGCACCGAGTCTAATATCAACTGTCTCTGACAAATTTCGAATTAAACGGGAAACTCGTAGGTTCAACCCTTGTCCTGCGTCCTTTGGGGGCGGTGGCGCGGGCGTTGGCGGGGGCGTGGGGGCGGGGGCGGGGGGGGGCGGGGGCGGGGGCGGGGGCGGGGGCGGGCGCAACCCGATGAAGCGAGAGCTTCATGCGGACAGGTACCGCATTATTCAGACGAAGCCGGGCCTTTCGCCTATCCGTCCGTCAGCGCGGCGACGTTGCCAATTACGCTCTCCGCCCACCCACGTCGCCGACGCTTCCTCCTCCAACGCTCAGCTGTCCTCGCACCCTGTCGCCACCTCATTAACACACACACACACACACACATACACACACACACACACACACACACACATACATACCGCCCTTGTTACCGCAGAGTCTCTGACCAAGAGGTCCTAAGGTTCCCGATGGTGGCAGAATTTCCAACATTAGAAATCTAGCTAGGTCGAATCCAGCCTCTGCCTGGAAGAGGATTCTAGCGGTCGGCTGCTCTGATTGGTTGTTTTCCGTATTTCTCAGATCAACTTAACTTTTCGCGGCAGAACTACAACACTTTCTCTTTACTTTTGACTAGGTACTAGGCAAGAAAGTAAAAGAATCGCACCCTTTCATGCTCAGCCGTATGCTGCAAATGCAACTTTATAGATTTGCTTGCGTAGTAACCCCTAATGAAAAACAATATTTTTGTAAAATTTCAAGTAAAGAAATAAATATTTCGAGTTTCAGTTTTAAAAATCGTAACCTGAATAATATTATTTCCACTTTGAAAGTGTTAAAAACGTCTAATGACGAATAAATAAAATACTTAGTTTCTTTTAAATTGTTTGCAGAAAAAATTTGTTTTCTAAATATTTAAAAAAATAACCATCTCATGAAGCATGTAAGAAAACATCTAAAAGCGTTTCTCTGGTCTTGTTCCCGAGTCATCCCTCGGGAACATTCTAAACTGGTGAACGACCTACTGATAAAAGTCATAAGCATACAGCTCTAAAGAGAATGTAAACCATATATTCTTATCGGCAAACATTTATGGACAATCGACGCAAGCACATTCAAAAGGGGAAAGATAAGGAAAGAATAGAGTACAGTATTCTCAAGACTTAAGATATGAAAATAAATATGGTGAAATTCCCAACATCAGGCATTAGTGTAAGTCGTTTCTTTATCATACGAATATTAAGAAGATCGTATAAGCTCCTTGTCTCCATTCTGTAGCCATAAAAGGAAAGCAAAAAATATGCAAATAAAAACGATAAACATTACAAAATCTCACTAGTATTGTGAAAACATTTCGAGGAAATAGATGGTTCAGTGTTTCAGAATACAAAGCAATAACAATTTAATGTTGGAAAAGATTTTCTCGTTCATTTTATAAATGTACTTATCATATCATTGTCATATCAATGATATGACAAGCTGCATCAAAATTGGAAGAAAGGTAACGAATCCAATTAACATCTCTAAAGGTCTGAGACAAGGATGCTGTATAGCACCTACTCTCTTCAAAATATATTTAAACGCTGCTCTTGAAATTGGAGACGTAAATGTCGAAACATGGGGATAGAAGTTGACAATGATAAATTTTTTACCCTTCATTTCGCTGATGACCAGGTTATTCTTGCCGAGATGAACAAGATATAGATTACATGCTAAGAAAGCTAAATGAGGAATATACAGCTTGGGGTTTGACTATGAATCCACTGAAAACTGAATATGTTGTTGCGGGAGCACAAGGACTAATTTAGTAATTGGGAACAGGTGTATTAAAAATACAGCAGCTTATAAGTACCTTGGTGTACATCTATCAAAGGAAGGCGGATGTGCAGAAGAAGTAAAACATAGGATCTCTCAAGGAAGAGTAGTGACAAGACTGCTGAATAATGTTTTGTGTAGCCAAAAAATAACAAGCAAGACAAAGATAAGAATATACAAATCATTGGTTGAAAGTGTTTGTACATATGGCTCAGAAGTTTGGATTCTTAATCAGAGCGAAGAACAAAAATTAAAATCAATGGAAATGAACTACTGGAGACGCTGTTGTGGCCTTACACTCCTAGATAAAGTACCCAATGTTGACATAAAAAATCAAATGGGTATTAATATCGATATAATGGATGTAGTTGATGCTAAAAGATTGAGGTGGTATGGTCATATCCAAAGGATGACGGAAAGTCGGTGGCCTAAGAAAATTTTGAAATGGTTACCTCAAAGAAACAGGAAACGTGGCAGACCGAGAAAAACATCGGAAAAGGAGGTAGAAAAGGCAATGAAGGAACGAGATCTTCAAGAGGAAGATTGGGAAGATCGAAGGACGTGGCGACTAGGATGCGAGAAGCGGCGTCAGCTGTAAAGAACTTCGCTAATACTACTACTTATCAAAAAAATTATTTTTCTTGTCATAGTTCTATAATGTGAACTCTTTGAAAGATGAATTGACAAAGTCACCTTTCGTGACAGGCTTGAGATAATTGAAACGTACATGAACCATCCACCTGTGGCGAATCTTTTAAATACCAGATGTATAAAATTGAGATACGCTTGATCGATAGAAAAGGAACGTTTACGAAAATCTACTGTTCGAGATCATCTAGAGTGTTGGCAAATTGGAGACGTATATTTTTTATGTCAGAGATCATGGAAAAAAGCAATATGTACAATGAAGATTTTAATAATTAAATTTCTTGTATTACTTGGAATGAATATTGTAAAATATTAAATCATTTTTAAAAAGTTCGTTATAGGCGCCCGAGAAAAGGAAGTGGACCATTTCGTTCATCATCCCAAATCGCGAGTACAAACGCCAAGCAATTCAACTCTCGCGTAGGTCGCCGTGTTTTGGAGCTTCGGATCGTTCCGGTAGTATAATTCAGCAACATAATTCAGCGATGAAAATTGTGAAACTTTGCTACCAGATAACTCTAACAATGTTTCTGCTTGCACGAGCCGACGACAATGAGAGCGCGCAACATTCAGCAAAATTAATTCAGGACTTAATGGGTTAAGAAATAAAATATCAAGAGTTTTCATCAATCTACGCAACACCATAGCGTCACGTAGATAAACACATTCTTTTTTTAATTAATTATATTCTATCTGTTCAATCAATTGATTTATATAGATTTGCATGTAATATTACTAGAACTGGCTTAAAATATTGGCAGGTGGGGAGTTCATTTTATTCGAAGTTTCCTTTTAATAGTTTTGTCCTAATTTAGTATTTTTAAAATTTTTAATTTGTGACTTTTATTGTCCCTCTTACTCTTTTCCCCTCTGTCTTTCCTCATGTTTGAGTTATTGACGATCCTTTATTTTCAATTTGTGTGCATATTCAAGTGTTTATTTATGGTGAACATAGTTTACTTTTGGAGAACCTTGATATAATTTTAATGACGTCTGCTGATCAACTTATATTGAAGTTTTTAATACTCTACCTTTAGTAAGCCCTCAAACAATTTTACAGATAGTCTTCTTATATAAATATTTAAGTTTTCTATTTTTAGTTCGCCGTTGGCTCTTCGCCAGTAATTTTCCTTTTTGACACTTACCAACGGGCTTTGATGATACGCCTTAAAACATTATTTAGTATTACAATTTTTTCTGAGTCACTTCTGGCGGCTCCATTCCAGACAGAGCAAGCATAAGTTAAGTATGGTCTAATAACTGATTGCAATTAAGTTATCACACATTCTATACTTCCAAACGTAGTCCAGATTTATTATTATAATGAGTGGATACTTTCACGTAAATTGGTTACTAGCATGTAATCGGCACACTGCTGCCGCAGAAGAAATAATTGTGGAAATATTCCTCTCCACCTCTCTCTTTCTTTCCCCACTCCCTTTTCCCTCTCATTTTCATCACTTCGTCTTTCTTTTCTCCTCTGTCTCTTTTTTCGTCTGTCCCTCTTTTTCCATCTGTCTCTCTTTTCCCTCTGACTTTCTGTTTCCCTTTGTTTCTCTTTATCCCTCTGTCTGTCTTTTTCCCTCTGATTCCCTTTCCCCTTATCTCTTTTCCCTGTCTCTCGTTTTCTCTCTCTTCCGTTTTCCCTCTCTCTCTTTTCCCCTCTGTGTCTCTTTTTCCCTCCATCTCTCTTTTCCTCCACTCTCTCGTTTTCTCTCTGTCTCTCTTTTTTCACACTGTCTCTTTTCCCCTCTGTATCCCTTTTCCCATCTCTCTATTTCCCTATTTCTCTTTTTTCCTCTCTCTTTTTCCCTCTCCTCTTATCAACTTGCGTCGCCCGCTCCTATTGTTCTCCTCGAGCTCTCCCCCAGTCACTCGGCAACCCCAGTAACAATGAAGCTCAAATGAATTGGGAATTGCATTTTAAGTTAGCATTTAACTGAAGTGCCATCTTGTGCTGCTGCGCCATGAGGTGGTGTAGTGGAGTTACAATAATTGTACTATGCCTATGTTCTTTCCGCAAGTGCAAGCAATAAGGTGACAGTTTTATCGCAATCGAATGAATGGTGCGGCAGCGCATTAAGCATGAACCAACAAACATTGGTTTGTATGTATTAAATTTATTTAATATATTTCCAAGTAAGTTTTTGATGTACAAGTACTCCTAAATATATCTAGTTGATCTTTTTAAATCCATTTAAATTTATCTATAAACGCATTTCTGAATATCGAGACAGCACTACCACCTCGCTCTCCATCACAACCCGCGAGCTCCAACCGTACGCTGACTACCCCATGCGACTTCACCGTGGCGCCGTCGACTTAATTCATTCGGCGCGCGCATGCGCATAAATCGGAGCCGGGGACACGTCGTTTATTGCGCCTGCCCTCCCTCCCTCCCCCCCTCTCCACCCCCCTTCTCCCCGCCTCCACACGCGCGCGCTCCGGTGAGTTCCCGGTTCATATTTCTCGCCCGTTATTTACTTCGGAGGCGCAACAATGCTCCACCGAAAGGAGCGCCCGTTCTGCTCTGTAAAGCTACGAAAATTAATTTTCTGAGAAATAGACTCATAGCCGAAGGAGGGAAGCGGAAGGGGAGAAGGAGATAAGGCTGTGAGGGGGGAAGACGATGTGCTGCGAGAGAAAAAAGGGCGACGATGTATCGAGGCACGACTTAAAGAAGATCTGCTATGCGGAGGTGTATACCCTTTGAAATACCTCTACAGTCGATAAAATGTTCATACTGGCTTTGGATCGTACATTATTTTCGAAATTTATGACTTTTCCTCTAAGCAATAAACAAGAACAAGGAACCTCTAATTTGGGCTTTAACATGATTTTTAATTATTGTCTAATTTTTAAAAGCCGATATTCTTTCTGATTACCGAATGGGAGCAAAACACATTTCAAAAAGAACATTACAGAAGAAAAATTAATGTGCAAACATTTTAAAATCTAACTAAACTTAGCTCGAAAAGTTAGGTATATAGACTTTTTATGCAATTAACGGTGTTTATTTTGACAGAAGGGAAACATCTGATTAATGGATTTATAAAAATGCTAAAATTAAAAGCCTCCTAACAAAAAAATAATAAAAGAGATTGAAAAATGTTGTTTTAAGTTTTCTTTCTTTGAAAAATTTGGAAAAAATTTAAAGTAAAGTTTTGGAGTACATGTTTCTTTTGCTCTATTTTTGGTATTTCCAAACAGAATCGTTTAACAAAGATGACCCTCTGCGCAGGGTATAATCATGCAAAGGAATATTTCTGGACTTGAATTTAGTAGTGAAAATCATTTTAAACAGTTCAATAGAATTACGAGTACAATCATTTGTTTAATGTATGGACTTTGTTTGTCGTTCTTTAATACGTCAATGCTTACCATTGTGACAGCTGACAGATACTCTTCAAAACATAATTACATTTTTTATCATAAAATATGGTATCAAATGCATTACTTTTCAACGTTAAAGAAATAAAGGAATGAAATATCAAATTAAAAGTAAAAGAACGGGGAAGTGTCTTGTGTTTCAAGAGACAAAGTTACATTTAAACTCCATCATTAATATCTATTACTTATACAAGCGAATTTCCTTATTTTCGTTTTTAAACCCTGAAAGTTTCCTGAGCTGTTTGATGATAATAATAACTGGAATGACGAGTTAAAAAGCCATAGATGCAATAAAGTAGTCAGGAAGAGCATTTATTCGAGGTCAACAACTCTTTGAAATATTTCCGTACTGAAAGCGTTTTTAAATTGCCAAACCCGCATGTCTTACGTCACCAGTAACGCAGACGACATACTCACACACGCCGGTCCACATTCCTGGGGACGAAACGCCTTGCATAACTGGGGTCAAAAACTTAACATTCATACTAAACAGGCATGACACTAGATCCTCAAGTATGTCGGAATGCAATTTCGAGTATTCTTGTTTTCTCGGGGCAGTCTATCACTGTCACTCGTTGCTAGCCACCTTTCCTCTACACATCGTGCCCTAGATACGGCTCATGAACTCGGATGTCCTTGTCGTTCTTCTGGTCAAATTCCCTGCTTCAATAAAGAGTATTAACATGCTTATGCCGTATTCTCGACCACGTGTAATCAGAGACGGTCCGTGTACGTTCAGGGAGTTGCCAACTGGGTCACCGGTTTCACAATGACTGGGTTTTAAACTTTGCATGAGTAGGACAAGGGGATTTGACAAATGTCTTTTCTTCATTCATCGTTAGTAGAGTGGTTTTGGAGGCTAGCCTAAAATGTTGATGAATAATTAAAATATTTGGATAACACCGAGATTTCGTAGGTAATAAAATTAATTCTAGAAATGAAATCAAATTAATTCTTATATTATTGCCATATTGCCATACTTATATTGATGTGTTAATTTTACACCCATTCACAATATTACAAACTACTGAATTTAAAATAATAATAATTACAATCATTATTATATTTTAGCTAGGAATAAACACCCAATAACAACAATTGATGAGTTCCGTTTAACAAGTTATTGTCATGTCGTAGACAAGTCTCGAAGAGTACTTGGAATCTATTAAGTATCCGTGAACAATAACGGATGAAGCGAGCAAGAGCATAGCGCACAGAGCTGGACTTAGCATCAACAGAAGAAAAGCAAGAGAGAGCAAGACCTACAATAAGGAGTTGAAGATAAATGTAGAAGGTATTGAAGAAAGATCTCGCTACGTATTGAAATATCTATTTACTACATTGACAGAATCAATCGGTTCAACTGGAGGCAATAATAAAGATTAGAATACCCTTGGAAGAACCAT
>JAHLJT010009436.1:225655528-225696898 GCA_031308135.1 Acheta domesticus
TAGTACCTGTTTTAAAAGCGTGATAAAACAGTCTTACGTAACACAGACCGATAAGTCTCACATCAGTCGTATGCAACTCATGGAACAATTAATTACTAACTACATCCGGAAAGAATGGAGGACAAGGAATGGCTGTATCAAGGTCAACACGGTTTCAGGAAACGGTTTCTCATGCGAAAGTCAGCTTGTTTTCCCTTCTACAGGGACCTAAGCCGATGAAATTGGTAATGGGGAAGGGTAGGACGCGATAGTAATAGATTTTGCTAAAGCTTTTGATGTTGTTCCACACGATCGTCTTGTAAACAAATTAATAGATTCGGGTATAGACACAAGGGTGGTGGCTTGGATAAACGGAACTACTACGTGATAGGAAACAAAAGGTTCGAATAGGAAGCTTTTTATCAACCTCCGCTAGTGTTACGTCAGGAATTCCACAAGGAAGTGTCATTGGACCTCTCATGTTTCTCGCCTTGTGAATGACTTGCCAAAACATTTAGCTTAAGGTAAGGACTCTTCGCCGATGACTGTTATCATCTATCGGGTTATCAAATAAGAGGAGGGATGTAGATATTTTGCAGCGAGACCACAGACAAATTACACTCCTGGGCAGAAACAAACGGATGGAAATAAACAGTTCGAAGAGCAAAAGCCATCACGATTTGGGTAGGGGTCGAATGTTTATGGGTGAAACAGTGTACAAATTGAATAACAATGTCATACCCACAGTTACATCTTGCAAATATTTAGGAATACAGTTAGACAGTAAATTGAGTTGGGAAAATCAAGTAAATTTCGTTGTAGGGAAAGCCTGGAGATCTTACATTTCGTTAGCGGATTCTAAAGAGGAGTACGGTGAAAAAGTAAAGAATTAGCTTATATGTCACTAGTGCGACCCGTGTTAGAATTACGGCGCGGTATGCTGGGACCCGTACAGAATATCGCAGCAAGGTAATCTAGAAAGGCTCCAGCGCAGAGCATTAAAATTCAACTTTCAGGGGTACAAAAATAAAGGTGCATGGGAGTCACTCAAAAAAAGGCGGATTAAGTTGCGACTCTGTGCTATGTACAAGCATACAAAGGTTCTCCTCTTGGGTTGAAATTAATCGTCGTCTAGGAAAACCTACTTACTTCGGTAGAGCGGATCACAAGCACAAAATTACGACAAGAGTGCAGAAAACGGATGTTGGGAAATTTTTCATTCACAAACAGAACTATTAGAGACTGGAACAGTTGCCTGCGACAATCTTGAACCCTTTCCTCAAAACCTGAGAAAATTTAAAAATAAATTAGTTTCCTAGCTATTCATCTCTATTTTATGTCATTGTATATTGTTAAGTTTCTACTGTTAAATAAGTAGAATTTCCTATTAAGTAATTTGTCTAATTGTTATTATTAGTAGTAGTTGTAGTAGTATGTCATTATTATTATTATATTATTATTAGTATTATTATTTATATTCCTGTAGTGCAGTGCAGTGCAGTGCAGTGCAGTGCAGTGCAGTGCAGTGCAGGTTGTGTTAGTGGAGGGAAAGAAATGCGAAAGAGATGCATATCAGTTAAGTGTGTGAAGTGCAGTGCAGTGAGTGAACTGAAGTGAAGTGGAGTAAAATGAATTGGAGTAAGGGTTGCGCTGTGAAATATGTACCATTATTCTTAATTATTGTTTTTTTTTCCTAAATCAAGTACTCTCTTGTAATTTAAATATTCTGCCACACAAGTAATGATACTTCATGCAGAATAATAAATAATCTAATATGATATTGAAATTTGCCCAAGAACCCTCCGTTGAGCTACTTGGTCGGTGAGTTCTGAAAGACTCCTAGGAGCGTAGTCAATGAGACAACGTGTTGGCTTTAGTTTCTGAAGTGGACAGTGATTGCAAACGTAGGCGAAAGAGGGAGAAAGCTGCTGCTGAAAGATAATGAAGATGAAGCTAGGGGGAAAGCAGGCAGTTTATGCATTAAGTATTAGAATCACCAACAAGTGGTGGGAGTAGTTGATCCACAGAGAAAGCCGCAGTGAGAACAATTAGTAGATAAATTAGCGGCTATCTCGATCAAAGTAGAAAGAAGAAGCAAAGAATAAAAACAGTATGGAAGGACTGAGGATAAGCAGAGCACTCTGATGAGCAGACAGAAAATGAGGCATGCGGAACAGACATTGGAAGGAGGCGAGGGTGAGAGTTGGAGAGACCAGTGGGACACAAGTGGGAGCGGATAACGAGTAGTTTGTGAAAGAAGGGATGTGAATAGAGGTCGCAGTATGTATTGATGAGTAAAGCAGAAGATGAGGTCCAACAGTGGAACAGTGTAGTAAGGAAGCGGGATTGGAGAATCCAGTGGAAGGCAGTCGGGGCTGGAGAGGGAGAGTAGATTGTGGAAGCGATGTGAACAGGTGAAGGAAGCAATGGAATTTGAGTGATCAGAAGGACGATGATATGAATAAAGTGGAACAAACATTGGAAGCCAAGGAACGGAATTACAACTCCGTGTGTCTATGAAGGGACCAACGGGACGCAATGCGAATGCGTAGATTGTGTAGGAAAACGGTCTGAAAAGGAGACAAAGCAGTGGATATTAATGAGCAGGGGACACGATGACATCAAACTGACTTTGAAAGCAAACGATTGAAAGAACACCAACTGCAGGCATTCGGGCGAGGTAGATTATGGAAAGCAAGCGATGTGACCGGTTGAAGTATGGAATTGGAGGAGAGGAGAGATTGTGGATTAAGCGTTGAGAACAGGAGAAGGACGCAGTGAAAGTAGATATTCAGAAGAGACGATGATATGAAACAGTGAAACAGACACAGGAAGGAAGTGATGGTAGGGGAGAGTTTGTAGAGAATCCAATGAGAGGCTGTGGGAGCGGGCAAGCGAGCAGAGTGTGGAAGCAAGCGAGGGTGAAAGCTAGAGACACCAGTGGGACGTCTAGTAGGAGCTGGAGAACGAGTAGATTGTCGACGCATACATACATACTACCATACACGCGGTACATACATATCATACAAAGACCTAGGAACCCTCTCATACTACAACAGTCTGCACCTATTGAGACATATGTATAAGCATTTTACCTAAAAACACTACAATATAATGTACAAGACTATACAGAAGAAGCACGAAGTAGGTGACGATCAAAAGAGTTGAAACAGTGGAACAGGCACTGGAAGCAAGCGAGTGTTGGGGAGCGGGGGCGGTGAATCCAACGGGAGGACGAGCGGGCGTGCTTCGGGTGGTCTGCAGCAGCGCGGCGGGGGGGCGGGGCGGGCGGCGGCTTCGTTATCGCGCCCGCGCACGCGGCGCGGCAGCGGCGGTCGGCGGCGCTGGCGCGGAGGAGACCGCAGACCGCAGACGGGGCCCCCGGCATCCGCATGAGCATGCCGACCACGCGGCCGCTGCGACGCTGTGCGGATATATCAATTACTCCACGCGCCGCCGCCGCCGCCGCCGCCGCCGCCGCCACGGCCGCCGCCCATCGCCCGACCAGCCGCGCCGGACGCCAATCCTGGCCGGAATGTGAGCTAGGGGGCGGAGGCGGTGAAGGATGAGGAGCAGGAGGCTTCAGCATTAGCGACCTGGTTGTACACTCAGTGGAGAGTTTTTTGCATAACTTGAATCACTATTTCGTGTGCGCTTGAATCACTATTTCGTGTGCGCTTGAATCACTATTTCGTGTGCACTAAGAATTGGCTATTGAGCTTCTGCGCATGCGCGAACTCCGCTGCTATGTTAGAGTTATAGCGAAGACCATAAATCGCAAGTACCAGACATCGCACAATATGCGTCACGTGATCACGATAAATGTAAAAAGAGTGTGGGGAACGGGAGACACTGGACCACGTAGGGAGACTGTGAAGAAACTGCTTTGATGGACCAGGACTATTCCGTGATTTAAACATAGCTGCACTTCAAGGTCACGAACTGCAAGGAAATGGGGACATTGTTATTCAATCCGGAGCTCTAATATCAAAATTTAAGTCCAGCGAAGCTTCCTATTGGAGGACAGTGTTCCCTTCTTCTTCGAGCTCGTGACCTTGACCGTGAGATATGATTAAATCTTACCGTATTCGTTGGTCAAGAGAGCGGCAAAAAGACAACGAAAGAAAAGTGGAAATTTAAAAAAAAAAACACTGAACAGGAATGTACAAGCCCCAAGATCTGCTTGATTTTTAGATATAATTGTAATACAATACAATAATTAGCGTATATTTTTGCATATCATGAATGGTCTTTGCATTATTAATTTAGTGTGAATGTGAGTTTATGTGTAATTAGAACTTTGGTTGTCGTTCTATGATATGTTGTATGTTATTGACCTTGTGTTATGACCATGCAAAACAGTTGTCTAAAAATAAATGCAATACATGGCATTGTTCCGCGTTAAGGAAATTAGGAAGAATGTTTTTTATTTTGGTAAGAATTAGAGTTTCCATCAAAACAATCCTCCGATGTAAAAGGTGTTAGCCGAGATCTCGTAGTGCGGTGAATTTTCGAGCCCAGACTATAAGAAAATGAAACTTTTCTGTCGTAAAAGATTATTTTGACTGATTATCATGACTGATAAAATTATATTAGATCTATTGAATAAGGTATTTGGTAAGCATAATAGTTATATTCAATGCACGGTTAATTTGAGAGGGCAGTATGGAATTTCAATAATTTCATTTCGTACTATCTCGGCTGTATAATTGAAACACTGTCACAAAACAAACAACCGCCTTATGATGTCATAACTGCAGTCTGCTGAATTTCTGAAGTGAACAGTTTTAAAATAAATGCTTCATGATATTATTTGCAAGCATTATATGTTTACAAAAAATACCAAAGATATAGAATATTACTTCGATGTATAAAGAAAATGTACAAAATGTATTATGTGGACACCGCGCATTATTCTTCTCGTGCGTAAAATACACTGGAAGAACCATAAAATCTTAACAATATTTGCTTAGGCCGGAATCTATCAGAAATGCCCCCAATTTTAAGTTTACAAATACTTGAAATGGCAAAGAAAGCAACACATCCCAACCGGATGATTCCTACTAAGATGAAATAATAGGTTAACAAATTTCAGGGATACACTTAGTCGAGCCAACGTATTAATATCTCTCAATTCAATAAATGTTGCTTGGTGTTACTGCAAAGAATGAATTTCTAAATTCCCATCAAAATTCTATTACTTGTTTTTATTCTGCTGTTCCTTAAGAATTATGACGGTGACTTTGTGTCAATGATTGTCGGCTTAGCTGCTAGGTCCATTTATTTAGGCACTACTCGGTTGCATTCTGAATGTGTGGTTGACATTATGTTCTCCTTAACTCTACATCGCGGCACTAGAAACACACGTGAGTAAGGCGGGTTGCCTATTTTACCACCATAAATATACAGACCGTCAGGAAAGTCTCTCCGCACAGAGCTGAATCATCTACTAGAAAGTACGTTTATGTTGGTAGCAACCAGATCACTGGGAAACAAATGAAGGCGACAACACTCCAGCATCTGTTATGAATGTGGCGAGTATGCAATTTGCATTGTCATTTGTTACATGCTGCAGTTCGTGCCGCCAACTAAATTTCTGTTGCTCACAAGCCAATGGTGGCACTGTGGAGAGACTGTCCTGGCCCAGTCGTACTATAGAATGTCCCAACATTAGTTTGCAGTGGAGTTAAATGGAGCTATCTCTGTTCTTTCTGGCAATTTGGTTGTCTCAAATTACTATCCTTGACTAACACCACTGCTGTAGGTAATTCAGAAATAAAAATTGAAAATAAAAGAGTTTAAAACACATTTATGTGTATTGTAGGAAACTAAAACAAACTACGCAAAAAATATTTTTGCAGATTCGCATACATTATGCACAATTGCAACATAAAATATTTCAAATTTTTACAATCACTAGCTTTTCACTGATCAATACTTAAAAACTTATCATCACTACATTTTGAACAAAATATGGTATGGAAATGCTTGTTTTTAGATTCCGAGTACTCTGTAAAAGTTTAAATGAATGGGGTTAAAAATTAAGAATATGAATATTATAATTGAATTGACTAGACGGAATTTCATCGATAAAACTAGAATAAGTCAGCATGTACTGCAGTCGATAATTAATTTTGTCTTGTAAAAGGTGAGGTAGAAGATTGTATTTTCGTATTTTGTTTATATTGTTATTAGTAAAAAATCCTACGTTTTCCACCTCGAAATACTTCGAGAAAAGTTTTTGGTACGCAAGAACCAAAACAATTTCAGGCATTTTTGATTTTTGCTTAATAAATTTTTAATGGCTAATCTTAGTGCAAAAATTGTTACATAGCTTGTAAAGGTCTCAACCAATTTTTGTAATTAGTTTTCTTAACCAAATAATAACAGCTACGAGATTTTAAAATTTCATCAAATTTTCCTTTTTATTCTGAAGTTGCATCAAATAAGTAATGGTCTCTCTAATGTAGTATTTTTGAATTCTTGATCTCGTCTCCTGTATTTTTTCAGTAGTATACCTTTGGGTTCCGGCTCTCACACGCAATCTTTATAAATGAGGGCTCTAAAGAAAGAGAATTTCACGGAGGACTTGACGAATTCCACTTTGACTTTAAAAATATGGATGATTTCTTTTAAAATATGCAACGAAATATTCATGTAAATGCAACCCGCATTACATGTCGACATATATCGGCAAATAACTCATAAACAAAGCGTTTTAGAGCCTTAAAAAGTAAAATATTGAGGCCAAAGGCTTCAAAGCAGCGTTTTTCACACCATAATCTACAAGATGACACATTCTCCGATCCATTCAATTAACTTTTCGGTTCCACGCTTTAATACTATCAAAGCCATCTCAATATTTCAGCCCTTCCTGCAGGTAGCAATTTTTGGGGCGACACGCTTAGAAGGCTTAGATTTGACAATCTTTATTTACGCTTCCCGTTAACACCGTAGTTTGTGCAGTTTGACGAGGTTTATTTGCAAGTTTATTGCAGGTTTATTATCATTAATTCAAGATTTGCTCTCAAGCAACAACTAGAAGTACTGTTATAGTTGCTTGATACCTATACCTATGAAGATTGTTTCTTATGCGTGTAGTGAAACGATTCAATTAACGTTTTTTCATGGTCTATAAGTAATTTGTGCAGGGATATGGATGTTCAGTGAAGACTGTGTTTGTGTTTTACCTGTACCAATATTTTCGTTATCATTCGATGAAATTTTCAAGTCAACAGGTTTTCAGACACGTAGCTTTCTCAAAAGTAAAAAGCTAATATTTTTGTGACTATCACGAAAAACTAAAACCTAACTGACAAAGAATATTGAATAATTACTTCAAATGTCTTTAAGTAAGTTTTGGAAATTGTTCCAAGCAAATTCTCGATGATATTGAATAAATATTTATTGAAAATTTCTTTTACACATTAATTGCATTGCTTTTTAATTTTTATTTGTAATTGTGTTAGTACATTGCAAGTTACCTTTATAGATTTTAAACAAATAAACACGTTTCGTTAACTACTTTCCCTCTTAGAATGAAAATAGTAGGATAGGGATGAGTGTGGTGTCTAACAGGCAAGAGTTCTCGCACGGGTACACAGAGGTAGTGGGGGAAAACTTGTGCTATGGCACAACACAAAGAACAAACTTTTTAAAGTAGCTAAAGAAAAATAGCTTGAAATAAATGGAAAACAAAAATCAAAATGCGCTAGCCTAAATTACCACGTGAATCAATTAAAAAACAACTAAATTTAAAACTATAGAAAGTATAGTGCAAGTCACCCGACAACTGCCAACGATCGCAGTCCAAACGCACGATTTAAATGTTGGCGGTATCTGGAAGTATGTACACCAACACCCAGCTGCAAACTCATATTGTAAATAAAACACCGTTTGATATTAAACTCAAGGTGTCGGTTCGTTAAGATATTAAAAATGCAAACATCGTTTGAGCAACATTCCCATGTACCGAAGTGGGCTTACTAATGCCTACTAAATTGTTTCAAATGCTAACAAATGGTATTTAGAACTCAAAGGTGAAAACATTAGTTTGATTATTTTTTTGGCTCGGAATTGCTTTTCTTGAGGTACGTAAGGACGCAGAAAATAATTCTATACTTTTTAGTATACAAATAATTTTTCAATTTTCTCACCACAGCAAGCTGTCATCCTGACTCTCCAAAACCCACTCGGTTCTTCATAACAAATCAAGGAAAGTTAAATAATATTGCAATGAGTAGGTCTGTTCTTGGCCGATCCGGTATTTTCGCACTACTTTACTTGGCTTCCTCAAGACTAAATACCTTTTCTATTATTTGACTATCAAGGAAAGTGAAAAGCTAACTCTCAAAGAAGATTGAAACATTTCTTCAAATGTTGTTTTTAAGGAAGTATGAATTGTTTCAAGAACATCTCTCTATAATGTTGAATAAACTTTAATTGAAAATTTGTTTCAAACATCAATTGCATTGTTATTTTGTTTGATATTCTGTAAGTACATTAGTAGTTCCTCTCCTTTATGGAAAGGATAGACAAATGGATAGGGAAAGGGTGGGATTTAACATGCGAGTTCTCGCACGAGTACGCTAGTTATAAATCAAAAGCATTAAATACTAATGTGTTGTAATACTTACTGCGGTTAAACTCGCGTTTGAAAGTTTTGGTAAGAGCGAAAGTAGGCCTAAGAGTAAGTTGGTTTTGTTTCCAAGCTCGGGAACAAGCCTAGCTTGGAAACAAAATCAAGGAAATTCAAAATTTGCCTCACACCTTATTGAATATAATCATTATAATATATAATCAGGGATGAGTGTGGTGTCTAACATGCAAGAGTTCTCGCACGGGTACACAGAGGTAGTGGGGGAAAACTTGTGCTATGGCACAACACAAAGAAAAAACTTTTTAAAGTAGCTAAAGAAAAATAGCTTGAAATAAATGGAAAACAAAAATCAAAATGCGCTAGCCTAAATTACTATTTAATTGTAATTCATTAAAATCATCAATGAATCAATTAAAAACAACAATAATTAATAATTACACAGAACAATGGAACCCTCAAAACTAAACCATGTTCATCTTGCGCCGCAAGATAACGCAAATCAGATAACACTGTTGCCCAGTTCAGCCGTACTCCAATGATGAGACTCTCAACAGGCAGTTCAGCCGATGGCTGTTGGCCACCGACGTCTTCCTTACATGGCATATTCTGG
Organism: Acheta domesticus; assembly: GCA_031308135.1. NCBI lineage: Eukaryota > Metazoa > Arthropoda > Insecta > Orthoptera > Gryllidae > Acheta > Acheta domesticus. Next base: position 225,664,717 of record JAHLJT010009436.1, read on the forward strand.
GACTTATTCTGTTTGAAATTACGTACTCGAACCTTCCCACGTAATAATGTACTTCATCCAACAAGAAACGTGTTGGTAGTCGTAGTAGTATTGTTTATCGCAGATTTCTCTCTCAAGTACAGGAGAAAACACTTCTGTTACGAAGAAACATGAATTCGATCTTCAAGTGTTCTCTTATCGCGACCTTGAATTAAAGATATAGTAACTGGGTTATCAAAAGTGTTACTCAGATCGTATGTTAACACAGCGATAACAAAAGCAATGACAATGAAAGTAAAAACGGGAAAAACTTAAGTATTGTTCAAAATTTAGTGACGAACCACACTCTGAATTCCTAAGTACACGGGCTACTTAACACTACACGGTCTGTTGTATTACATTATTGCAAATGGGTGTTATTAGATGCGCTGCCGGTTGATTAGATTATATTTAATATTTTTCGTTTCTGTCTTATTACTAATATATATCATAAGTTGGTCCATCATTTATAAGACAGAAATCTTTTAAATAACAGCTTTAAATATTAAAAAAATATAAATTTATAATTTTTTTCACCTGATGATGGAAACCAAATGTTTCCGAAACGTTGTGGGAAATTTGTATTTTTTTAATATATAAAAGAATTATTTACTAAAGGAAATTACATATTATATATTAAAGAATTATATATTAAAAGAATACAAATTTCCCCACAACGTTTCGGAAACATTTGGTTTCCATCACCAAGTGACAAATAGTTATAAATTTGTTTTTTTTAATATTTAAAGCTGTTATTTAGAAGATTTCTGTCTCATAAATGATGGACCAACTGATGATATATGATTAGATTATAACACATGTCACATAATATTCTTCGTATTGCGCCGGGATCTACTAAATGCTCAAATAGAAATATAACTGAAGATTTTCCCCTCCGCGCCTTGAGGGGAACGATGAATAAACGATACATTTTCAAACAGATTGGATGTAATAAAAACAAAGATATTGATATTTGTGGGATTGATTTATGCCCAAGATGCTTTCGATCACAAACATCTACCTCTAAAAATTTGCTGGTCAGAAAATTCACAAGTTTGAGGTACAAATATGTTTTCTAAATTCGTATCAAGAAAGATATTTCTTGAAATTATGAAATACCTGAATCAAAGAAAGAAACGACAGATAAAAGGTAAATTCGCACTTGCGTCAAGTATTTGGGAAATATTTGTTCCAAGTTTATTAGGCTTGATCCAGAGGAGAATTTGGCCTTTGATGAACAGCTCTTATCCCATAAAGATCATATTTAAGTTTCTGCAATACATGTCAAGTAAACCAGATAATATTGGTATAAAGTTGTGGATGCTGGTTGATACAGAAACTAAATATTTTCTAAATAGATTTTCATACCTTGTAAAAGATCAATCAAGACCTCAATCTCTGTCTCTTTCAGAAAATGTGGTACTAAAACTCACGGAACTATACAAGGGGAAGGGCTTAACCGTGATCTGCGATAACATTTTCCTTCTGTGTCACTGGCAGGAAAACTAAGAAAGAGGGAAAAATAAGATTCATAGGTACAATGAGAAGGAATCAATGAGATTTTACACTTGAAGCAAAAACGTTCAATAAATCAAGGCAGTTGTATCATATTGAATTTTACAAGAACAACTTTGGTCAACCTTTCACTGTAGGTACAAAATAATAAACATGTACTAATCCTGAGCACCTTTCAAAACAGAATCAGCTCACACAAGACCGGGAGACAAAGAAGACAAAGAAGGTTTTGCTTTATAATAAAATCGATGTATTGGGACACATGGTTCATATGTGATCATTCAGTGTGCGCAGGGACAAGAAGATGGGCAGTTCAAATTTTGTACAATATTCTAAGTAAATTTACTGTTGAAATACATACATACATTTATGTACGGATATTTTTCCAGAAGATTGCAAGAAAAACATATGTAGATTGCAATTTTTACACAAGATAATTAATTAAATAGTCTGAAAATGTTAAACCTTCCCCTTCGTGTTTAATAAAAAGCACATCTACACCTAGTCATGTGAAAAGGAAGCTTTGCAAAGGAGAAAGTAAATGTAAACATTCTTCTTTTTAACATCCTCTTTAACATTTCTTCCATTCCGTGTTGTGTGAGTGGTAAGTTTGTTTATGGAAAATTCTGTGAAGAAAATCAATATGCCTTATCTGTGTCTTGTGTCTATTGACTATTTTTTTCTTTCTATGCTGATTAACTTTTCAATAATCGACAAATATTCAATAATGTTTTCATTCATTGCTCTGTGTTGTCCCTATATTTCAAGATCTGTAAAGGTTTTTACAATTTATATTTTGTAACTTAAAACTTTTTGAAATATATTAAAATGTTCCAGAAATATGTGCATTGATTCATTTATCCACTTTAAACCACTATAAACCAACCCACAAAAAGTTGTTGAGATAATGAAAAAAAACTAATTTATCCACTTAATAACGTAGTACGCCAGAAAAATATAATATTAGCTTTTTAATTGCTCAGGAGGTCATGTGTCAAAATGACAAACAGCGATCTTTGTAGGCAGAAGAAAATCTCTGTCCTTCTATTGTTAATTCTGAATGTTCAATTATATGTGAAATTATTCTTGCTTGTCTGTATGATGTGCAGTAAACAATGCGATCAGTTACAAATAATGTGAGAAACATGTACTGTTGTAGCACCACTAGTTACAATTATTGCGATTGAACAATTAATGAGAGCGAAAGTATCCAAGCCGCTTTCATCTGCTGCCTTCTTACCATCCATTTGCTTTTGCTATTTCAAGCTCATATATACACCGCTGTCAGCAAATACAACACTAAATAATCCTCTAATTTAGATCGCACCACAAACACAATGGTCGTCATATTAGCGTCCGCTACAAAACACATCGAAAAGCATACGCACGAAGAACACTGCCACATTTGCGCCAGCATCGTTCTAATCCCATCATCGCGCGCTATCACAGGTACAAGATCTCATTACGAACAAAGCACCGCAACAAAAGCGGACTACGATAGCGCGCATAACTCAAGATAATACCTGCAGATACAAAGGATCGCACATTGCGCCTTCCTAACCCGCACAAAGGCTGCCCCTTCGCGCTCTCGCATCCGTTATTTTTTTTTTTATTAAATGCCGCCCACACGGCGCGAGAAAGGGTTTAACCGAGATTCCATTCATATTCGTATCAACCGCCGAGTGGGCAAATACAGCACACACACCGGCTTGCTACTGCAGCCTGCCTCTGCCTCCGTCGGCGGGGTGGCGCGCGGTAAAAATAAATATACGTGGGGGGCGAGAGCGGCTCCACTCCCTGCTGTTGGTTGGCTGCTACAGTCGGGAGTGATAAATCACGGACGAGCAGGTGCGGCCGCGCCGCCTCGCCCTGTTTCGCCAACCCGCCCGCGCCAATAATCCAGCGGTAATCTTCGGCGGCGGCGGCGGCGGTGGCGGCGGCGGCGGCGGCGGCGGCGGCGGCGATGGCAGCGGGGCTGCCGGCGCGACGTGTTTCAGGAAACCGCCGCAGCGGCTGGTTAGCGCCTTTGTCGCGCAGCTGGATGATGGCAGGCAGTCGAAACAAGCCGCGCGTTTCTCTCAGATTATCTTGAGAGCGTTTAACCCATTAACGCCCAATATAATTTTGTGTGCACAGCGCTCGCTCAATGTCGTCGCGTCCGTGCGCGCATAGTCGTTGTTGCGGCTTTTTTTAAATAGAAAATTTACATTGGTTTTGGCCATTTGGCGATTTCGATGTGAATTGAGTTTGTCTAATTGAAAATGCACTGAAATACAATGTTGTTATGTTTTGGACAGAATTGTGCCAAAATTTGTAGAAAAATTTTGAATATGAAGCATACCTAACCTATAATGAATTTGTTTGTTAGAAATAAACCACGGGGCTTTAAGAATACTTTGGAGGAAGATATTTTGAAAACTTTGAATTCGATATGTGTTTGTTTTTGATGCAGATCTGTTGGGGCTCACTGGTAGCATTTATTGGCAACATTTGGCGCTAAACTTTATGTTGCTAAATCATACTACTAAAGTGCACCAAAGCGCCAACAATTGGTTATAAGAGTCTTTTCTTTTTTTTCTAGCAGAAGTACAAAAACCATTATACTTTAATAGCATATGCCCCGTCAACTTTAGTACGGACCACCACCGTTTGCTTCACACCAGCCTCTCACTTCGCCATAACCAAAGGCGTACAGCAGGCATACTACTATGTGAACCTGCCAAAGTGTCTACAACCAGCCTCCAACATTTTGTTCTCCGCGCCGAGATAAAAACACAGGTGCAAGGAGTTAACTTGCCATCCGCTTTACCTCTACACCATACAGTCGCTCGATCTCACTCACTTCTGGAGACCCTAAAAAACTAATAGACACTTCCATTATTTATCACTTCCTTAATTTTCGAAAATTCAGAGAGTTCAACGAAATTGAGACGAGCGCCATTCCTACTTTCCCGGGAACTGCTTACACAATATAAAGAAAGTGCTGAAAATCTGAGGGCAAAAAACGGCGGATTTTCGAAACAAAGACTCTTATTGCTAGGTTCTGGTACGCAAAAAATGGGGTAAACATTATTCCTAAATTTAGTAAATTACTTCCTCTAACATGCTGAGTAGTCAGAATTAAAGTTTGATGGGACCTGGACGGCGTTTTTTGGACCCCGTCGTCCAATTACAATATTGAAGATAAAGAAATTTTCTTAAAATAAAGTTTGTGTTCGAGAATCAATTCTGTATTCAATGTAATGCACATTTCTTTAAAAATATGAGTTGTTTTCAGATAATTCTTAATAATATTTAAGCAAAATTAACAAAATTCTTGAAAACAACTCCAAATATTTGTACATGACTTTTACGCCCTATTCATTTATTCTTTTCATTTTTCAAATGTTGCATTAGTGTATCTTTTTAAATATATCTTACGTCGATAATTTTTTTATATTAGAGGCGTTATTTTTATATTATTAAATTTGTAAGTACAATTACATCAAAAATTTTCTTTAGAAGTCTTTTGAAAACACAAAGTTTTCTGTCAAAATTAACTACAAAATGTCATTTTCAGAGAAGGTCAAACCATTTTCTCCAACGCATACCGTAATTTGTCAATGAAAATTTGCATATTGGACTAGTTTTTATTTCTCTAACGTATTCATGATTCAATATTTCGATAATGAAACGACGTGAGAGGTATACATTTTTGTATGTGTGAAATGTTTAAATAAAAAAAAATTATCAAAATGTTTATGTCACGTTATTCCGTGTGTTAGCTCCATCCATACAAAAAGTTTAAAGAAAATTCAAGCCAATTTTTCAGGAAATAAATTTTTAATATTGCCCATATTGTATTCAAAATTAAATGAAATCTACTGATAATTTCAAAAATGTCTGCATTAAGTAAATTAAAGAGAGCAAATTTTATTTGAGAAACAGGCTTTCGATTTTTATTGAGAGTCAAATTTTCATATTTTATTTTAGAACATGTTCAATAATGTAGTTGTACGAGTGTCAGAAACATTCAAACTTGCAGATTACGAAAATTCAGAATTAATATAAAATATCCGATATGCTTAGCACAAAAGACGCCAAACGAGAAAATTTTTCGCTGTAGTTAGTTTTCTAATCCCTTGGCTACCTCTTCGTTACTGTCCCACCAAAGGGTCCCCCCCGATAAAATGGTAAAAAGTTCCCCTCAACCAAATTACATATGAGTGGTTACACTATAATTCTAACATAAAAATAATATTTTTGAAAGGTTTCTTAGCCCCTGTCTCACCACCCACACCCATATACAGCCAAAAACGTGTTTTTTTATTTTAATTTTTTTCGACGACTTAACACTATTTTATCAGACTGAAAAAAATATGATAAATAAGAACACAATTTGAAGTATCAGAAAAACATTTTTCAATATTTTCTCAGGCCCAAATTCAAATACAAAAAAATATTTTCGGGAAAAAATATAAAGAAATATTTTTTTACTGTGTCTTAGAAGCCTGGAACAGGCTCGAAAAAAATTTCAAAGATTTCTCGTAGGACACGTGTTGTGCATTCACGTGCTGTTCATGTTGTGCATTTTTTTCAGATTTTTTCGATTGCTGGGCTGCAAACGGTTTTTTATTTTTTTAACTGCAGTCAGTCTGATAAAATAGTGTTAAGTCGTCGAAAAAAATTAAAATAAAAAAACACGTTTTTGGCTGTATATGGGTGTGGGTGGTGAGACAGGGGCTAAGAAACCTTTCAAAAATATTATTTTTATGTTAGAATTATAGTGTAACCTCTCATATGTAATTTGGTTGAGGGGAACTTTTTACCATCTTATCCGGGGGGACCCTTGTTAGGTTTGAATCAGAGAGATTTGTTGAAGTCAGGTTGGCCCCACTGATAGACGTTGAGAGAGCGTTTGCTCATCGCCAGCAGAGTGTCGCGCTATGAGCGCAGTGGAGAAGTGAAAAGATGTGTTCCGTATGTTATGTGTACCAGCATTGCATGTTTAGTGTTGTATATAAAAACGTATCTTCATTAAATGGTCGAGTTAACAGTGCGTACGATTTATTCAATCCCTACTCCAATATTTCTTGTACCAACATTTCTTGAGAGGTTCTCACATATCGTTTAAATAATAAAACACGACATGTTTGTAATTTAATTCTTAAAAGTTCATAAGTTCATATAGCGTCTTTCTGCCGATTCATAACCCTTCCTTGTTTGTGAGCTCTCTTTGAAGAAATTGAGGCACGTTTATGTGAAGTTATTCCTTCTTGTTCACATAATGCCACGGGACAACTATTACAAATATAAATTAATCATGGTTTTCATTTGTAAATGGGTAATAAATCTAAACTGTTTCCGGCTGCTTTGGTATAGATCGGTTCGTACTACATCCGTTGCTTATGGTAAGGAGTTTTTCCCGTGATGGCTCGGATATCTAGAACGAACATAAATTATATCAACATAATATTACGTAATCGTTACTAATACGATAAGTAAGTGCTGTTGAAGTTCCTTTAATTTATAGTTGTAAGAAGTTTAAAAATCGTATTATTTGAATAAGTAAATATACATTTCACTGCAGCAATTCCTCTATTCCATACCGTTCGATGAATGAACGAAAATGGATTTCGTGTATACACTTCAAAGAAGCCTTGTTCTACATTCTCTTGCCTCTCCCTCCCCAAGCCCTTCGCCATTCCCTTGCCATCAGACTCACCAGCTCCAGCCACCCTCTCCACGAACGCGCCCTCAGGCGATAGCAACCCGTGTTGGAGCAGCGATAACCGCTAAATAAATAAAAACCTGCGGTTTTATAAAATACGAAAAAAAAGGGACGCCAAGCCGCGCAGAAACAAACATCCTACTGAACGGACGGTGCAAAAAGCGGTAGAATGGAACCCACCAACCGCTGTGGCGAAGCGATCTGTCATCACTGCGGTGATACAGCGCTGTGACGTGAATGGAGTGTATTCCTGCACACTCTCAACGCCGCTGCCTATAGGAATGTTGCCATTGCTTTCTCGCTACACGATTTTAAGTTCATTCATTGTCCGTTAACTGAATTAATTGCTTCTTGATTACAAATATTAATGTTCAGTACAAGTGTAATTACAAATAAAAGTAGAAGTATCTCCAAGTACTTCTTCATTACAAGTATAATTACAAGTATTAATGTAAAGTCGTGTCTTAGTTTATCTTAGTGCTGTAGGATGTTAATAGATGCTAGGGTGTTAATAGATGTAGGGTGTTAATAGATGCTTTGAATTTGTATACTCTGACTTGGGTTGCATGATTGTTAATCCCTGAGCAAGAATTTCAGGAAATCTTTAAACGTAGCTGGTGGAATAACTATAAATAGGTTTAATGAAATCACAGTTCAGAAGAGCAAATTAAATAATGGTTAAACTGTCTTTTGCAGTTTAAAAATACCAAACTGGCATTGTTCTATCTCTGGTTGGAAAAATGCATCGATTCTATTACAAAACCTAGATTGTTTTGTTTGTAATCATGCGTTTAAGATAAATTATTAATTTTGTTGTATGCGTACGTGACGGAGTACGTAGTATAAGTACAAGTTAGGATATTTTGCTGAAAATTGCTTTCGAGATTTTAAAGGTAAATGTACGTTTTGAAGTCTCCTGAAACGAAATAGATATTTTCAAATTAAGTACATAAAGTAGATGTTTCTTTCACGGTCTAGATTGAATTTTGTTTCCGAAACCGTAGGTCGAGGCAAACTAATCAATAGAGAATGTCAAATTAAACTCCTACTTTGCTGACAAAATACGAACATTTTTTCCACAATCGAATAAGAAATTGTAATATTTGGAATAAGTTTGTAATTTTATGATCGAAAAAGATGTGTGCTATCTCGAACAATGAATACGGAAGTATTACTAAGAATTACGTCAATTTACTTCGTTATATTCCATGCATAAAGTTTTCTTGTTTTCTTTCACGGAAACAGGACAATTGTTTTGACCGTCTTTATGTAATGGATATTTAAAAAGTAATCTACTTTTCGTGCGAAGAAATCGCCAGTTTTTAAGGTTATTATACTCTGTTTTATTTCGCACTTTCGTCTGTCCTTTTTGATTGATTAATTGATTGTTCTTGATTCCAGTCGCGTCAACTACAGAGGTAATTAGTCTCGTAAGTGCAGTGCGTATTTTTTCATCGGGAGGTGGCGCCGATGGATGGCGAGATCCGGCGCCGACCTACCGTCGACTAGTGGGGTTTCCCGCAACAAAGTATCTCCCACCATCGAGGCACCGCCCTCTCCTCTTAACAACACTTGCGTACAAGACAGCGGTTCTCAACCTATGTGTCGCGGCTCGCAAGTGAGTAGCAGGTAGAGTATTTGTAAGTTACTGAACGCTAAACAAGTTTCGAAGTCAGAAGACAATAGTATAAGGATGTAAAAGTACCTTGGCTTGGAATGAAGACCACTCATTTATAGATTAGCGGGTATAGTAGCAGAACGCTAAACAAGTGTCGATGTCAGAAGGAAGCAATAGTATAAAGAAAGTTCAAGGACCTTGGACTGAAGAGCACTCATTGGAATGATAAGTGTTCCCGGGCGCGTCAACTGCTAAGTTCATTAGTCACGTAAGGGTTGTGAAAGCTTTATCGCGTAAGACAATGATCTTCCCCGCTGGATAGCAGATCCGGCGCCGACCTACGCCGGGGAATCCTCAACCAGGCATCTCCCACCACACGGTTCCAGCCGGGACAAGCTATTAGTTCCCGACGGCTCCCCTGACATGTGTAGTGCTTGTAAGTAAGGAGTGAGGATGGTAGAAGAAAGAGGAAGAAAAGATGCGTTCGGTTCCTGAGCCGTTTGTTAGGGAACTAATGCCTGGCCTAGATCTGAAAACCATGGAAAACTTCCGATCAGAACAGTCAACTGCGGCTGAATTAGACCCAGCTCTGAAGCAATCTAGTGTCGAATATCCTGCCACCTCCTCAACTCCAACCCTGGATCTCCCGGACAGAGGCACTTCAGTAATATTAATTGATGCCCTGAGGCACCAGTGCCGGTAAGAAGTCACATGAATTGAACTATCATGTAACCAGACTGTACAATAATTTATTGAAATCTCATTAGTCCCATTCGAGATAAATCTGCGACAATATCCATTAATTGCTAAACTCGCACTGAGAAAATATTAATGAGCTTCTCTACCACTTTGCTGTGCGAACGCTCTTTCGCAACTTTAGTTTATTGATAATGTAAATGTTCGTCCTTTTTTATAAAACACAATTTCCCTAAAATGAATATTTTGTGAAAGGAGCATAAACAATACGTGCTGTAAATATTGTTCTACAATATTTTTTGACTTAGTTAAATTTTAGAAAATTCTCTACCGAGAATGTTGGTGAGATATTTCAATATTTTACGAAGTTTGTGTAGTTGCTGTGAAAATCAATGGCGTCCAGGTCACCGAGATATATAGATGCAATCCTACAAAGCACATTGTGGACCGTATACGCACACAATAGTTTGTTATATTATTACTTCTATTAAATTATTATCATGTTAGGTAACCATAACACGTTTACAAATAGTGCGGTCAAGTAATTCGTACTCGTGAGACAGGGTTTTGTAGTATATTATCCCACGTAAATAGAAACTAAGAGCTGTTGTTTTAAAACCCGCGTAAGACGTGAATATTGAAGTAGTCTTCGTCGAGTCATTGAGGGCATTCTGAATCCCTCGTGTGTTAGATCAATAATAATGCGATAGGCTCCGGTAGTCTTTTAAGAGCTACGATTGACACCAGCAAGGAACGATGTAGGTGGAAAACACAAAAAGAAGTCCAGACTCAAAATAATGAACAAACAAGTACACGAAAGCCTGTGTCATTCTGTATCATTAGGTTTTAAGTATTAGGGCGTGAGCTCACAAAATATACAAAAAAATATTGAACTAATATATTAAGAATACCGGAAAACATTGTTGCATTTTTTTTTAATAGGTATTGTAGATGTTAACTTAAGGTTCGGTATCCAGAGAGGTAGGATTTTTTTCCTGTCGCAGGATGCACAATAGGATGGTTCTTTAAAGGGGTGCAGGCTATAATCTCAGTTGATTTTGCACAGAATAGAAGTGAACTATTTCGATCCCTTTCCACATGAAAATTTAATTTTCATAGACAATATCGCAAATGTTTTGAAGTCGAATAAATCCCCGACTCGCGAAGCGAGGAGGGGATTTATCTGAGAATTTCCAAAGCAGGAGTGGTATTTAATAGGACTATTGCACAAATGAAATTACGTCCAACAGAGTTCCAAAATTCACCAAACATTGAAAATAATTGAAAAACTGTTAAAATCAAAAAGGTTGTCTAATAGCACATACGCGGTCAACACAGCTATTGATACATATCCCGTACTAAGATAAACGAGTCGCAGATTATTATTGGCCAGTAGAGAGAACTGGTAAGAAAATTCGGATAGAAAAAGTAAGATATTTTTAGATACATCGACCTGATTGGGGCATTTTTTAAGTATAGTTAAACATTGTTGGTTTTAATTTCACAAGAGTAATAGATCTTATAATAAAACTTTTTCGCGCCTTCAATTCGCCATTTTAAGTCGTTAAATAACTCTCTAAACAACCAATTTTTCATAATCAATGAGGCGTTCTGTATAATAAAACACCGTATTCAAGTCCGACTAGACGCATTAATGTAAGAAAACACAATTTATTTGTCGCACTAAAATTTTATCTGAAAAGTTTCGATTCTTAATAAATACAACTTTTTAAGTGTGAGTGAAGACGCGAAAAAAGAAGTTTTACAAATAACAACACTACTCCATATATAGCGTTTTCATACCAGTTGACATTCAACTGTTTTTACACCTCACTCTTTATCTATTTTCTTTGCACCATCTGAGACTCTTCAGTCGTGTCAAGTCGTATCTCAAGAGTTCAGAACATTTACTGAGGATTATTTGGTTTTACACGCTGTACGATTTTATACGATCACTACACTTAGATTTTATTGGAATATGCTATCAAGATGATTTTCTGTTTTAAGGAGATTAAAAAAACATTTATTAATAAAATAATTATAAGCGACTGAGATTTCTCACGGCATCAACTTATGCCACTGCAGTGCATGTGACTGAGAAGTCCCAGGGTTCGGGTCCCGTCGGTGGCAGGATTTTGACACTCGCTTCATCGCGACGTCGAATTCAACTTCTGCCGGGAGGAGATTTCAAGCGGCCGGCTGCTCTGATCAGTAGTTTTTCCTGGTTTCTCCGATTAACATCACGTGAACGCCGGAGCTATTCCCTAACAAAATGGACACGGATGGTATGCAATCTTTCCTTCCTCTACCTTGTCCCATCCTCACCCCTTTTATGCACACTTGCTTTACATGCACTACATTACCACGAATGCAGGGAGACAACTCGAGAGTTTATAGCGTTTACCGGCTGGCGCAGTGCCCTAGTGGTAGGAGATACCTAGTTTGGGAAAGCCCTGCTAGTTGACGAAAAGGTCAGTGACGGATTTCACCATTCAGCACTAAACTTACGGGACTAATTATGCGTTGCCGTGCGTCGCGCAGTTGTCACATCTGGAAACACAAAATAATCAATCAATAATAGAATAATGGCTACAAGTACACACTTGTCGGCCTCCTGGCCGAGATCGGTAAGGTAGTAGTGATATCTCGGACCGAGAGGTCGCGAGTTCGAGACCCGCCTCGGGCATGGTTGTTTCTGTTCGTCCTTTCATCTCCTATGATCACCATTTCGTTTCATCCTCGTACTATAACGTTACATCCAATAGTGGTCGCTATGACTTAGTAGTTGATGCGACCTTCAATAAAAAATAGTACACACTTACAAATGTATCCCAGTGAAACGGGTAAAATGACTTTCGTTACTCGAAAAATGGGAATGATCGAAAGGTTGTACAATAGTGCTCTAATCGCACATTTATGGTTTTCTTAGAACTAAAGGGAATACGCCGCATTCCTAAACGTTTCATCTGTCTCAGCGCTAGTATTAATCCTGTCGTGTGTGCAATACTCAACAATTACTTATTTAAAAAACCATGAATACATAATTTAAAGATCCAAACTTGTCAGATAATTGCACTGAGAAATAAATTCCTGGCTTTAATATTAGAGGTTTATGAGTGGTTCGAAAAAAATTGAACTTCTGTAATTTTCCAAATTTCAGGTTTTGAAATTCAGGACTCGCCATTTTTTGTAAATGCACTTTTTTATTCAAGTAAAATAAAATATTTTGAAGTCATTTTTATAGAAAATTTTTAAAATGCCACCGACTTTGTGTAAAGTACCACCAAAAATAAAAATACCTTAATAACATCCTGAACAGCTTAACTACATTTTTGCTACTGACGTATTTACCAAGTTTCAGCTGAAAGCTTCCAATTTGTCACAGTTATGCGAGTCACGTACACCAGCCATACCTACATGAATACATTCATACATACATAAAAAAAATTATTCAGACTTTTTCGAATACAATTTCTAATACACTGGTTAAGAGTTGTTATGTTATATTCTTATACACGGGTTGTGTTATATGTATCTTGTAGTCAATTGCCAATCCACCGTTGAAACAGCACTAATATTAACACTGATGTGTGTGCAAAGTTACAGCCCAAAACAACTTTAATATCTGATTCTGTGATCAACAACTCGAGATTGTAAAGTTAAGGAAATACCAACACTTTTCTTCCTGCACTGTGTACTATAGGGAGGAAATTATTACTGGTTATTTACGTAACTAGTACAGAAGAAGAGTTTTTTGCCGCTTGAATGAAATCTTGACGGACGATAGAAGGTATTCTGAATATGTCCGCCAAAGATCTTCCGTACAAATTGGAAATATTACTTTTTAGCCGGGATTCACGTAAACGTACAGCTTAAAAATATCTTGGGATGATTTTCAGTGCGCTCCATGTTGATTTCATGTGATCCCAGTACTTTATTTACTTTCCAACACTCAATTATTTTATATAATAAGTTCTTTGCCGTACGGTGAAGTACTCGTACACCAAAGTCTCCTTACAGTACCGCAAATTAACCAATAAACAGTAACGATAACAATTTTCCAAGCATGATGACTGAAAAATAAAAATGTAATGAGACGGTTGTACACTAATGGAGTTCAGTAAAAGAGAAAACAATTGCTGAATTCTCCGGTTCGAAAGATTTGCCAATTGTCCAAGGTTATCAAAACATATGAAGCACTGTTTTGCTCCACGAGACAACTGTAATGTCAATATAATGATGTGCTTAATAATGATATGCGACACTTTTAGCTTTGAATGATTCCGGGCGGTGGGATTATTGTCCGGTAAGTGTAGTTCATGTTTTATCTCGCTAGGATGCCATGTTTTCTCTCACTGGAGCGTGATATTCAGCCTGTGGCCTGCAGGTTTCCCTCTTTAGGCATCTCCCTCCCCAGTGTGTACTGCCTCGGCCAGAAAATGTTCAAAGCTTCTGACTGGTCTCCCGCTATGTGTGGTAGCCAAGTATGTAAATGTAAGGGATGTGTGTATGTAAGGAGAGATGAGTAGACAGATTAAGAAGGGAATAGTGCTGTGACACGTTTGTTAAGGTCATGATCCGGCATTCGTCTGATATTAATCGGGCAAAAAATGGAGAGCTAATGATCAGAGCAACTGTTCACTAGACTTGCCCTCCAACAAGTGGCTATGAATGTGAAATCTAAGTATAGTCGAAAATCCCCTGGCCTAAAACCCTACGACCTCCTGGCTAGAGACGACATAGAGGCAATGACATTGAGCTATCGGAGTCATTTTAGAGCTTCGAAGAGTATGTTCTGATAACAAGACAGCGTGAAACGTGACATTTTGCATGATGGCAGATAAAAAACAGTCTTCTCCATCACGGAGATATCACGATCACTAATTTCGAGATATCTTTCTTTGCACGAGTGACTCAAAAAGTATCCACTTTATTCCTCTTCTGAAGCGAATACTCGTGTCGATCTCTGTGGAAAGTCCACAAATCAATAAGGTAATTGATTCCACATTTCTCACCGTTTGCATAAGAGTAATTTCACTGAAGTGTGGAATTAGAACGTGACATATTACTCGTCACAAAGATAGGATCGAAGTCACGATCACAAGTCACGATGACTGATTAACTTGTAGTTCGACGCGCAAGTGATTACGATGATAATGATGTATAGTTATATTCTGAGAGCCATTCTCTAAACGTCAATCACAAAAGAGCTCGTCTCTGATAATGACATATTGTGTTTGAGTAGTTATATTGGAATTTGTTGTTCAAATTCGAAGGAGAGACAGTGTAGTGAACACCAATATTATTAGTATATAATCAGAGTTTACGTAGCGCTTCCTGAATCTAAATTGGCTTCCGTGTAGCGAAGATTGAAGATTCCATTTATCCCTGATGGTTTTTCACAGACCACAATGCTTTACCACCATAAGTTACGGCATTGGACATAATTAGGATGGAGTTAACAGAGAGATGGTGAACGAAATGAAGTTAATGCTTATCAGTGATCCCATGATCCCATTTCAAATGTCCCTACCTCACATACTTCCTTACAAAGCTATCTGAGACAGGTGCCCCCCGCCCCTCTTCCTTTGGTTATACCACTGGACACATGACTATTTGATAAGTTTTCACAGAAATATTCTGGTCTTTTACAATCTCCCGAAGAGAAGGCCAACACGCATGGCCCAAAGCAGCTCTCTCGGCACCAGACCGCTCCATGATAAATGGACTGACTCAACGGTTTAATGTATTTTTAATCTTATTGCTCCCAGATTATTTATGTCGTATAAATTGGGAAACTATACGCGGAATTAAATGTAAAAATTGGAATATACTGCCCATGTACTCTGTAAAATAAAACTGCTGCGCGTGTGACGCATGGGGCAAAGGCCATCGTTTCTCAGCAGAAAGCGCGCATGAGAAGGTTATATGCTCGGCTTCCGAGTTTTATTGGAGCTTCTGTAAATTACAACAGTAATCGCAAGCGGCACTTTCTCTGCAGGATGTTTATGTGAATGAATATCACTGTATCATGATTATGACAGTTCATTTTTATGGGTGAAGGAACTTGTGATAATGTTCATAAATAGAACTGAAGATTTGAAATATCCACAAAGTCTTTTTAATTTTTGAGAGAATACGTATGCCTTATTTTCAAAACACAAATTTATATTGTTTTTATCAGATTATTTGTTGCTATGCCTGCTTGGGCTAAGCTAATAGCGAAACTTTTACAACAGATGACAAGATTTATAGTATTCATATCATTTCACATGTTGCACGAAACGAAAACCATCAGCACACATTTACTAATGTTTTGTGTGTTTTTAAGGCCGATGAAGTATTACCAATAGTTTGAATGTAGTCAAAAAAAGATCGAAAGAAATTTGGATGAAGTTTACTTACGTAAGCTCTTTGTGGCATTCATACCGCCTACCGCGATGAAATCTGTTATCCATTGAACAATTGTAAGTTTTAATGAGTCGTTTTTTTCAACCGTGTGGCGGTCGTGATACACAACAGAGCTTGTAATAGCAATGAATTGGGTAAGCTTAGTTAATATTGTGGGAAATGAGAGATTCTAGCATTTATGCCAACAAAGATTTGTACCTTAACTTGTTCAATATAAAGTATATGTTAGGCAGGTTAAGGATGTTTTTGTGTTAATCGCCTAGGCTAAAGGCCGGAGCCTCTTCATTAACTTCGCCCTGCGTAGCAAAAGGCCTAATCGCCTTATAAGTTGGAGGTTATAAATACGACACCATTTCATTCGCCCGTGTTCGTTGTACGAGGTTACAACAATGCACTGGTTCTGTTATCACACAGGAGAGGCAAATATGGTATCCATTGCCAGTAAGTAAACAATAATGGATAATTCCATGTCAAATCGGCCAAAATTTCCCGACCGTCTTCCGATTCGACTGAAACTTTTTAAATCGTTTTAGAATGACGAAACAACACTGAATATGGTCTTTTTGGCGTTACATTTTACTTCCTATTAAAAATTTTGAAATGTGATATTTTGCATCAGTTTCACAGGTTATTATCTACAAAACTAGTAAAGCATCTTCAAATTTGATTTTACTTTGCAACTTGCTTTATATTCTAATGAGTACATCCCACTCGAAAGGTTTTATATGGTAAACCTACTTAAAAGGGCATTAATAAGGCCATATTAGGGCCAAAGTAAATAATTACGAATTTTTTTCAAAATTAATTTTCTCAAATACTCCATCTCGGATTTTCCTTTTTTGTCGTCGAATTGAAGCGGAGACATTTAAGTTTGTTCTAGTAAAAAATCTCGATGGTATATTGAAAATTACCAAAGTTATTACCAGTTAAAGTTACATTTTTATTTTTGCTTTTTATGGACTTAGGAGAACTATTCGTACATAACCGCTGCATGCTAACATTAGCATGATTATGGTGACAGGTTGAGCGGCCAAATCACATACAATTTTCAGCTTCAAAGAACATAATCACCTTAATCAGATACAGAGAGTAAATGTTACTATTTATACAAAACACACTGTGAATGTCTTAAGTTTGCAAGGAGAGAGAAAACTTAACCACAGTTTTAGAACATACAAAAATGTAATAACCATTAATACGACTCGATTAAGAACGGTTCCCGAATTTTATTACCATTAAAGTTCATAAAATTTAGAAAATATTCATAACAATTAGGGCACCCAAACCCTTCGCAATGTTGGATGGAAGTATTTCTTTATCCATTGATTTTCCGCGTACAGATCACACTCATAGAACATCGGACCTTATGAAGAATTCATTGACATTACAAATCACTGATAACCCAGTAACATTTCAAATGTATTCCTATAGAATGTAGTAGAGAATGAATTTACGACGCAACGAGCAGCAACAAATTCTATTTTATGAATTACTTAATCTTGCAGCTCGGTACAATTGTAACGGCAGCCATAAAATTGGTGACGGAGAAAAGTGGCACGACACATGTAAATCAATACGCCGGAATATAACGGTTACAGAAATTAAGTATTTTTAGCATAAAAGTTGTAGAGTCTCGAAATCTAAACCGAAGATTTAATACATCTATAAATATTGTTTTATTGTAATACATAAATTACAGATTTATCGTTTTGCATTAACAAGAAAAAGGAACGTTTTTAATAATTCGAACAACATTGTAAAATCAATCAACGTGCGAGCGTTTTTCTATGGATTTCAAACACGTTGGAACTAGTATGAGAAAGAAGTAAAATAGCAACAAACGGTTTAGTTCTCATATCATCAAAAATAAGATTAATGAGACATTTGCAATAAATGGGAAAGAATGTGAAATATACTACAACGGTGGATATAAATCCACCAGTGTCCGGGAAAATATTATTTCTTCCACGAACTGAAACGCTGGACAGATTTATCGTCCTTGTAGTAGGGATGTTTCTAATGACACAAAATATCGTTTTCTAAATATTCACAATAACTGACAGCACCCTTGTGTTACACACGTGAGCTTGAAGACACATAACAAAATTATTTCATGAAAGAATAATACTACATATTTTTCTGGACGTTTCAGTAAAATCTAGGAAGCTGAAGACATAGCTCAGATCGAACAACATAAATTCACATTGAAACCTCCGCACAAAAAGGTCTTTTCCAACTGGGCCGTCGTGCCGTGAGATTTGTGCGCCAATAACTCACCGCAGGCGGTTGCCATGGCGACGAGGGTGAGCTGATCATCTGGAACTGACGGAGAGCGGCCGCAACGCACACCACTGGCCCTACAGACCGCCCCCCCCCTTCCGCTGCCAGTCCACCTTGCAACCTGCGGGCCGTTCCACCTGCGGTTCTGGTCTTTACCGCAAACCTTTTCAACATACGGATGACTGGATTACAATTCCCTCATTTGCCCCCAAATCACTAATCTCGTTTAAACTGTAATAGTAAAATAACTTGCGAATCACAATGAAGACCGGAATTTCGAGACATAAAGGAAAATCATATGTAAGCAAACAGGTGCTTTTAAGCCATCTACTAATGACAAGAAAAAACTCAATTTTTTCTTCCTATTTTAAGTGCGTATTAGCATTGAAAAATTAGCCTCGAGAAATTATTTGTCAAGTTGTTCACAATGTTCTAAAACAAATATGAAGAAGCTACGTTTTATTATGTTTTAGATAACAATGACTCCGCTCTCTCTTCTCGCTATATATATTTTTTCACTTTCTCGTATACCACTACACAATATATAGAAAGTGTTGTCATGGGGTAGGGAAAAATTCGATTTTTTTATATCTAGAGCATTTTCTATTAAATGTCCCCTGCTCACTCTTATTTGTGGATTATAAATGCATTTTTCAAAGAGAAATTAAACATACGGAGAAAAATCACACAATGTATTAAATTTTCAAAATTTATCATATTTGCACAAGAAAAAAGAGATAAAAACCGTTTTACGTTTGTTTACTTGTCAGATTTGACAAATCAAAAATTCTTTGACAAATACAGGAAATATGCAGAAATGAGAGTCATGATTGCTACACTATCTGCTTCAGAACTATTCAATTTAACACACAAAATGTGGTGGGTATGAGTGTAGATAATTGTGACTAATACGAGGTCACTGAATTCGAAACTGATATCGCCATTTCTAACTTTTATAATATAGTTTTCACACTAAAGCAATGCACCTGTTCTCAAATTACGAAGTATTTTACTCATATTGGATCACCTTCTGTACAGTCGGAAGCATTCATATACTTAATTCAAACTCAATGCAAGAATGAACATCGTAGGAAATTACATTTTTTGCATGTTGCAATTTCCATTGTATGGAAAGCACTTTAATCAGAGTGCTGATGAGTTCTCATATCCTCAGCAATCAGACCTCTGCCTCAAGTCAAGGGTCTGTCTGTTCATAAACCTCCTGAAATATCTTATGTTGATACCGGCACTACTGAAAATGATAGTGTTTCTTTAAAAGTAAAAATCTGCAGCCATCAAATTCAAAAGTTGAATTCAATCACAGGATACTTGAATCGTAATATGACACACGGTGGGCAATCAGGGATCACTAATTTCTTAAATGTAAAGCAGAATACCAAGACAGTAATAATTTTCAATTTCTAGATCATGGAAATTAATTGTTTGTAAATTGTGTGGTTTGTTTGTGTTAGATGATCACTGCAGTGTAATACTAAGGTTGTGTTACGATTCCCCACTGTTCTTTTTCTTGATTCTCTGTGTGCATTTATATATGCACTCATACAGATACTTTCATTTCATACATTCATTTTTCGTCAGTACGTTGATCAATAATATGCTCTTGAAATTGCAAGCATTTTCACGTATGGATGCTACACGAATATCTATTTGCACGGTACTATAATTGTACAAACAAAAATTTTACGAATTAACAATGTTTTATTCAAATCCAAAGAGTTAGAAAAACAAAATGCAAAAGTTAGCATGAGTGCATATTAAATTTAAATTTAAATAAGCTAACCGCAAGGCTAATTCATAATTTGTAATTCCACGGCTGTGTGTTATGGAGTTAATAACTGATTTGAAATATTATTTTAAAAAATTAAACATTTTTAGTGTTTAAAATATATTTTCACACACATGGTGATTTAAATCTCAGTGCCTACCCCAAATTTTACACTTTATTTAAAGTTGGTGGAGAAAGTGAGAAACTAGTGGAGAAAGTGAGTGCTATATTGGGAGTACGGATTGAAACGCTGAGTCGAGGCGGCAATTGTATTAGAAGTGAGTGCGTCAAATACACTATTGTACAAGTTGCTAACATTTCTTATAAGTGAATTGCGTCCATCAACGCAACACGTTTCCAAACCCTTGTTGAGCGTTGATCGCTTGTGTACGTTATAGGAGTAATCCTCCATTCAGTCTTATTTTTGTGAAGTCTAGTCACGTCATAGTCATTTAATGCCTTTTTATCCCTTCGACCAGGAGCTCGGCGACGGGGTCCCCAGACGGTCACCCGACTAGGAATCCGCGGACTCTCCAATTGCTTCCGTAAGTTGCTAGCCGAAAGCAATTCGGCTAGCAACTTACACGTTCATGCAACTTCAAGTGCATGTAAAACCTACTAGTTGCAAGTTACCCTAGTGTTATTTTTACATTATCACACCTATTAAAAATGTGGTACGCGTCCCCGAGATTAAACATTTTCTAAGGAATAAAGGAAAGAACTAGTTTCCACAAACGAGTGCTAAATAACAAATGCTTGATTTTTCATAGCATCTGCTTGCTTCAATAAAAAAAGACTCTTGTGCTATAACACATGTTTTCTTGCATTGTATGTATCCTTTACATTATTCGAAAAAATCAGAAGCTCAGCGAAAATCGCACTTGCGTTTTTTAATAACTGTAGTTTACTCTATTCCAGAGAAAAAAATCAAGGAAAAACTGAAGCTCTTATGAAGAAATAATTTTTAATTGACATTACTTCGAGCAATAAGTACGAGAAAACTACTATTATTTTTTAAAAAGTACATGATCTTATTTAAAGATCTAATTTTGATAAACAAAATTCCTTATGGAAAACTTGCTTCCTGCATTATTAAAAATTGCAGTTTTGCAAAGTAATTTGTTTGCTGTCTTCAAAAATACAGAGAGTTCACCAAAATAGGCCACGCAATATAAGAGTACTTTACTCTATATAAAAAATAAAATAAAATTATGAAGCGGATTTTTGAGGATTTTTTAAAAATTGTTTATAATTTCGCACAAAATTACGGAAAAAGTACTCGTATTTCCAAACGTCTACCTGGAATTACTTAGTAACCTTCATCTGTCTTTGAAGAAAATATATTATTGAGGAAAAATATCAAACTTCAGTAATGTCTTTTCCTTGACCTGAAGACTGGCGGCGGTGCCCGCCTGCCGTCGGTAGTGAGAACTCACCTGTGTGGCCATATGTATAGATCGGCAAGGGTTAAGGAGGCATGCAAGCACGGGATTCCCGTGTTTTTCACCCATTAAAAGTCTATATGAATTAATGACGAATTTAACTTGAAATGTTGAATTTGACTTTAAATCCCACCCTGGCAATTATCCCCTCTACAAATGTTGACTACGCCTTCTGTGTCAAGAACACACGAACCGTGGATTATGACTACACAAGAGATTTAGAGGAAATCGTATATTACGTGTATCAATAGTAACAAGATTTATCCACCTTTTCGACATCAAATTCCCTAAATACGAGTTTTCTGACGAAAAATGTTACTTTCCGTTGCGGCGAATTATCGGACTTTCTTTTCCCTATGTACGTAGTAGCTGAAACAATTGCACATATTTGAGAAAACATTTTTCTGCAGAAAATTTCCGGATAATTTCATGTTTGAATATTCGTAGCATTGTAAAAGATATTCATCTCAATTCTTTCCGTTTCATTATTTATTCTCGTCATTCATTCACAACTTTTGGAAACTGTTCACTCTCAAAAATTACATTTATTACTTTCTAAAAGGATATTATATATTTGCAATATACAAAATTGAATTAAATATACATAAATGCATATTTATAATAACGTAGGTAAAGTAATACAAGGCATGCGGTAAAAAATCCATTCATTATGAAACTGATTACATAATATAAAGAATTCCAGTCCAAACTATTCCACTGATATTTCCTTTGTTGAGTCAAGACACTCCGCACAATTTTGCTGCTTGAGATACCCTTTCGTGAAAAACAGATTCATAAAATTTACACGAGTGCCTTATTTTTTTTGACATATGACAGTGAGCGTGCAAGATTCCAGGACTGAATGCACTGGACGTCGCAATTCTGGGCCCATCACCCGAGCTCGCGTCAAAATGATATTTCCACGCATGGTTAAGCCTGCTGATATTGTGGTAAAAAAGCTCCCATCCATAGAATCCATCACGAGTTGTGAAATGAACTAATTAACCAACTGATGAAAAAGAGGGTTGCATCGCATTATCATCAACCTCGTTCGCGAGGAGGCAGTAGCGGTACGGATTGAGAGCGGACCCGCCCGCAAAACCTTTATCCGGTCCGCTTATTAAAAGTGTATTGCAAACGCTAGTTGTCTTAGAACTTTAAATAATAAAAGTATCCTTTAACAAATTTCAATTCATCAGTTTACGATTAATAACCAAGAGGAAAAATCTGACTATTATTAATTGTATGAAATGAAGACTTTTATAAAAACGCAAATGTGTCTATTTTTATTGATTTACACTTAGAAACAGGGATACATAAGCTGCCGAAGCAGAAAAAAAATCTGGACGATGCTGTTTTTAATCTTTAATTACATTAATTATCGCAAGGTATCAGAGAAAGTATCAAGTAATTAATATTTCTTACAACAGCAAAACCTTAGACTAAAAGTAGGCCCTCTTATCTGGATCCGCATTTCGGGCCTTGCGGGACCGAACGTTACGGCCCTGCGAGGAGGGGTGAGGTGTGCGAGGACTCGGAGAATTTTGGTGGCCAGGGTCAGATCGATATCCCTGTCATCTTCATACATGCTTCTATAGTTCTGAACGCATTGGCCAGGATTATTACAGTTATATAAAAACACATACTGAACTACATCTTAATATCTTGGAATCGTGATTTAAAAAGTTAAATCTCTCTTAAAAGTTTAATTTTAAAATTTAATTCTCATAAAAATAATGTTGGTTTCTTTGTTTTTATTCAAATTGTTTTATTTCGATCTTAATAAACTTAACAGTTGATCTTTAAAACTTCAGGAAAGTGGTTATCTACAAAAACTATTCGCAAAACCTATTCCATCCTTATTCGTCACTCATTAAAACAGTACCTTTCATTCCTTAAAAAATAAGGAAATACCCTCAATTACATCAATATTTTCTCAAAAACCACACAGTTTACTATTAAATATATTTTTAACAAGGCGAGTTTTCTCGTGTTCTCTTTCGTGTGAAAGAGCTATTTTAAATTAATATAAATTATTTAAATTAAATTATTTTGTTATCCTTACTAAAAGTGGGCGAAAAGTTTTGAAATGTACTTGAAACGTCATGAAGAGTGTGCGAAGCATCTTTCGCACAAGACGTATTAAAAAATAGTATACGAAAAACGGGGCACAAAGAGGTTCGAGCATTTCTTACGCAGATTACTAGTTGATTCATTCGCGAGGAGGCAGTAGCGGTAGGCAATTAGCTTCGAAGCATTGAAAGGTTAGAACTGAAAATTAGTTG
This sequence comes from Acheta domesticus, assembly GCA_031308135.1. Taxonomy (NCBI): domain Eukaryota; kingdom Metazoa; phylum Arthropoda; class Insecta; order Orthoptera; family Gryllidae; genus Acheta; species Acheta domesticus. Next base: position 225,688,478 of record JAHLJT010009436.1, read on the forward strand.
CGTCAGAGAGGGGCAGGAGGGAGGCAGATTGACCAAGCGGAGGGGCGGGGCTGTAAAGCTAGGACTAGTGCGGGGGAGCGGTTTTGGGAAGAGATAGGGGTGGGCGGAGCAGGACGCAGTGGGGAGGGTGGGCATTGTGGAGATGTAAATAAAATAACTTCCATTTTACACTGAAGATATAATTAATTCCTTTGCCTGGCTAAAATATGGTTATGATTAATATATGTTGAACTTCGGATTACATCTGCTAGTACATTCAAAACATTTACTTTAGATCAGAGGTTGCAATCAAAGGTCGGAAAATATGTGAACAATCAATACATTTATATGTCAGCTCTTTTATATTAAACCAATTCACCAACGAAATAACTTTTATGGTTCTGGACTTTCCGACATCAGGATTTTCGAGTGGAAAAATGTAGTCATTGCCAGCAGATTTATTTGCAAAAACCGGTTTTGCTTTAGTCATCAGTCGTGAAATCAAGTGGCACCAGTTGGAAGAGAGATTAATTCACGAAGATGACTACAATTGTTTCATATGATATTACTTGGTTGTTAGAGCCAATTAGAACAGTTTTCTCTCTTTGCTTTAAAAGGATTAAAAAGCGTGCTTCGACGTTATTGATGAGAAAAATATCTATACTTTGTAACGGAGAAAAGAAACAGTAGAAAGAATACGTGAAAAAGAAGTCCACGTAATAAAAAACCAAATTCCTAATTGGTGAGAAGTAGCACACGTGTAAATAATATGTGCCAGAGTTCATCGCAGCGACGAATTGCAATATGTGTATCTGTGAGGTTCCACAACTCCCTTTCGAACGCAGCATTTGCGGGCGGCGAGAGCGAGAGTGAGGAACGGGGAGTATCCAATTACGAGAGACAAACTGCGGGGTTGGAAGGTGCAGGTCACACGTGCCTGGCGTCCCTGCATTCCTGCAGTCCGGACAGCTGCCGCAATGCTCCGCGCCTTCCCCACGCTCACTACGTTGCGAATGTCATCGTCTCTTCTAGCTCAGGGACAGGTCCATCAAGCTGGACCGCCCACCTTAGCAGAATCAAACCAAACTAGTGCCATAATTTTTAACTATTTTATTACTAATTTATTACCGCAAAACTAATTTTTTTACCACTCATCTTCACCCCAAAACAGGGGGTGGCGGGCCAGCTTGATATCAAGCCACCCCCTGTTTTGGGGTGAAGATGAGTGGTAAAAAAATTAGTTTTGCGGTAATAAATTAGTAATAAAATAGTTAAAAATTATGGCACTAGTTTGGTTTGATTCTGCTATGGTGGGCGGGCCAGCTTGATATCAAGCTGGCCCGCCACCAGTTTTTTGGGTGAACATGAGTGGTAAAAAAATCGGGTTTGCGGTAATAAATTAGTAATAAAATAGTTAAAAATTCTGGTACTAGTTTGGTTTGATTCTGCTATAGTGGGCGGGCCAGCTTGATGGACCTATCAGGGACCGCGATGCAATATCGAGTCATCAGAGAACGTAAATGGCTGCGATAGCTCAGCGGGAAAGCACTAGCTCAGTGATGTCAAGGTCGATGCTACGAGCGGGAATCCATGGCACGAGTGCCACGACGAAATCGTCTCTCCACGCAGTTCATAACCCCGCCGCAAGAGGAAACGCCACCACTATTGTAAAACGGTGGGGTTACTAATAGATTCCTCTCTCGATACTAGTGGCGCAGAGAAGCTCGTGGCAAGGCACGGTGCCGCAAGGCGTGCAACTGCCACCAGTAGCAGACCTTGACACCACTGCACAAGCTCCACTGCCAGGCCAAGGGAGTCCTAAGGTTCAAATTGAGACCGCTGCCAGCCAATCCCCTGACTACCTGCTATCGTCCGTAGTTGCTGCCCGGCTGAGAGGCTGCTATCGGTATTATCCGCTCACGTTTTCTTGAGCCCTCGCTTCGATAGTTGCAAGAGGAATGGGGAGTTTGGTTATTTTGACAAAAAAGATATTGTCTCGAGTTTGTAGTTCGTTTTTCGATGCAAAATAGTTTCTGTTACACGGGAGCGAACATTTCCGGTCATTAGATTTTGTGTACAACACTCGTTGCTATTATTTATTCTTAATTCAACTAACGAGGTAAATGAGGGGGTAGATATTCCAGCAGTGGCGTAGCCTGAGTTTTGGCTTAGGGTATGTAACTCGAGAAATGAGAAAATATTTCAAAACTTTAATTATAATTTAAATATTTCTCATTCACCAATACCATTTCTGTCACTTTAATCAATTAGAGCACACAAATAATTTGTATATTTAAAATAAAAACTGATCCAGTAAAAGTAATAATGGCTCACGTACTTCATGTAGTTTACTGGTTGAAAGTTAGAAAAAGTTGACTTATGTTCACGACCTAGCAAAATATAAATGTGTGTCCTCATACTTTAATAAAACGAGCACTATCAAACCCAATGATTTTCAAAATTGTCCAATTCATATCATTTCGAATTCAGTAGAATTGGCATAATTTATAAAATGGAAAACAATGATCTATAATAAAAATATAATAGGAAAGAGAAAATCAATCAATTTACAGACGCGTAATAAAAAGCAGTTCACAGTTGCCCTTCTTGCTGCTTACATCAAGAGTTTCATCCAGTATGGCGGAGACAAACGAGACTTTAGAAATTTTATTTTTAATTTCATGGGACATTATCGTGCTTACACTTGAAATTCAATGAATCTGAATTTCTGGTGAAATTGCACGAAACACTGGAATTTTCATATCATCCTTGTCAGTTTTTTCATATTTCATTATTTCACTTATATATTACATGAAATTTTCTCTATTTGATGATCCCCTATTTTCATTATGGCTAGAAAATCCAAGCCCTTCGGTCGATTTCACCAACGCTGATCAGCAGCTTTGACGGACGTCAAACCATTGACGGCGCGTCAAACGCCTTATTTACGTTTCACCAAGGTCTTTTCGCCTGACGATCGTCAAAGTATTCGTCAAATTTTGATGGACCGGCACCCCGCCATCAACGTCTTTGACGATTCGTTAAACAGCTGTTGTGAGGTTAGGGTGAATCAAACGCGTGCATTGTATTTCATTAAACTAGTTATTTTACTTTTTTGCTGTGCAAGTGGGGCATGTGTGATATCATGGGAGATAATTTAGATGCTTAACTTTTGCATAATTACAAACCATGGATCTAGAACAAGCAATTATTCAAAATATATACTTTTTAATAATTGGAAGATCTTCAATTCATATCGAGAGAATGTCGAAAACGGTGTTACTGAAGAATTTAGAAGAAATAAAACTGCGTTTTGAATATCCTTCAAACAAATACTTTCGTGCCAACCTACCGAATATAATAGTTCGTCTTCAGTAGTCAACAGGTTCAATAGCCAATGCGGAACCGCGTTGTAACCCGACATGATAGCCAACCTCTGTACGAGGAGAAAAAAATCGACACACGATCCTTGACGAATCGTCAAAGTTAACGGGGCATCAATTCTAACAGAAAAGCGTTGGTGAAACGTAACGATGCGTCAAGATTTTGACGTTCGTCAAAAATGACGATCGTCAAGAGAGATTTGACGAGTGTTGGTGAAATCCACTGAAAGTCTTCCAAAAAAGCATACAAGTCGAATGAAGTGTGACAGAATTTCCCTCTTTTCCCTTATACCACCGTTGTATTCCTCTACATAGCCTGTGTCGGCTATTTAAATAAAATTCTATCCTCTTATATATTTTACAAATATTTTTAACTGTTTCTCATGTGCTATAATTTGTCCACAGCACAAAAATACGACTCCATAATTATGTAGGCACTTTGGATCGCGTGGTGCTCGCCATTCCAGGGCACAGATGTGTATTGCACAGTCACATACCCGTGTGCATTCAACCAGCACAATCCCTAACCTAAATTGGCTACAAATATATAGTTGCTAAATGCATTAAAATAAGGTAATAAAACTTAAATAAAGGGACAATGTTCATTAATTAAACATTGTTCTCTTACAAACACCGAAGAAAACAATGAAGTTTCGTAAAGTTTCGCTTTTTCGTAGGCACCACGGTAGGCATCCTGGATGTAACTGGTCACGGTACATCTGATTCACAGCGCAGGCTAGGCGGCATTTCAGAATGATTCGTTCTTCCTTGTAAAGAATCGAGTTCTCAATGGCGCAATGTTGAAATAATAACCTCGCAGTTGATGCGACTATAAATAAATAAATATATATAAAAAAAGGTTGAAATATAATGAAATATTTTGTAGTAGAAAAAGAAAATAACAAATTGACAATTTACAATCATTTTAAAATAAAATAGCTGATATTGTCAGGGTATGTAACACATCACCCACATCCATGGGACGCTACGCCCCTGATTGTCAGGGTATGTAACACATCATCCACATCCACGGACGCTACGCCCCTGTATTCCAGACAAATATGGGTTAAGAGCAGGATCATTAGCAATAAGAGCAGAATCAGCAGCAATAGGTGCAGTAACAGCAGAGGCAGGAACGAAAGTTATAAATGAAGAAAAGTTATAGTTGAGGTTAACATCACAAAATTTATTCCCAAAAAACTACTTTTTGCATTTAAAACTATTCAATCAAATTTATAAAAATCATAAACTGGTGCTCCAGGTACATGGAATTACCTTAGTGTAGTTGAAAATTTCTGAACGCTTCAACTTTTCAATTTAGTTACAGTCTTGAAAATCTTCTCGACTAAATTCAGATGACTTATTTTTCATTAAATTCCTGTTTAACACTACAGACGCTTTTGACTAACTATTTTCTTCAAGAAAGCCAAAGAAAATAGAACACGCTTAATATTCAAATTATCCAATCCTAAACATTTTCTTTCCCAAACATTGTGCCCTGTAGTCACATTTTTCGAAAGTAATTTACGGTTATAGCTACTTCGTTGCAAATTTAACATCCTGCTTCCGCGGATCACCTTCGCTTATTCATAAGGCGTATATTGCAAATATTTCACCGCAACACGGAACAATATGAAACGTTACAATACAGAATATAGTTCAGAATAATATTTCAGACTTCGGGAACGTAGGGGTATGAACATCACAGAAATCAGCTGAAGTAAAGAAACAAAGTGGCATGAGGAGAAATAGAAGAAATTTCTTAAAAGTAGGATATGTTACGCAAATTTTCGCACATCAGATACCTATGTAATACAAAATCATATATGGCTACAACATTAAGGAGAGTTAAGTATTAGGAGAAAATGTTCAGAACACAAACTAATCCTCATAAGAGGAAAAGAGAAACGAGAGAGATACGAGGAATAGAATAGTAAATACAGTGCCTCCCGCGCAGCTCTCCTCAGCGCCGGCTACGCCTCCGCCGAAATGATACCGCTGGTGGTGGGTGCCCTGGGCGAATGGTACCAGGGAAGCCACGCTGCGCTCCTTAAGGTCTCGAATGGCTTCAATCTGAAAACACTTAAGACAGCGTATCATAGCTGAAGCCATCACCGGGAGCGCGGCGTGCTACTTTGCCCACACGGCCAGGTCCTACCTCGCTCAGCGCGAGTGCAGAGAGATCGTGGACAATATCTGTGCCACCCGCCCCCACCGCGCCAACGGTAGCAGCAGCAGTACCGGAGCAACACTCGCGTCTCAGGCGCCACACTCGTCCCTTATGCAGCAGAACAGCGCAGATCCCAGTCAAATGCCCCTTTTTTTAAAACTTTCTTTAGCTTTTAACCTCCTTCTTTAACTCTTAACCATTTTTAAACTTTTTCTTTAACTATTAACTTTCTAACTTAATTCGTCCATTTATGTATTGGAAATTGTATTTAAAAAATTGTGAATAAAAAATTAAATGACATGAAATGATTTATGTTCTTTAAAACTACATCCTGAAGCTGTAGCATAATCTTCGAAAACGTATCTGAAATTTAACCCGATTGTTATTCTACTCCCCTCACACAATCGGAACGCTTAAGATGATCCAAAAGATTGAAAACTGTTCTGAAGAGAATATTTGAAGAATAATATAGATTGAACTTTATAAATTACAGAAGATCTCCACTGAACTACTTACAAAATCTTTAAAAAAAATTGCCTACAGAAACCTTCAATAGATTATTACCAGAAGAATAAGTAGACCTAAGAATTAGTAGTTGCACTGCCAATATACACTCCAATCTTTTTTATACTGAATTTAATAGAAATTCATAAATCCAAATATTTGACAAAGAAAACTGAAACCTGATGGAACATTATGAGAATGAGAGGTGTAATAGTACATCAAGAAGAAATCAGAAATATGAACATTAAGATTTATCAAAGAACAGGACATTAATTACGACTACAACAACAACGATGAGAAGCACTCACCTACATAGCGATTTCTTTAGAAAATTGAATACAAGTCTCTAAAATTGTAAAATTCATTTTAATACTTTTCTGTAATCTATAACGTTGCTGTTTGCAGGTGAGCAAGTCCGTCTCTAATAGTTAAGATTGACTCCAGAGAGCATGCAAATCTTTTAATATGACAACTTCTTCTAAGTACACCGATGAAATTGTGGAGAAAACTCATAGCGTTTTCCATTCGTTGCACTGAAACCCACTCTAGTGCAGGGCAAATACGTCATCGCTCTGCAACAGTGCTGCCCCACACGCGTGAAGGGCAGTCATGAGGCAGCCACGAATGAATCGTATTTCGGAACTGTGTCGGTGCGTGTACGCTACGCAATGAGATTATAGACAGCTGTTCTTGGTCTGCCACACTGACAGAACTCGAAAAATAAGAAGTTTGGAATTGTGATCGTTGTTATAATTTTTATAATTATTATTATTTTAACACTTCTTGTACGAAGTCTTTGGTAATTGTTTACTCCTTAATTCATAAAGTATTAGCGTTTGATTCTTTATTTAAAAACTACCGAAACTTCAAAAGCGAATCTGTCGAAAGTTCATTTCTCGAGATTTGCCAGTGATTGATTTCGATCATAGTACACTACATTTCGAACCGAAAGGCTTCTGTAGAATTATTTGGTTATTGAAAACTATAAAAATTTTAATATAAGCATTTCCGCTTGCGCATGCAAGAAACTGTTCTTAGCACATTGTATATTTGAATGATTTTGTAAGGGAATAGGTTTGATTACTAAAAAACACTGGATTTGTTAACATGCAGTAATTCACGGTTGAATTTTACGAAAACACAAACTGATTTTCCGAACTTCGAGGAAGTCACAAAATTATTTTAAAACATTTCTTGTAAAACATGGCATACTCCATCATTTAAAGGGTCCCTGTGTGACAGGAGATCCTCAGTTGCCTTACTATTTCACCACGAATCCAAATCAACATTCATAATTTCCGTACCTAACCTCAAAATGGCCCGGTGCAATGGACTGCACCGTCGAGCTCGTCAGTGCAGGTTAGGGCGCCCCGAGTGCACCCTCGTTCCGTGTCATTATGCGAATGGAACATGGGCTTCTCCGCACTGGTGCGCCCTAGCGGCCGAATGGAACACGAAAGCTGCCCAGTGCGGCGAATGGAAAACGCTATAAGATCTGAAGCCCAAATCGAAAATAAAACTATATAGCAAGTAAATTCAAATTTTAGTAGCATCACACTAGTTTGTATGGAGACCTCGATTAGAAAAATCGAAACATGTTATTAGCGCCGCCTGGGGTGGATGCTTTGTGGATCGAGTCGCCAAGCTGATGCTCTTGCCGGTCCCAAGCCCAGACGAAGGAGGAGGGTTTGGGGGCGAGACTAGCAATCTACCCTCTGCAAAAAACACCACTGCTCATAGAACCATACATAGCCTCGGATTTGGGCCAAACAAGTTGACGACACGGCAACGAAAAAGGACTAATCGATGGAAGAAAAGGAGATATTACGACTTGGAACGTGGAACGTTAAATCGTGGCAAGAATAAGGAACAAGAAATAATAATGGAATTGGAAAAAAAAATAAGATCGACATCTGTTGTATCTCTGAAACTAAGAAAAAGGATAAAGGTATATGAAGAATAAATAATCAAGTACTAGTATGTGACTCCCCAAAAGACCAAAGGGATAAAGCTGGTATTGGAGTACTCCTACACATAAAAGTTTACAGCATATCGAACACATTGACTACATCGGTGAAAGGTTATTGAGGATTAAATTGAAGATTGACAATAATACTTACATGTAATTAGTGTTTATGCCCCGGATATCACGATAAACTAGGGAACAAAGAATGTTTTATGAAGAACTTCAAAAATTATCGACATAATACCAATCACATCACAATATCCTAATAATGGGAGATCTTAATGCAAGAATTGGGAACCAACCACTAAACGGAGTAAAACAACGCTTTCATGAACATATCACTAATGACAACGGTGATCTGCTGTAGCTTATGGCACAGAATAATAGGATTAACAATACTTTTTCGACCATGACTTTAA